>CM062840.1:5858302-6406368 GCA_031772345.1 Himalopsyche anomala
ACATTGTTTGTTATAAATCGGGAACGGTTTTGGACATCGCGAGCATTATCAACTGATAATTATCAGTTGATAATTCTCGAAAAGAGAGAAGAGAAATCAGTTTTGATCTAAAATAAATATAATTTAGAATTTAGATTGAAGGTGCTTGATGGAAATTTAACTTTAGATTAGAAATATTTTTTCATAATGTACGTTTCCATTATAATTTTGGTCGAACACGACTCGGGTTTCGCCTCTCGGCATCTTCCGGTGATATTCAGTGCGCGAATGCACTCGAACTCGAGAACCCGGGTCGTGTTTAGCCAAAATTATAATGGAAACGTACATTATGAAAAAAATATTTCTAATCTAAAATAAATATATAGGATTAGTAATAAAGTATTTAATTATTTGAATTGGACAATTCTGGACGAAACAAAATAATACGAAATGATACAATATAAGGATCCAACTCATTAGATAATCATTTCTTAATGTCAATGTCATTTGTATTACCATTATCGTTTGTTTGTTTTTCTATCATCCCCTCCCATTTTATTTTGATCTTTATTATAATATATCAGAATAGTAAAATTAAAATCATTCGTACTTAAGCAAACATTTGCGAAAGTAGTTGTCTGAGGATGCCTCTGAAAGAGGCGAAACACGTGTCACATTTTGATACACAATACGTGGAATAATCAAAGTTATTTTTATTTTATACAGTATAAGGTGGATTGATGAACATATTATTTAATTTGATCTACTATAGAAAGGCAAAAAGACGTAACCCACACAAAACAAATTTTACCAGTGGGATAAAAAGGTCAAAGTAAAAATATTAAATAAACAAAGCCTTGAAATAACTTTGAAACACAACATTTTTATTATTAAAACCAGGGCTGAGGAGTCGTATACAAAAATATGACTCCGAGGAATTTTTTCAATAATTTCATTTAACTTATATATGTGTATACCATCACATCACCTTTAGTCAGCCAAGCATGAAATGTAAACACTGGACTATTTTCTTTGAATACATATCATTAAATATATTTTTAAATTGACTCCGACTCCGGCCAAAATACCACGACTCCGTGACTCCGACTCCGACCCCACAGCCCTGATTAAAACCCCATGCGCGTGTTTTTTTCTTGGTTGCAATTTTCACACACCCTTCGTTTTTCAGACGTAAAAGCTGAATTTAGATACTAATTTGGTATTTGCAGCATACACCATTTTAGTAGAACATGTATTAAGTTATATGTGTACGTGGTGATTATCGTAAAACACTATTATGAACAAACTGAGAGTCACTTCCTGTTGCCTGGCCACAGTCAAAATATTTACAAAAAAAATGTAGTTGGAACCTTTCCATTGTAGACTTACGATATATGGAGTGAATCCGAGGCGTTGTATACCGGTACTTTACAGCGAAACCACACCGGTTATAAAATAAAACAATATTATTTACATCAACAAATAATAAAGAAGCGAAAAAAACGGATGATTGTGGTCGTAAAAAGCGCGCGTATTGCTAATTCAGGCCCTTTTACTACGCACTCATTCACGAGTAGATGTATGCAGAACAGACGCCGGTTTTTAAATCAGCATGCGAAACCGGCAGCGGCGGAGAAAAAACCGGGCATGAAATTAGTTTCTTTTTCTCTCTTTGTGAGCTGCATTCTTTTTTGTTCCCGTACGTACATTTTACTGCGGCTCGTAAAAAGAAACAGCTGCGAAAATGGCCGACGGAATGATCCCGTAAGTTTTTGTTTGCCCCCCATCCCACACTCTCGGCGAACGCCACTGCGCGGTAAAACATTGTCATGATTTCGAGTGTTGAAACGACATCTGGTTTTAATACGAAATATAGCTATGTAATGTATTTTTTTTCATCCAATCCGGCTTTCAGAGATAATCATAATATCAAGGCAGTTTCAACTTAACATTCAAACATGACTCCAACTCCATTTCCGATTTCGACTCTAACTCTAAGTATATATATTTTAAGGCCATGATTGGGACCGAGCAAATTTTTCCTCGAACACTTTACCAGTAAATGAACAGAAGTCCATTAATTGAATTATGAAACAGTCTGTACTGGGATTCACGCGTATGACTACTAAAATCAAAGCCAATGACTATGACCATTCGACCACTGAACTGGCATAATATTTATGTGTTATTGATTACATACATACTTAAATGGTGTAAAAAAATGTTTCAAATCATACATTAAACACTGTTATTTTAAATTTGAATCGTTCAAATTATGTTCATTCACACAAGTTTTGTCACTAACGATCTAGGTTTTGCCTTTATGCATTTTCAAAATTGGTCAACTATTTAACTGTACCCTATTTATTTCTAAAATTTCCTGGAAAAACAACTAATGCTGTGTTTGGTTTAATCTGTGAATGAGAAGGTAAATCTGTCGAATTCCCCACTCCTATATCCTATAGATAAGTAAATTAATCATAACTTTTTTCCCAACGAAGAAAATAAATATAATTCTTAAAATTACTCACCATTAAAATCTGTGAGCATTCCAATGGGTTAAGCCATTTTGGTAGCAATGCTCCTAAACTTAGCGATACATTTATTTTTTACATATATAAACACGACATATTTATTTACCGAAATTCAGTTCAAGTTCATCAGTACACTTGAACGCATGAAGATGCCGAAAGGCGAAGCCCAGGTTGTTAGTGACAAAACTTGTGTTTTGTGAATGTACATGATTTGAACGATTCAAATTTAATATTGAAATTCCACCAATCACATTCAGTTGAAATCTTAAAAAAATACTGTTATTTTAATAAAAACATATTTTTCATCTCGATCTACACTGAAATTTGCCTGCCATTTTATGTGATAGCTTAAAAACGTATGATACTTTAATAGTTTTATTATATGTTATGCAAATCCGAAATGTTAATTGTAAAATACTGTAGATATATAATACTTAAAAGCAATTTACAATACGCAATAATTATTTGACTTTACAAACAAATTTTCTATTTGTTATATTATACCCAGGAGCGGGTTATTCAATTTTGCCGCCATTGAAACCTTGCTGACAACGTTCATGTTCGTTTTAGCCTCTTCCTTTGACACATAAAGCCTTCTATCGCCATCGTCTTGGCCATCATTGTTTTAGAAAACCTATTTGACACCCTACTTTGCCGCCTACTCGCAGGTGACCCTTTCTCTATGGTACAATAGCTAAAACACTCTAGGCAGTCATATTATTTGTTTATGGAAAAGTATGGCGGTGAATTTTTTCCCCAACGAAAAAGTTTCCCATTAAATTTCTTGTCCGTTAAAGAAAATTTTCTTCCTTATATTAATATTTTATAACAAGAATTTTCTTATAGCTAGTAATATAATGAATATTTACGACACATTTAGTATTTTCTTTCAACGATAACGTGGGATCGCTAAAGAAATAAAATGATTAATTTACGATGTGTTAAAAAGTTTTTTATTAGATTTATTTTCATTAATATCGTTTGCCTATACGGAAATATTAAGTAAGACATTTCTAAATCACAATATGTTTTCTCTATCTAAAGCTCCTTTTTCAATAGCAGGTTAAGCGAGAAAGCAGATGACTTGCCAAGAATCTTATTATTGAAACCAAGGTTACCAATCCCGTACCCTTTTTGTGATCCTAGGATCCCAAGATTGATCATTTAAATACCAGTATTTTATGTTTGCCTTTTAAAATATATATCTGAGGCAGCGATATCGTTATGAACGAGAATACTACATTTTACATATATGACGTGGATTGCGGTCATAAGCTTAAATATATTTTTTTTTGTTATCAAAATTTAGTTCCTTGTTATTTTTGTCAAACTTTCGTAAACTTTTTTTTTAAATAATTTATAACTACATAATTTTGTCACTTTTAGGGTGTCCACTTCCAAAATGTGGTGGAGAGACATTATATTAACTTTTCCGGTTCTAAGCTCAAGAAATGCGACCCCAATACCCACATTTTCTTAAATATATATTTTAATATGGGTGATACAATGTTTATAATTAAGGTTTTCTTATATCATAGTTTTTTGGACCTTTTGTAGTTTATATAAATACGCGATAACACGATAAGCGCCCGCGATAAGCGATCGTTCGTAAGATAGCTGGGCTAAACTCGTCAGTTGCAATTTCATATGTGTGCTGGGATGACGTCTTTTTTACGCCCAACTTAAAATGTGATTATTTATTAAAAAAAACCACGGATTTTTATAAAAAAATGTATGAGGAATAGGGCTTCCAAACCGGTTTAAACCGAAACCGGTTAACCGGTTTTTCGGGTGTTTTTAAATAAACCGAAAACCGGTTTATTTTGGGCGGTTAACCGGGTTAATTAAAAAATCTTTTTCTGCTTTGAACACCACGAGCTTTTATTTAACTATTCATATGTAGAGTATAAATATTTAAAAATGTTGTATATAATAATAGTATTATAAGTAGTACAATATAATAAAGTATTTTACTGTTCAATTGTCTAATTTCTGTGACATATTAATAACAAGTATGTAGTCGAAATCATGGACAACTATACTGCTTTCAATCAAATATCTGTAATACGAAAGGATTCTTAAAAAAAACAAGTGAACCTTATTAAACCAAAAATACGTTAATCTTTATATCTTTTAAATGAAAAAAATATCCGAGCCGAGACTTGTACTGTTACAAAGCAATTTAAATATTAGTAAACAAAAATTTATGATGTACATTTTTTTACGTATTCATTTGATCTTTATTAGTCGGATTATTTATAATTATTAACAATATAATATTGGATATGGAATTTGAATATTGTATAATATATACGATTGCTATTATTCCAAGAAAGTAGTAGGTACCTGAACTTAAAAAGATGGCAATTTGTATCCACTTTTTTGCAGCATTCATACTTAAAAAGGTTAAGTGACTAAGCCCATGTTTTATTATATCTTTCAAGTTATAAAACAATTCAATTTTAAAACGTTTTATTTTTATTTCCTAACAATCGGTGCCATAAATCATCGGCTACTTTAAGGGGTCGGTGTCTTTCCAATATGCACATGTGCAAACAATAATAATAATAAAGACGAGCAAAAAGGTTTTTGAAGTGTTATACAATTGAACACTAGCTGAATATGCGTTACATTTCTTTTAAATAATCATTTAAAACTGTGACAATGTTAGGCATACAATCGTAAGGACACGAATGCATGTTTGCGTATAGTGAAAATTAGTAGTTACTGACAAAATTACTAATATTTATAATATGATATATATATTATAGGGTTGTAAAATAATTGCGCTTGTGGATTGGATGGTTTTCACTGATACAAAGTGAACTTGATTTTTGATTTTCTTGAAAATCTCACAAAATACATATTAAATATATTTCAAATATGCTATCACAACCATCTGTGCATATTATATTTTATTTTAGTTACAAATAAAATATTGCAGCCAAACTAAGTTCTATGGGGAGCTACACTACATACTATAAGTAAAAATGATCTAATCGAAAGTTCATTTAATTCTAAGCCTGTATACTAAGGTATATTAATATAAAATATGTACTACATAGTTATTCCATAAAAAATGTTTTTTTTATTTTAGTTATATTTCACTCATGACGAGTATTCTCAACTGATTTCTAAAATGATAAATGTGAAATTAGCGTTTTATTATTAAAAAAAGCTAAACACCAGAAAAATCATTATTTGATGACACTTAAATAACATTTTTTTTTTAAATAAATATCTTCTTTAAATACAAATATATTTTTTAACCATGCCCACTCCCAATGTGGAGCATGTGTACTCCTGGTGGAGTTTATCTCACGATAACTGTTGGTAACTCAGCTACTCAACATCTCTTTTTTCTAAATATTGTAAAAATCTAAGGGTAAGGCTAGATTAGGACAAGTGACTAGCTAATCGCTCTCGTTACGCTTCGTGCAAGAATCAAAACATCACAAACATCACAAACTTCACAAAAATCCTGGCCTCAAACAGAAAATCATAAATCGATTGATACATTTAAAAAATATATATAAAATTGTTTGTGCCGGGATTTGAACCCGTGACCTTTTCAAACAAAAACAGCGATATTTTTATCTACTTTCTAATTTTATGCACTTATTGACTGTTTTTTAAGTAATCAAAATACTTTTTTTTGAAACATTGGTTAGTGTGGTACTAAAATTGGTTTTTTGAAAATAAATCCGGTTTAAACCGGTTACCCGGTTTATTTATTTGAAAAAAACCGAAAACCGGTTAGTTTAAATGTCCGGTTAATTGGAAGCCCTAATGAGGAATGATGCAGAGAGATATTTTAAAGACTATTTTTTTAAAAAAATTATGAGAATAAGGCCGATAATGAGGAAACCACTGGGGTCTCTAAACGACCCCCATCGGATGAGAAGTATTTTTATAGTCTCCGCGCCGCGAGAGTTAAACAATATATAAACTCATTTGTACTAATTCTACTTTTATTTAGTCTATAGTACCAGTTTCGCTTATGAAAAGCGATAACGCCTGTCTTGATGCATCAGTTATTAACCCTTGTCATGAGTTAAGTCAGTCTTGATCTTTTTGAATATAAGTGGAATAAGTATAAATGAGTATTTTATTTTTTGAACTAACTTAGTTGTGTGAATTTCGTACTAGGGAACGCTAACTAGTCAATGTATACATTGTATTATGTGGCTGTGCTTGCGGTCGAGTGTTTTAAATTTCACACGTAACTGTTTTAAAGATAGTTTTTGAAAATTCGTTACGAGCAAGCGAGCGAACGAAAAGTTGAGTTAACTTTTCTAAAATTACTCCAGCTACAATGGTAAAAGACAATTTTCATCACGACTTACATCGGCGCATTTCCTAATGCGATTACACACCTCTCTCTTTTCGACACGAGCGCGTTCGCTCTTCCGTCTCGCTTATTTCCTCGTGCGCCGAACATTGGAAACAGGAATTTTCAACATTTTTATTGGATTTGAATCGTTAAAATTATTCACATACATTCACACAAGTTTTGTCACTAACGACCCGGGTTTCACCTTTTTCAGATTTACCTTCTTATTTAAATTCACTAAGCTAATCAATTGTGCTCTCTTTTAGAGTGTTCACTGTCAATACTTGGTGGAAAGGCATTATATTAGTAAAAACACAATATTCCTTTGTACATTATTCCACTTTATTTAATATGTCAGGACCGGTTTCACTCATTACGAGCATCGTCAACTGATGTTTGTAATTACTTTCAATCGCCATTCTAAATTTATTAATCTGAGACGACTTTTTAATTATATGTTAGATGTGTTAAACATTTTAATTTTGTGTTATTTTAGAATCACTTTTAATGTAATTGGTAATTTCTTTTCAATGCCAATTGTTGTTTATAACTGTTCATTTTTGTATAAATAGCATTGTTAAATTATATTTCTTATCAGTTGACGATCCTCGTAATGAGCGAAAACGGTCCTGACATATTAAAATAAAGTGGAATGAAGTACAAAGGAATATTGTGTTTTTACTAATACAATTGTGCTCTATTTATTTCTAAAATTTCCTAAGCGTCAGTTCAAGTTAATCCGTGCTCTTGAACGCATGAAGATGACGAAAGGATAAATCCTGGTCGTTAATGACAAAACTTGTGTGAATGTACATAATTTGAACGATTCAAATTTAATAATTAATATAGCTAGCGACATCCATTAAAAAATATTACAAGCTACCAGGGTTGTAGAGTCAGGTAAAAAGAAAACAACTCTGACTCCGAATTGATTCTTTCAAACATCTTCGTTTAACTTACACTATATAGCATTAGAACATTCTAATCACTGAAATAATTCTAGTACATTTCACCACTCAAAATGATGAATAGACGAATAATTTTTTAATATTCTTAAATTATTTTTCTCCGATTTTTCCGACTTCGACTCCTCCCTCGGAAAAAAATACTTGACTCCACGACAGCCCTGTAAGCTACATTTCAAATAAGCGTTAATTTTATTTAAAATATTAAATCCCCTTGCTTACATATTGGCAGCCGACCACTGCAGTCAATAAAGGTATTATGAGAATCAAATTAAACTAGATTATATCAATTACACAATTGTTTGTAAATATGTCACTTAACAATTTGGTTTAATTATAAAGGTCGTTGTAGACTGTTGTACTCACCTTTATGTTATTAAAAAATGAGTGTTTATTTTTGGCTGCACTCGCATACACACTGAAATTCTGTAAGTAACATATTGAATGTGGAAAGGAAAAAGAACGTAACCCACACATAGCAAATTTTACAGGAGGCACAAAAACGTATTTTGATGATTTTGGGCCATATGCAAATTATGAAATATACACAACCTGGAAGTGTACGAAGACTTCTAAACTGGTGTTTAATTGACATTATCTTATATTAATTAAATAAATTGTCTCGGAAAAATCTTCACCACCTCATCTGTTTTTAAACTTAAAAGCTAAATTTAGACACTAATTCGGCATTTGCAGCTTACATCATTTTGATAGAATGTGTATCAAGTTTGATACGTTGTGATTATCGAAAAGAAGCTGTTTTGAACAAACTGTAGGTTAGGTCCTTTTTCCTTTTCACAGTCAATTTAAAATACTTATTTTGCAGTGCGCTGGTAAAAACTCCCAACTTTGCATTTGAATATTAAAGTTCGCCCAACGCTTTGAAGGTGATCGGAGTTGAAGACTCCTGCGCTAAACTTTTCCGCTTAGATGGGGGGAAACATCTTGAGAGGCGAGCAAAGAAACAATTCCCGTATAGGGAAGAAAGAAAAGGTGACGGTGTTTTCACACCTATGAAGGTTTGCAACAGAGGGAACGAACTTTTCACTGACGGCTATATATTATTTGACACCGAAGTGTGTGTGTTTTTGTACGTGTCGTGTTTCGGAAAGTTAACGTTAAATTGTTTCGACTATAGATATGTGTGCCCCAGGAGCCGAACAATTTGCAATGTCTATTCTTGCATGTATTTCAGCTAATGTTTTTGATCGAATCTTTGTTATTTCGTGGAGTCAAGACTGTTTTTACCAGAGTATCGACTCTTAATTTGTTGTGTATACAAAACGTGAAAGTCACTTAACATAAAACAATATTATAAGTTCGATCCCGTTAAGAACAAATAAGCTCTTTAATAAATTAAAAGTATTAATTAATATAACAAAAATCAGGGAAGAATTTCTCAATTGTTTATCGAGTTAATAAGATAAAATACTTATATGAGAAATGCACACCCCCGTTCAACTAGAAAGTGGTAATCTGTAAGTACATACATATTAGTAAGCCACATTTATTCGAAAATTAGCCTATTCATCGTATTGATTTATGAAATAATAATTCTGAAGGATAATTTAGGAGTTTCAATGGGGGAATCGTTTGATTGTTAGATTCTTGTTTTTGAACTGAAAATTCTAGTGAAATTTTTGTTCACCGAAATACGCTTCAGTTTAATTGCTATGTTTGTAATTAGTTTGTAAAAATCTTTTTTTAATATAAAGAACATACATATCTACATATAAAAAAAAACTTTCAACACCAAACAGACTATATTCGGTTATGGGGAATTGTAATCTAAAAAATAGTGAAATAAAAGAATCGAGCGAATAAGGTTGGTAGGTCCTGTACTGAAAAAAAGAGAAAGTATTAAAAAAATGAAAACCATTTCAAGTAAGGAAATAAATATTTTTCACTCTTTTTTTACGCTGAATTCAGAGTCTTTCAGAGTGTTTTAATTTATAGTCGGAATCAGAGTAATTTTATTTTTTAACGCCTTCACAGTTCTGATATTAGGTAATGGTATAAAAATTATTAAGCATTCAGATAGTTCCTAGTCACTCATAAAAGTCCCAGTTATCAAGTAGCGATGAATAGTATTTTTCTTCATTTAAATAAAAAAAATATGTAATTTACTAGTTGGGTCGTTATTATAACCTTTTTTACACGATTTGCTGTACCAATGTTTTTTTTGAATTCACCAATCTTCAATTTGTGTATGAATTATGTAACTTTTTTACACGTTTTTTTTTACATGGTTTTAAAAAAGATTTGAATGTTCATTGATATGAAACTACTTTTTAAATTGCAAAAAAATATTTCACGGTGTGATAAAATGTTTTTTTTTGTCGCTGATTAAAAAAATAAATTGTAAGAATACGAAGCCTTCTTCTACGCGTTTAAAAGCGGGCTTTCGCTGATAATAAATGTGCATAACGACATCACATCTTGTTGCTGACTTACGCTAAAAGCTTTTTTAATAGAGTCACAATGGCTTATTGTGGAGCTCGGCGTTGTCACCACCGGCTATCACTACACCGCGTATCTACTCTACCGAAGGTGCTTATTTGCGAAATAAGTCACTCAATAGATAATATTTTAAAACAACTTTCAAAATAAAATTTTAATCTCCGAATAGACATCAGGTTTTTCGGTGTTTTTTTTTTCAAAAATATGTTCCCAACGACACGGCTTTATTATTTTTTTTTGTTTCTTTTTTCAATATTCATTTACGTTTACAATGAGGCGCATATGCCCCCCCCTATATAAATACAGTAAAACACCCATATACACTAAAGTCGGGACAGTGTAATTCGGGGTAGTGTAATACAAAATTAGGGATTTGGTCAAAACTAAGATTTCCCTTAGTTTTGCAAAAAAAATTTTTTTAACGAAATATTTAGTTACCAATTGATAAAATGCAAAGCGCGCCAAAATCCCACACATAGACAGTCGCTCGCTATACGTGTATAGCCTGACACGTGTTGAATACACATACGTTAGCCAACATTTGACTGTATGCGTTTCACAGACGACCGTCTCGTAGTAACGACAATGAAATGCGACCGTGCAATGGGGGGATTTTCGGCGAATATTTCAAGCCAGCGCGTAATTCGGGGAAGTGTAATTAGGGGTTCAACTGTATATCAACAGAAGCATTTTTCAATCTTCTATTTCTGTTTGAAGAGACGGGTGTCTGTATTGTCAAAAACTCCATCAAATTATTCCAATCCTTAAATGACGGTAAAAATCCTGGCCAATTCTTCTATTCTAAGTTGCTCGTTTTTCACAACTCTGACTCCAACTCCGACTCCATGGCTCTGGTTATTATAATAGAGTTCTACTAATTAAATGACAGTTTAATCGAAAAGGGATTGTTCGTATGGGTATTTAAACATGCGAAAAAGAGTAAGACGAAATCTCGAGAGCATTGGCCACAAGAAAATAGAAAAAAATAAAAGTATAACACGGAGAGAAGAAACATTGTTTGAAAATGAATGAACGAGTTTTGGAGGTAAAAGATATACACACGCAATCAGGTAACAGATGACGCATTCACAAAAGGGGTTTCCCTCCACTTAGGCCCATTTGGAAAAATTTGTAGCTGCTTTCTTTAGGTACGCTATAGTGCATGGTTTGCTAACTTCTACGAGTTATGAATGAAGTCTATTATTTTTGCTCATACCAACCCATAATCGGCAAAAGATCTTAAGCAACACAAATAGATAAATTGTGATAAAAATAATAAAAGATTTTTAGTACTTTTTCCACTTAAAATTTATTTGATCAGGACCGGTTTCGCTCCTCACGAGCATTATCAACTTAAGAAAAATAAATTAAACAGTGTTATTTATACAAGTTTAATTGAAATAAAAAGGTGTAAGCAATTACATACTAACAATTAAAAGGATTTACAAATCACATTATAATTACACAAAATTAAAATGCTTAACACCTATAACATACAATTAAAAAATCATCAATAAATATAAGTGGCAAATGATGTCAATTATAAACACAATTAAAATTTGGGAAATTTTTAAACAAAATGAAACTCTACATTACTAAAGTGAATAACTTAATGATGATTTTATGTTTTTCCCTCTTCCATGTAATGATGTACTTCAACAAAATCAGCAACAATGAAGATTCTGAAAAAGACATTTTTGAAAACCATCGGTCCTGATCAAACAAATTTTAAGTGGAAAAAGTACTAAAAATCTTTTATTATTTTTATTATAATGCCATTCCACCAAGTATTGACATTCACACCTTAAAAATAGGTAAATTGTGTTTTAAACTAATAATTGTTCAATATCACCTAGCTAAGGCATCAATAGAATTTTTTTAGAACGTTATCTCATTCGCCTGATATTTTTTTAAGGCCTGTCCAATTTATGGTTTTGACGTGTTATCGTTTGTTCAACGTAGAGTCCGGTTGAAAAACGCTGATCTAGAAAAATGAAAGAAGTCAGACCAGAAAAAGCTGTTTGTTTTTTTTAATGAACTTGTTAAAATGTGTCAAAATGTTTTTTTTTATATTAATTTAATGCTATAACTGTGTCTCGTACAATATAATATAATGTTTATACTTGATATTTATCGGGTCCGTGGTGCAGTGGTCAAATTCGTTAGCCTCCGAGACGGATCTTAAGTCATAGTACGACCGGCACATTTTTTTTTGATTCTCAAATAACGGGGCACTGCGAGAGAGATATTAAATAGCTAATCACTAGTTCTGTACTATTCATTTATATCTTTACTCTATTCGAAAAAAAGAGTGGTTGAGAAACTGAGTAACTTCTGTTGAGATACCCCCATTAAGAGGTTATGATATGATCCACATTATGAGCGGGCATGGATTAAATATAATAACTGATTGTTTTCCAATGCAACGTTAACTATCCGTTGGCGAAAGAAACGTTCATTATATTAAATTCATCTAAAAGTTACATGACATACAAGTCTTAGGAATTCAATGAAAAGTTTTAGAGACTCATGAAAAATGACAGAAATTTGATAAAGAATTTGGATGGCAATTCACGTTCATAATGAAATAAAAATAGTCAAAGTCATTCGTCTAGGATAGGCTGAATTTTACGCTTCATTTGTCAGCTGGAAGTTTTACTTTGACAAAACTTGGCAAGGGTAAGTAGTCGTATCACAAAAAATCAATACAACAATTCCTTAGAGAGTTTTACTTCATACTAAAATAGTTCTAAAAATATTTTACGACAATTTTTCCGTGTATGCCGATATAAGGGGTGGCGGTTCCGGGATTGCCATACGATATTTTGACTCTCGGGATTTTCAATTCTTTTTTACAAAAATATATTTTAGTATTGTAAAATAAGACATTAAATGCATATGAAATTTGTAATGTAGAGGATGCACGGGACTGTAAACTATGATAGTTAAGATAATAATATAAATAGCTTCATAAAATTATCCCTGATTATTTTTTACCATTAGATTAATCAACCTTTAAGCCTTTGTCTCATATGACTGACTCGAAGAACAAGTTTTTTATTGTGGCTTTTGTAACTTTTGTAAATATAGTCTTAATAATTTAAAGATTGACATTAAGCATTGACCACACGAAACAGTGTGCCGTTAATAATGAAAATACAATATAAAGCAAATAAAGAGTTTTGGTTTATTTATTAATTTGGCATTTACTTGGTAGAACTCCATTATAATAGGGTAAAAATGTAGTTTTGGGTTATCGATAATACAGGACTTTCTTTTCGTCAGGTGAACATTGAAACTGAAATTGTCTTGCAGATACGAAAAAATTAGTAGTTTAAAAATGTGTAAAAGTAATACAAAAGTTACACAACAGTTTTATTTAGAGATTCTTATACTGGGGGCATATTTATTAATTAATATTTCTGCGTCGTTCATATAAAACTCTTTCTATTCAATAAATTTATTTTGAAGCCTTTAATTTATCATAAAATGCACATCTCTTGAATACATCAGACACAAATTACGTACAATCGAGTTTTAAAACTATTTAACGAAACAAGATTGCAGAAAACAGCATGAAAACGAGAATTCCTGTTAGCTTAAATCACGATTTCACTTTGTGTAATAAATCTATTAACTATTTCAGAATAACGATACTGTGCAATGATACACTTTGATGTTACCAAGTTTCACCATTAAGGAGACATTTTAATTAAAAAATCACTATATTCACAGTTAAAAAAGTAAATAACTAAATCACTAATATTTATTATTGATTAACTCACAGCATATATTATATTATACTTTCGATTTTCCGCCAGTACGAAGACATAGTGTATTTTATCATTAAAAAATCGATTTGATTAATTATTTCCGGGACTGAGTTTTGATGACCCTAACAACGAATAAAATCGTCATATTACTATTATAATGAGACGCTTTAGCAATTAATCATTCGGTATTATAATTTTATATTTTATTATGATGTCATCTGAGATTTATGAGAGTAAAAGATTGCTTGAAAAAACTCAACAGTTACGTATAGTTTTTAAAAATGTTTTTTAAAAATAGATTTATGATAGAAGGGAGACTAATGATTAAAAAAGAAAAAATACAACTTTATACGGAGCAAAACAGTGAAAAAAGAAGTTGATCGCGCGACTGAAAAAGTGAGGAATAAAAACATACTGCATGCAATTACAAGTACTAATGAATATAATATGTAATTAGTGCAAACCACATCTCCAGTCTGTGACTGTAACTATGGTTGTTTTAAGCCTCACGTAAAATCTGAATGAGCCACAAGTTGAGCAATGTTCCCGCTAAGTAGTGCGCGCGCACACGCGCACACCTCGCAAGATGTGGCCGCACACTTTTTTCCGTTCTTCGCACAAACCGCACATATAAATGTTGTACAATATAGATACATTTTGTATTTAGCGGCTTGAAATGAAGAATTAATTAATCTAGTGCCAGTAAGTAGGTCAGAGAATAACTATTTTTATTTTTTTATTTTTTATTTTACTGAAAATTTACCGCACACAAAAGTTGATGGTCCGCACACACAGTAGAAAAATTAGAGGGAACGTTGAAGTTGAGTATCGCTGGCAGTAGCAGCCGGTCAATGTGGCATTCGATCAATGCACCCCTTGTATAAGCAGGGGCGGTTTTATTCGCTGGTATAAAAGATCAACAAAAATAAAAAATTTGAAGCAACGAAAAAAAAGTCTTAAATTTTTTATCTTATCGCAACAACAAGAATTTATTTGAATTTATTGAATATTAATCCGATCCCAATAAAAAATATGGTCTCCTAATGGAGATATCTTAACAGAATTTTTTATTCGAGAACTCTTTGTTACTGTTTCTCAACCCTTGTTTTTCGAAAAAAGTACTTTTTTAAACCTATTCTTACTCCCAATGTGGATAAAATGGTCTCGCATAGGAGGTATCTCTAATTTCTAACTTCTAAAAAAAAATCTATAAGAACAGCCTGTTACTCTGTTGCTTAACCTGTATTTTTCAGAGAGAGAAAGAATATAATGATGTAGACTAAGAAAAGGCTAGTGGTTAACTAATCGCTCTCACAACGCCATGTTATTTTGGGATTGGAAGGGTCGGAGGGATTTTTTAGACTAACCACCACAGAAGCCAACGACGTTGATCACTGCGCCACGAACTCGAAATATATTTAATATCTGAGAATTGTAATCTTAAGTTGAAGGACGAATAAAATAAAATGAAAATTAATTCAATATTTTATAAATATTTTTGTAAATGTAAATCTCTTTTCTGTTAAATAAATACATTGTGTATACAATTATTCCTTCAGAAGTATGGTAATAAAAATACTTAAATTGTATACTTCGTTTTATTGATAATGAGTTTGAGTTTGAAGAACAATTTATTTCTGGCACGTAAACTAGAAATTATAATCGGAATGCTTTATTTCCAGAATTTCCGATATCGAAAATTCAGTTGTATTAATTAATACCCTTTATATATCGAATTCGTAACAATTGTCTCACAAATTGATCAGCTTTGATAATTTTTTTAAACGCTGAAAGTTATAATAAGATACATATCGACTGTGGAAAGAAAAACGGACGTAGCCAATACATACAAAAAAGTTTACAATACATACAAAAAAACGTTTTTAGGGCCAATGCCAAATCATGACATATTAACTTTTCCAGTTCTAAGCTCAAGAAATGCGACCCCAATACCCACATTTTCTTAAATATCTATTTTAATATGGGTGATACAATGTTTGTAATTAAAGTATTCTTATATCATAGTTTTTTGGACCTTTTGTAGTTTATATAAATACGCGATAATGCGATAACGAGATAAGCGTCCGCTTATCAGCGATCGTTCGTAAGATAACTGGGCTGAACGCGTCAGTTGCAAATTCATATTTGTACTGGAATGACGTTTTTTTTTTACCCGCAACTTAAAATATGATTATTTATTAGAAAAACACGGATTTTTATAAAAAAAATGTATGAGGAATGATGCAGAGAGATATTTTAAAGCCTTTAGACTATTTTTTTTTTGAAATTCATAAGAATAAGGCCAATAATGAGGAAACCACTGGAGTCCCTAAACGACCCCTATCGGCAGAGAAGTATTTTTCTAGTCTCCGAGCCGCGAAAGTTAACAACCTTGATGTGCACGGATACTGATAAACTGGTTTTTAATTGACTTAATCTAATATTAATTTCATAAACTATAAACTGTGTAAAAAAAAGGAAAATCTCTTTTAGACCTTTTTCTCCTGGCCCTTATTTTTTAAAACATAAAAGCTTAATTTTTAGATATTAATACAGCATTTTCAGATTTAATTATTTTTGATAAAACGTGCATCAAGTTGTATATATTTTGTTGGCTTCCGTGCCGGATCTCACGGGTTCGAGTCCCAGTACGAACAGCAACTTTTCGGTAGATTTATTTATTTCTGTTCAAAAACATGGGTGTTTGTGAAGTCTAAAAACTCCTTCCCACCCGTTCCGATCCTTTAATACCTGGGCGAAGCGAGAGCGATTAGTTAACCCACTAGTCCTGTCCTAGTCTTATCTTTCTATCTGTACTACTGTCTTTGTATAAAAGAGGTTGTGCGACTGAGTAATAAACAGTTCTCGTAGAAAACTTCTTATTAGGAGGCCGTATGCTCCACATTGTGAGCGGAAAAAATAATAAATAAATAATGAAGTGTACTGCGAGTGATTAACCATTCCAATAATACATTCCTAGTCTTATATTTTCTTTTATTAGTCTTTTCGAAAAAAAGAGAGGTTGAGCTACTGAATAACAAGCAGCCCTGGTAGTAATATTTCTGTAAAGAAGCCTCCATTAGAACGTTATATGATCCATATTGGGGCGGACATGGATTAAAAAAAATGATGGTTGTATTTGTTGTCCGTTGACGAACTGTTATGGAGCAATTCAATTTCATTCCTGGCATGTGGGCTGGTGGATCGGAAAACTCATGATGAATTTATAGCACAAGAACTAGGAAGAAAAAACCCTCGATATAAATATAAATCATAAATTTGTGAAAGTAATATTGCTTTTAATGAGGCTCTTAGAATTTATAGCTTTTCTTTACGCGAAATCGGGTATGCGTTTGTAAATATATTTTAAGTTTTATTAACACACTCAACTCTTTTTTTTACACGGTGGATACGTTCCACAAAAAAAAACACCGTGTTATTTGAAAAAAATACAACATTGTAGTATAGACAATTGTGTAATAAGCTTAAGGGAAAGGATGGATTCGGCGGTAACTTTGTGGATCTTCATTTTTAATAAAAAATAAATTTGATAACTTTGTTATTTCACTTGTTGTGTTACAAATGATGTCACATATTACAACATTTTAACCTGTAACATGCCATCCTAAAAAATCACGTTCCCTGCCATGATGGCATCTCAGTTTCATTGTTTATTAACAGTATTTAAACCTAAGTTAGAAGCCAAAAAATAATTTTAATAATGTATATATGCAAGAATACCTAAAATCATAAATGCTTATTGACAATATTAAAAGAAATATTGAATGATTTAGTGGCTCAACTATTTACGATTGCATCATGGGCATGGAGGTGGAATATGACTCTTATTAAGAATATTCCAGAAAATCATTTTAATTCCAACGCTTTAATATTAACACTACACAGTACAGACAAATATTGATAGTATTTATTACAAATTAAATATTTATTTTATTGATTGTAAATCCCAAAAATATAGATCAATAGTGGTGAGCCGTCTGTTTTATTTAAAAATGTTACTTACTATTAATTATTTTACTGTGTTACAAATTACACGTATTTCACCTCTTCCAGAAGAATCGCCAGAAATAATGTATTCTTAAAATATAAATTTAAAAAATGAAGGTTGGGTTTTTTTCTTTTTCTACCACTTAAAAAAACAAAAATCAGACGATGTTTTCTTGTTTTTTTTCGGAATTTTCTCGTTCCACTGACTGTATTTTAAAATATAATAATATTTTTGTCAACATATAAATTGAAATTTTCAGTCTCTTTCTCGCTAGGTAAATTGGAAAAAATCTTATAATGTTATTTCAATTTTAAATTTAAGTTCTATATATAGTTAAGAAACCATTTCTTCAGATTGTTATTTTCTACGAATTGTCATATAGAATAATATAAACTGCCTGTCATGACTGTGGTAGTATCAGCTGAAAATTTATGAACTATAGCAGTAGTACTAAACCTACGAATCTTGAAATATGCTGTAAATATATTTTTTCAAAAAACAATAATTTTGAGATATCAATATTCGTCTTACTTATTATAGGTAAATATTAAAATTTCCATAAGTTACGTATTTAGTGTGAACGCGTACTACTGCAATATCAAATTCTATACTTTTTTCTTGTCAAACATTTTCCTACAGTTTTTTTTGCACATCCTTGTCCGTTCCCAATGTGGAGCAAATAGCTTCTGATATGGGTATATAACAAAAGTTTTTTTAAGAGGACTGCTTGTTACTCAGCCTCTCTTTTTTATAACTATAAAACAAGCATTAGACCTTTGGTTTTGGTCACAGAGTAAGTCTATGTATCTGATATTGTTTTGTATTATGACATTAACTCATGAGTGTTATGTTACCTGTCGCATTACATTCAGAAGGATTCCAAGATAGGGACAAATAGCCAATTATTTCCAAGAGAAAAAAATTAAAGTTTTCAAAGCAATATATTTTTTTTTTTTTTGAATATTGATTTTAAACATTAAAAATGTTAAGAAAAAAGTGCGGTGGAACGCCGTTCCACCGCGTTACATATGAAAAAAGCCTTTCTAAAGCCAAGGCTTACACAATGATATGATCTAACGTTGTATTGTAACTACAATTTTAAATTCAATTTAAGCCTTTATGTGTAGTTTTGTTTATATTATTTTGGGTTGCGAAACCAAAACAATAAACTAAATTGTTTAGAAGCTAAAAAAAAGTTTAGAAGCGCTGTGCTAGAGAGTGATGGTGAGCCAGTGTATTATTTACGATGGCAACTTCGAGGTATCAGAGTGCTTTCCGCGCCATCTGTTGTTGACTTTTGCAAACTATCGCTTCGGCTTGGTGTGTTATTAGTTATTACTTTGTGGTTGGTTTTAAGTATTTTTCATTAAAATAAACCAAAATCAAACAATTAAGCAAACACGGAATAAATTAAAACCAATTAATTTAGCATAATTAATGATGTTATTAGTAAGGATAAAGTAGCGTAACTATTCTCACGCAAAACTTAATAGAAATGCAAACTTTTATGCGAATTGAAGCCTAATATTCTTTTTAGGTGAGTGACATATAATATTTGAACGAGAATAGTTTGTAAATATTTGTTTGTAATTTTTCTTGGTCACTATAGAAATGATGAATACCAGTCACCTACTTAAGTGTGAGTGGAATGGTCTAGAGCAGTGTTTCTCAACAGTGTTGGCCCCGTGGCCCCTTTTGGGTGTCTTTATTTTTCTGTGGACTTCATAACATTGTTTTGTTTTCCTATGAAAATTTTAATTTTAAAATCACAGAAATTTACGGATTTCGGAAAAATTTCCCGTAGCCTCCCATTGAGAAGATCTGATCTAGAGCAGAGCTGTCCAACCTCAGATAACCTGAGGACCACAATTTTAAAAAATATGTATATATCATCGGGCCTCAACAAAAGTTATGTATTTAACTACTTTAAGAGTCTAATATTAGTTAAGTTGAGTAAGTACTTATCCAAATACTAGAAGTAAAGGTCAAGTGGTTCAATTATTTTTACTGAAGCATTATAAAAGGTAAAACAATAAGCTTACTTTAACTTTTCCGGTTCTAAGCTCAAGAAATGCGACCCCAATACCCAAATTTTCTTAAATATCTATTTTAATATGGGTGATACAATGTTTATAATTAAGGTATTCCTATATCATAGTTTTTTGGACCTTTTGTAGTTTATATAAATACGCGATAACGCGATAACGAGATAAGCACCCGCGATAAGCGATCGTTCGTAAGATAGCTAGGCTAAACGCGTCAGTTGCAAATTCATATTTGTGCTGGTATGACGTCTTTTTTACGCGCAACTTAAAATATGATTATTTATTAAAAAAAAACACGGATTTTTATAAAAAAAATGTATGAGGAATGATGCAGAGAGATATTTTAAAGTATTTAGACTATTTTCTTTTGAAATTCATAAGAATAAGGCCAATAATGAGGAAACCACTGGGGTCCCTAAACGACCTCCATTAGCAGAGAAGTATTTTTCTAGTTAAAGAGGATTCTGCGGCAGTTCTGAATCATTTACTATATTGTTTAAATTAACTTTGATAATTGTAGTTGCCAAACGCAGTAAATTTGATGTCATTTATTTGATAATATCAGGACCGATTTGAATTTTTAACTGACGTTTTTATTTTAAAATGCTCGCGGTGAACCAGTGATGATCATAATACATAAATGAAGAATTGGTGTAAAAGATTGTGTTTATTTTTTTGAATATAATGCTTTTCCACTATATTTTGATTAACATAGAACACATGAAACGTGAAAAAAATTGTAGTAGAATTAAAAACATCAATATTTTAACCCCATTACAATGGTTTACATTTGAAGCGATCTGGATAAAAAAAAATGTTAAAATCTTTTAACTTGTCCGTATTGAATGTACGCAATTAAAAATTAAAATTATTTGATTAACTATTACTAAGATATACTGCGGTGTAATATAATTTTGTGGAAATGGTTTAGAAGAGACTGTCTAATTTGTGGAACTGTTCTGGAAACGTATATTACCATATTTAATTGTCAAAGTTTTGAGTGTGTGACTACTTCGAATATTTGCACTCTACCCGTGCAGTCTTTGTCATTATAACCGAAATTAGATTTTACTCCAATTAGGAGTAGAAAGTTCCACAAGACTGTGAGAAACTTCAACCGAAACCTTCGGTCAATAAATATTTATCTATGTTGTAATATATGGTATAAGAAGTTTAGCCAAATTTTCCGATAAAAGGTTACGATAGTATTAACTCTCGCGGCTCAGAGACTAGAAAAATACTTCTCTGCCGATGGGGGTCGTTTAGGGACCCCAGTAGTTTCCTCATTATTGGATTTATTCTTATGAATTTCAAAAAAAAAATAGTCTAAAGGCTTTAAAATATCTCTCTGCATCATTCTTCATACATTTTTTTTTTATAAAAATCCGTGGTTTTTTAATAAATAATCATATTTCAAGTTGCGCGTAAAAAAAAGTCATCCCAGCACACATATGAAATTGCAACTGATGCGTTTAGCCCAGCTATCTTACGAACGATCGCTTATCGCGGGCGTTTATCTCGTTATCGCGTTATCGCGTATTTATATAAACTACAAAAGGTCCAAAAAACTATGATATAAGAAAACATTAAGTATCACCCATATTAAAATAGATATTTAAGAACATGTGGGTATTGGGGTCGCATTTCTTGAGCTTAGAAACGGAAAAGTTAAATAAAACAATGATACTTTTAATGCATTTTCCAAGTACAGTTGCCGTATATATTTTTATTTTCGAATATAATAAATATTATATATAACATATTTTAAAGGTTGATGTGTATATATAAAATCCATGTCAGTTCCCAATTTGTATCATATAACCCAGCGGTCGGCAAAGTGTGGTCCGCGAGAAAATTTTTGTGGTCCGCAGAGAAATCTGACATTATTTTATTAAACTTAGTGCATTTTAAGACGCATTTGATCACTTTTATTTCAATATATAATATTTCACACAAAAGTCCAGTTAGTGGTCCGCTGGATTGCCGACCCAACAATGAGAGTATCGGAGCAGAAGTTTTTCTTCGAGAATTAATTATTAGTCAGTTGCTCAACTTCCCTTTTTTCGAAAACAGTAGGGAAAGAATGATATAAGTCAAAACGAATTTTCACAAAATTTTGATTCAACTGAAGGTATCCCCAAAATATTTTATAGTCTACAAGCAGTAATGCATTACGCAACCGTATATACCGGCACGTTTTAGTTGTCGGACGAAGCTCTTTTTGAAGTAATCTAATATTGATAATGCCGCCTGTGTGGTCGAGTGGTCAACGTCGTTGGCTTCGGTTACGGAGGTCCCGGGTTTAATTTCCCGGTACGGACAGTTTTATAAATTGATTTTTCAATTGATTTATGAATTTCTGTTCGAAGGCATGGATGTATATGATGTCTTGAATTCCCCCCTCCCACCCATCCTATTCTATGAACGGGGCGTATCGAGAGCGATTAGCTAATCACTAGTCCTGTTCTAGCCCTATCCTTCTATTCCTACTCTCTTTAGTAAAAGAGAGGTTGAGCAACTGAGTAACAAGCAGTTCTCGTAGAAACGTATGTTGAGATAAACTCCATTAGGAGTCCATATGCTCCACATTGGGAGCGGACATGGTTTTATAAAAAATATTGATAATATTTTTAAATACATCGTTTTTTTGCCAAAAAAATCACAAAGTCATTTTTGGTAGTATTTAAGAGACACTGGTTTATTGTGTGGATAGATAAGAAAGTTAAAGTTAGCATGACTTCATACTTTGAAATTAAAATATTTTATTTGTTAATGTTGTGTCCAATCCAATGAAGTTCACAAAAGAAGTTGAGAAATTCATAGCTAAGCGGGTGTCGGAAAATACAAATCAATTATACTATTTTAATACCGTAATCAATCATTTGATTATGTTAAAAGAAAAGTATTCGAGCATAATTATTTACTCAAAAGCTTTTTATATTATAAATTAAATTATTTGAAAAGTTATTAGAAGGTATAATAAATTAAATGGTAGAAAAATAATTATATTAATTGCGAAAGAAAGCAAAGCTAGCAAAGAATGATTAAAAATTCTGCTTAGCAAAGTTGAGTACAAAGATAATTAATATTTAATTATTTTTTCTTAAGTTTGAAAATTTAGACGCTAATTGAGAAGGTTTATTTCTTTTATAATTAAATAACTGTAATTAAATATTTGGTAACGGAAAGAAAGTGAAAATCATTCGAATACCTTACATTTAAAATTAGTGTAGGTATAATGTTTTTCAACCATATTCGCTCCCTAGTCGGAGTATATGGTCATCACATAATTTTTTCAAGATTCTCTGTCCCCCGCCAATCTTTTTGATTCCTCATATGTCACTCCAGCATTTCGTAGCTTTACTGAGTACATTCTTTCGATGCTCATCAGTGGTCTTTCACGACGGCGGGATTCATCCAGTTGGTAAAAAAGGCAGGCAGAATGATTAATATTCAATTTGTTATAAAATATACTGAACACTACGTATGCTCCCAATATTTATATGTAAATTTGTAAACAATAGTTAAACTGTTGTAAGTAAAACATTCAATATAAAATAAAAATTGATGATTTAGAATTTCGACTGAAGGTGTTTGATGAAATTTCAATTTCAAATTTGAATTGTCTGAATGATGTACTCTTCCATTAATCTTGTCGTTCTCATTGACAATGTCAGTTCAAGTGCATTCATGCAATTAATAAAACCTGAAGATTCCAAAAGACGAAACCCGGGTCGTTGACGATTTTGAAATTGAAAGGTGTGACACGAGTTTCACTTCTAAAAGAAAAAATCTACGAAACTTTGTACACAATCTTAAATAATAATCAATTTAAATTTGAATCGTTTTAATTATGTACACTCCCACAGATTTTGTCACTAACGACACGGGTTTCGCCTTTCGGCATCTTCAGGCGTTCAAGTGCACGGATGAACTTGAACTGACATGACTGGATGACTGAACTCAGTTCAAGTTCATCCATGCACTTGAACGCCTGAAGATGCCGAAAGGCGAAACCCGGGTCGTTAGTGGCAAAATCTGTGGGAGTGTACATAATTTGAACGGTTCAAATTTAATATTGAAATTCCACCAAGCACCTTTAGTCGAAATATTAAATTAAAATAATCAATTTACTTTAATATGAAGGTTGAAAAATGCGTAGTAGATGAAAGAAATAACCCTTTTATATTTTAACTGTAAAAAAATAATTAAACATCGAGTTGAGACTGTTATCTTAATAAGAAAACACCCAAAATTCAATATAATTTTCATGCGTAATATTTAAGTTTGTAGAAGGTGATATGAAGGTGGTGAAAAAACGAGACGGATGTGTCTTTGTCTCTATCTAAGGAAAACTAGAACTACTTTGTTTCATCCAGCAATTGAAATTACATAAAGTGCATTCGGCTCACATGAAATTAAATTCGCGAGCTTTGTCATTCGTTTCTAGATTGCGGACAAGTAACTGAGAAACGGTGAAGTATGGGTTTCCTCACCACGTAGACGCCAAATAACTTATCGTAGAGGCTTCGTAGAGTAGTGGCGTAGCAGTTATAATACGAAAGTTTCAGAATCGCTTGAAGCTTATTGTCTATTGTAGTTTAAAAAGTTTGAATTAAGTAAACTGAATATTGCTTAGAATCTGATGCAATGGTTGCAGAATAAATTACTATATTTATTCTGCAACTTAAAACTACTATTCAAAACCTTACAACACATTTTTTTAAATCCATGTCCGCTCCCAATGTTAAGCATATGGCCTCTTAATGGAAGAAGTTTTTTCTACGAGAACTGTTTCTTACTCATTCGCTCAACCTCACTTTTTTCAAAGTGAGTAGTAGGGAAAGAAGGATAAGGCTAGAACAGAACTAGTGGTTGGCTAATCGCTATTGCTACAACCCAGTTATTAAAGGATCAGAAAGATGGGAAGAGTGGAAATGATGTGAATTGACATCAAAAACACCCAGTCTTCGATCACAACTTTGAATTGAATAATTCTCAAATTCACTGTGATCTGACCGGTAATCTAACCTAGACTTGCGTGATCGGTAGAGCAAGCTCTAACCAACTAGGCCACAGCAGGCGACAAATACAATACGGTGATGTAACTAATAACAAATAATCACTTCAATTTTAATCTTATTTATCCTATATTTGTTATTGTTACAAAACCACCAAAGTCAATTTATCAAATATGATATTATATTTTGCAATATATATCAGGATTCAGGATGTTAGAGTCGATTATTGTATATCTCTTCTAAGCCAATATATTTGTATATAGCTAAGTAAATATAAGTTTAAACGTAGTTTTGATGAGAGTATACGTCAAAATAACTATATTGAATAATATTTGTAATACTAAAACACTTTATGTTTTCACCTTATTACAATTGGAACTATTAATATTTCATTGGTTATGATTGTACTTCATACTAAATATATATATATATAGATGTGAAGTTACAAAACAAATGTGGTCATATCCTTTGAGACTTTGACATTTTTGAGATGTTTGGTTGGTATGACTGCTCGTGTTGTTTTATTTAAAAATATTTATTTCAGACATATTTATATTGCCTTTACTCCTAGAAATATTTTCACAAAGTATGTGATAATTTTTAAACCGAATCATCTCCATTGAGTATTTGATTGAGTATTAACATGGTTGTTTTGCTTGAAATAAATAGCTCAAAGTATAAAATAAACAACTGACAGAAACATACAAATTAACAAGTAAAATGTAGGCTAAAAGTGTTAATTTGAAAATGTAATCTAAAAAATATTCAATGAAGAAATACCGTGAAAAATCATTTTGGCACAACCCTGTTTTTGATTTAATTTTGATATAAATATTTCAATACTAATGTTCATTTTCAACAGAAGTTATTTTGAAACTGGTCAAATTCAGAAATATAATCAAAAGTTAAATCATATGTGGCTATCTATATTCAAAATAAAAATGTAAACTTCTTATTTATTAAGAAACTTTGATTTATAACCATTGCTCAAATCGAATTTTTAATTATGAACCACGATTATAAAATATCACAATATGAACTCACTGGTTAAATTACATTGCGTTAATAGTAGTGTATTAAAAATAAATAATTAAGAATTAAAAAAATTAAATAAAAATGTTAATAGTTATTTCTGTTCGTGATTCTGGTTCTGATCTTAATAGATAATGTAGGATAAGTATGTACATGAAGAATTGTATTTCATAATAATTAGAAAATAACATTTAAAATATGATAAGAGCTCCAAGTCACTTAATACATTTCCCATGAGACTTTTTCATTACCAAACACAGATTATTAATATTGTAATAAGCGCTGTAAATGTAAGTGTCTATTACTCTACCCACGTCCATTAGTAAGAAAGAACCCCACCCTTGATTTCCCAGCCATGAAGATTAGTCAGATTCAGCAGTTGTTAAAAGTAGAGTAATTAAATAAAATTTGCTTGCAATTAAAACAAATGTTTTCCATGTGAAAATTACTGAAATACAGGTACTTAGTATTAAATATACCGTTATTTCGTTATAGAAAAAACGTCTATAATATTGGAATTATTATTTGGTAATAACGGTATAGAAATCCAGTTTGAAAGTCTTGGCTCGATTAATTTTTCTATACAAAATTTGCGACGAAGCAAACTAGTTTTAAGATATATTTTGCATAATAGTAAACACAATTTGATTCTTATTTAGATTACATATAATAAAAACAGTTATTCACAAAATAAACTTTCATTCACGTTCACTCCCAATGTGTAAGACATGAGCTTCTAATGGAGGTATTTCAACAGAACTTTTTCTACAACAAATTTTTGTTACTCAATTGCTTGACCTCTTTTTTGACGTGACAACGTCTTATAAATCGATGAACGCCCGCTGCACGCACGAAAAAACATGACTCATTGTCCCGTTTGTTGCGTTACGCCGAAGGCAAGCGTGCGAGCGAGAGCGCGGATAAGCGATAGAGAGGCACGATCGGCCTACCGTTCGGATTGTGCCGCATCTATCTCTAGCACATTGTTACTTGTAAATAAACTGTTCATCAAAGTAATAAACATATTTGAATTAATGAGTGCGAATAAAATATATCAATAAAAAATTGTAGATTTCATTTCACTCCTTCGTATCCATACAAAATAATGATAATTCAATAAAAATGATTCCATTTTATTCATAAAAGTATGCAATCATTTCATCAATGTTTTCTTATGACGTTGTCACGTTAAACTATCGTCCGTAAACCAACTTTACAGACA
Source organism: Himalopsyche anomala (assembly GCA_031772345.1). NCBI lineage: Eukaryota > Metazoa > Arthropoda > Insecta > Trichoptera > Rhyacophilidae > Himalopsyche > Himalopsyche anomala. The sequence continues at coordinate 5,885,676 of CM062840.1, forward strand.
ACCAATTTTTTTGAAGAGAGAATGATTCGGCTAGGACAGGAGTTGTGGTTAGTGATTCGCGTTTGTTATGCTGTATTCTTAGGATAGGAATACTGATAAGGAATTTTTAGGTATAACAGACACTCATATCTTCGAACAGATTTCGAAAGAAAAATGCTATTCGTATTAGGACTAAAATCTATGAGATTGCGGAAGCCAAAAACGCTGTCCACTGCACCACGGATCCGTAGAGTAAAACCAGTCTAAAGCTAGTATTATTATTGCGAAGAGCTTTAACATTACATATCGAAATTTTTGCGTATGGACAATTCTAAGCTAAAACGAATATTGTGTTTTGTTTGTTAACAAAAAGTTTATAATGTTTAAAATGATCATGTGTGTGCTTTGAATAACAAACAAACTTATAAAATAATTTATTAAATAAAAAAATATATTATAACAGAATTTTATCTTCTATTGAGAAAGCGCTCCGCCATGCTTTCCGTGTACTTTTAATAAAGCCTCCTTAAACCTGAAAATTCGCTAAGTAGTTTGAATAACTCGTTAGGTTTTAGAGCTTTCCCAAGCTTTCATCTTGAATATTCTAGTTATAATAATGCAAGAGTGATTGCTCATTTAAAATCTATCTTTAGCTTTACGCTATCAAGAGTGCTTTTATTATTGAAGTGGTTTATAAAATATGAATATTTTTTTGCATTTAAAGCCACTTGTTTATTTCACTTTTCTAGCTGATGAATTGTAAAGGTAGTTACACTAAATTGTAAAGGTTGTTTATATATTATTTTCTCGAAAACTATTTACTATTATGTACTACTTTACATAGTTCTACCGTGTTTCTTCGAAAATATGCCCTAGCGTGGTTTTCAAGATTGTTGGAATATAAGCCCTCCCCCAAAAATAAGCCTTAATTGAAATATTGTGAAGATAATAAAACTGTTAAGCGTGCTCTTACAATTAAGCTATGAATTGATGGTATCGAGTTCAAAATAAATTTACTAAAAGCAGGATAAGATATCTAAAAATTTCCATCCCACTATTCCGACTCTTCAATAACTGAGCGTAAAAAGAGCGATTAGCTAACCATTTTTTTTATCCATGTCCGCTCCCAATGTAGAGCATATAGCCTCCTAATGGAGGTATCTCAACGGAAGTTTTTTTTATACGAGAACTGTTTGTTGCTCAGTCGCTCAACCTCACTTTTTTGTGAGTAGTAGAGAAAAAAGAATAAGGCTAGAACAAGACTAATGACTAAGACACCCATGCCTTTGAAATAAATCGAGAAATTTATTGAAAAAATGCTGTTTGTTTGCATAGAGATTCTTATTTTGGAGCTACGAACTCTATGATGATCTTCAAAAAAGCTTATCTATTTCTGTAATATTGTAACAAAAAAATATTTAATATTATGTAAATAATATGCGTAAAATTTTAATTGTTATCAGAGTGATTTTAAACGAAAGTTGTAAAATTAATTTTTGGCTTGACAGTGTTTAATCATTACCCTTATTATGCGTCTTGGAGTCCTATGACCCTCACGAAGCAGTAATTATTATATCGTTAGGCACATAAGCTTTATAAGGGCTTAAAGCTTCGTCTTTTATGACTTAGGTATATTTTATCAGCATGTCGTAAACGTTTCAAATTTATTTTCTACAACCCTAATGAATTGTTACGGTGGCACATGCATGTTTTCATTCATTGCCACCTGGAGACCCCTATAAAAATATGTTAATTGGTAACAATTTCAAAATGATTAAATTTTGGCATTTGTGGTGGTACAACTTGAATAATAGGGTAAAAATAGCAACGTATTTAGTTCTACAGTTTTTTTTTGTATTTATTAGTCGATAGCTATTTCGGCTTTCGCCAAAGTCAGAACTATGATTAAACTTACTTTTTTCTCAGCCATAATATATACTGGCTCCGAAGAGATAAACAATGCATCATGTTATTCACTCTAAAATCCTAATTCAAATAACATTTATAATATTACACTTATTAAATATGACTAGCGTTTCGTATTAATAATAAATATCAGTATAATTTATCCTAATTTACGTTTAAAAACCCCAGATTGCTTATCGTTATTCGAAACACTAGAGTCATATTATATTACATATTACTTTTAGGGTGTTCACTGTCAATACTTGGTGGAAAGCCATTATATTAGTAAAAACACAATATTCCTTTGTACTTTATTCCACTTTATTTTCATATGTCAGGACCGGTTTCGCTCATTACGAGCATCGTCAACTGATAATAAATATAATTTAACAATGCTATTTATACAAAAATAAACAGTTATAAACAACAATTGGCATTGAAAAGAAACTACTTGGAAGCGGGGAAAAACAGGAAACTATCATTAAGCCTATTCACTTTATTAATGTAGCATTTTATCACTTTGTCAAAAATTTCCCAAATTTTAATTATGTTTGTAATTACTTTCAATCCCCATTTTTTCCCTAAATTTATTAATCTGAGATGACTTTTTAATTATATGTTAGATGTGTTAAACATTTTAATTTTGTGTTATTTTAGAATCACTTTTAATGTAATTGGTAATTTTTTTTCAATGCCAATTGTTGTTTATAAATGTTCATTTTTGTATAAATAGCATTGTTAGATTATATTTCTTATCAGTTGACAATGCTCGTAATGAGCGAAACCGGTCCTGACATATTAAAATAAAGTGGAATGAAGTACAAAGGAATATTGTGTTTTTACTAATATTACATATTCATAAAAATATTGCTTATATTCTCATAGAATACCAAGTATTCGATTTTATAAATGTCTTGGACATCCGTGTTCGCTTGCATATGTTTCGGACACCTGTATCCGCTTGGTATTCAGTGGTTTTAAATTACTTACGACAGGTAAGAAAATATGAACTTAAATTCATCGGAATAACAACTATCTAAAAAAATCTCAACCGAAAAAGTATTCATACGAAATGGAAAAAAATGATTTACTTCCAAAACAAATGTTCATACTAAGGTATATTTCTTACGTCACAAAGCTATACTGAAATATGGGTTCAATTTACATGTATGAAATGTTATTTTTACCGATAATCAAACGATTTTGTATTCATAGAGTCATGCATTTCATCCCACAAACTTTCTGGATTTGGATTGCAAACAAATGTATCGAAGTTTTTGAATAATAAAATATTGTCTACGAATAAGGAAGAATTTCACCGAATAAGACTTATCGAATCCACTTTGAAAATAAGTATGAGTTACGATTGTTATTACAAAATGAGTTGACCTTATCAACATTATTATTGGCTCTGCCAGAATTTTTCTGAGAATTCATGATACGTTGTGGCAGTATTCTGAGATATTAAAACTAAACACAAATAAGAGATCTTTTTAATAAACATTGTCGCCTTTAACTGTTAAAATTAAAATATCTTTAACTTTTCCGGTTCTAAGCTCAATAAATGCGACCCCAATACCCACATTTTCTTAAATATCTATTTTAATATGGGTGATACAATGTTTATAATTAAGGTATTCTTATATAATAGTTTTTTGGACCTTTTGTAGTTTATATAAATACGATAAGATAAGAGATAAGCGCCCGCTTATCAGCGATCGTTTGTAAGATAATAGGCTGAACGCCGCTAAGCAAAGCGCGCCAGTAGCACATTGATATTTGCAGTGAAACGACGTATATTTTACGCGCAACTTAAAATATGATTATTTATTAAAAAACCACGGATTTTATAAAAAAATGTATGAGGAATGATGCAGAGAGATATTTTAAAGCCCTTAGACTATTTTTTTTTTTAAATTCATAAGAATAAGGCCAATAATGAGGAAACCACTGGGGTCCCTAAAAGACCCCCATCGGCCGAGAAGTATTTTTCTAGTCTCCGAGCCGCGAGAGTTAAAGTATGCTATATCACAAAAATAAGTAAAATATAATTATTATTACAAAGTGTCAGTAATAACATGTATTCGAAGGAATTCAATTATATCGATCCTGTTGCATAAGGGTGAATGCTTACAAACTTCGTCTACTCTGTTTTAGGGACATGGACTTAATCGTATTATTTTTAATTACGTAGACTTCTAATATGGAGCATATGGCCTTATAATAAAATTATCTCAATACTAGGGTGTGTTTTGAGAAAATTGGTTGTACGAGAACTGCTTGTTACTCAACCTCTCCTTTTCGAAGACGGTAGGCATAGTAAAATATAAGCTAGGACAGAATTGTAGGTTTGCTGATCGCTTTCACTGTCACCCTAGTGAGCTTCCAATCCGGCTTAAACCGGAACCGGTTAACCAGTTTATTGTCTGTTTTAAGAAAAACAATAAACCAGTTTTTTCTGCACGGTTAACCGGAGTTTATTGAAAACCTCTTTTTGCCGTAAGTACAATGGACTTTTATACAACTATTTTTATGTCGGGTCCGTGGAGCAGTGGTCAACGTCGTTGGATTTCGTGACGGATCACACAGATTCAAGTGCCAGTACGTGCCGAATTTTTGCATTCGAAGGCATGGCTTTTTGGAATTTAAATATTTACTCTTTTCATTCCAGTCCTAAAATAACGGGACGTAAAAAAGGGATTTGTTAACTATTGGTTCTTTCCTAGCTTTATTCTCATATCCTTATTCTTTTTGAAAAGATAGGCCCAACAATTGATTGACAAGTAGTTCTCGTAGAAAAAACCTTCGCATATATAAACTTCATTAGCAGTCCAAATGTTTCACATTAGGAGTGGACATTGATGAAAATGAAGTTAATTTACACTTTTATACACCTTATTAGTTCATAGTATTTAATTAAGCAAAATTCCCTATATTTTTGTTTTGTTTTGAAATGTTGGTTTGTGTGGTACTAAAAATAAGTTTTTTGAAAACAATTCCAGTTTTATCCTTAACATTTATTTAAATATAAACCGAAAACTGGTAGTTGCTTTGGACGGTTAATTGGTAGCCTTAACCCTGGCGTGGGGAACCTGCGGCTTTTCGGCTACCCTGGTGAAGCCTTCTGACCAATTCTGTAATTCTGTAAATTTTTGTAAATTCGTCAATTCCTGAGAAGCTGAAAAGTAAATTCGTAAATTCCGGCCAAAGATTCCCTAGTCAGTATTTACTGCGGCCTTATGTCGAATCAGAAAAATGTCCCTGCCCTAATCAAACATAAAATTAGTAAAAATATATACTATTTTTATTAATTCATTTACACATTACAAATATAACGGTATATACCAGGGGTAATTGTTGGACCTTATTTTAGTCTATGTATTTATTTTCAAAATGTGTTATTTCAATTTGTTATGAGCGTTGATAGTCAGCTCGTGAAAACTTATGAGATTAATCATATGTTAAAGACGACTATAGTTGAGTTAATTATTTATGTTCTCGGTAATTATGACGCCTTTGTCAATACCCATTAGCATAGATTGACATGTCTAGTGGGTAGTTTTGGGTAGTTTTAGATTTATACCTTTACGAATAAAACTACCCCAACCTTTTAACGGCTGAGGAGAGTGTACCATAAAGGACACGGTCACTTTTACACGCGTGAAAGTGTCAATAAATCTACCCCTGAAAGTGTATTTAGTGCACAGAATAGCATCCCTTCGTATACGTGACGACCCCTGGATTATTTCGACACCACAATACACAAACATTAGTGGACCGTGAATGGCTTGGCGACCAATGCTACAATTTCTACTACTTAGCGATTTCAAAGAAAACGTCCGCAACAGACATCCGCCAACTTTTTTTGGAGAGGAAATATTTTTTTTTTACGGATTCAGCTGTAAAATTGTGTTTTTAATCATATTTACCCTTTTCCCTTAAAAGTAATAAAAATAAATGCTACGATTTTTTAAAAGTAGGACAAGGGAATATACCACAATAAAATCATTTTATTGAAAAAATAACTGAATAATATTTTACCCATATATATGCTTACAATGGCAAAAGTATATGACTGTTTTTCATTGTACAGTGGAACCCCCAATAACACTACCCCGAATAACGCGCTGGCTTGAAATATTTGCCGCAAATCCCCCAATTGCATTCCATTGTCGTTACTACGAGACGGCCGTCTGTGCCGCACATACAGTTAAATGTTGGCTAGCGTTTGTGTATTCAACACGTGCCAGGCTATACACGCATAGCTGGGCGTCTGTCTGTGTGCGGGATATTTACTACTATAAAAACTAAATATTTCATCCATATTTTTTTTTTGCAAAACTAAGGGAATTCTTAGTTTTGCATTTTCCGCGGAAAAAAACCAAATCCCTAATTTTGTATGAGATTCACACCCCTAATTATACGGTCTCAACTATAGTGTAAATGGGGTTTTTACTGTACACTCTTTTTACACGGTTTCGAAATAGTACAATGCTACATGCCTTGTATTATTCTCAAAAATTCCTCTATCAACCTTAGTACGAAAGCAATTAAAAAATAAATTTTACAAATTGTCAGTTACGATTTTCTACTTTTTACGAGTCGATGTGGCGTCTTAATCAAGGTGTCTCAATATAAGTTTTTCTACGTGTACTGCTTTGTAACTCAGTTGCTCAAAATTTCTTTTTTTCGCGAAGAATGGTTAGAAAGGTATGGCTAGGGCTAGTGGTTAGCTAATCGCTCTCGCTACTTCCAAATATTTTAGGATTGCATGGTGGGACTTTTTAGACATCAAAAACACCTATGCCTTCGAACAGAAAGCCAATGATGATGACCAGTACACTACGTATCCAAAAAATAAACATTAATATATGTACTAAAAATGTCTTTTTTTCACAGAAAAAAAATGTTATTCTGGATTTCGATTAAGGATTTAAATTGACCGTGCTATACAAAAGACAGCCAAAACTATCGAAGACACTTTCGGCAAAGTTTCGCAAACTAAATGACATTTGTGGCCGAAACTTGGGCGCGAGAGCGTTCCGTTATTTGCCGACCCCTGACTCGCCGGGCGTCCATTAAAGTGCTTTTTTATTGGACTCAATCAAAGACCTCTTTAGTGCTAGTATACAATATACAGTCTACTAACTAAGTTTGACGGATGAAATTGCGCATTACTGCAGAGGCCTACTGAGTAGTTATACAGACGGTAATAAATCAGAAGTAAAATGACGGAAGTACAAATATTTAGCCTAGCTATAGTGAACTTAATTGTTAATAACAAAAATTCTGTGATGAAGAAATGGTTGTTTGATATCGACATTAGAGTATCCAATCCCGGAGCCTTTTTCCAATCCCGGGATTTTGGGATTGATAAATTTTCGGGATCCCGGGATTGGGATTAGTTCACCGAGGAATTTGAAATCCTCAATTCCCTATACTTTTTCCTCAGATTATCTGCAAACTTGTTTTTTAGCTCATCGAAGAATTTGAAATTCCCGTTTTGGTATACTTTTTCCCAAGATTGTCACAAAACCTTGTTTTTTTTTTTAGCTCACCGAAGAATTTGAAATCCCCGATTTGGTATACTTTTTCCCAAGATTGTCACAAAACCTCGTTTTTTTTTTTTTTAGCTTGCCGAGGAATTTGAAATCTACAATTTGCCAATTTCGTCTCACTTTTCAGGATATACTCAAAATTTCTCAATCCCGAAATCCCGGGATCGCGACCATGTCAATCCTGGAATTTCGGGATCAGAAAATTAAACGGGATCCCGAATCCCGGGATTGGATGCCCTAATTGACATGTCCTTTATATATCCTTTATTTTTCATTTTATTATTAAAATGAGGGTGTAACACAAGGTTGTGGAATAACCTCTTTGAATATAGAAGTGGAATCTTTCAAATCAAAATTTGTTTTGAAGACAATTTTACAAGATAGAAAAAAATGTGATAAAATGGAAGTGTGTACATATAAATAAAAGTTTGAAATTAAGTGAGCAAATGAGAATCGTATAAAACATTAGTTATAAAATACTTTTCACCAAGGGTGGCCAACCCGCGGCTCGCGGGCCACGTGCGGCCCACTGTGCATATGCACACATTTTTTTCTTTCAGTGTACATAAAACCACTAAAATAACATTCCAACGTGCGTAGTTCGTATCATATCTCATATACGGAAGTATCTCAGTACATTGATTCAACTATCGTGATAATTTTTTTTGCATTTGCAACGCCATTCTCTGTAGACGTGAATTTATTGCCAGGAATATTACAAATGGAACATTGTGAAATGTGTTGTGATGCACAGTTAATGAGAAATACAATCAGGTTGGTTTGGAAGAGTTTTACAAAAAAAAAATGAGAAACATCCTGCATTTTACAAACATGCTCTATCGATGATCTTGTTATTTGGAAACAGCTTTTAAGTCGTATGAAGCATATTAAATCTAAAATGAGAACACGAATCACTGATGAGCAATTGGAAAACTGTTTGCGTGTAGCAACAACATTAATCGTTATCAACATTGATGCACTTAGTTCTGACAAACAAAATCAGACGTCTCACTAAAATTTATTATATTATGTTTATTTTTTATTATTATTTTTTGTATTGTTTAACTCTAATCTAATAAATATCTTTGATTCTCATTTTTGCTATATCATCTTAAAAAAGCAATATTTTTCTTGTTTGCTTTGAAGAATTAAAGAAATTTAAGAAAAAAATAAACGGCTCGGTAAGAAATCTCATTTTTAAATTCTGGCCCGGCTGCTGAAAAGGTTGGCCACCCATGCTTTACACTAAAAACCAAGATGTGTCCATAATTTGCTAAACGAAATTTATGAACATAACATAAGTGAAGGTGTCAAAAGACAAACAGCTCAAGCCCAAAAGCAAAGTTTTAAGTAAGGATATTTAACTAGTTTCGATCAAAATTCTACATACAAAAAGCTATATAATTGTATTGAAGATTTTTAGTTTTCAGACATTCAAATTGGAATTTTTTCAAAGATCTGTCAAGTTTGTCTATCGTACAAAAATGACTAAAGCCGCGAAAGTCATTTATTAACCGCTTGAATACCGCGCAAATAAATCATTAATATGTCCCAGAGATACTGCGTGTTTTTGAGAAAAATAATATTGCCTAATATACACTCGAATTCGATATTTTAAAAACCTATATTGACTCAGTATAGATAGCACTACACATATTAATCAAAAAATTGCTTATATTCTACTAGAATACCAAGCATTTGATTTTTAAATGTCTTGGACATCCGTGTTCGCTTGCATATGTTCCGGACAACGGTGTCCGCTTGGTATTCAAGTGGTTAAATACATGACTTTTGATGTTTATGTATTTCGAATAACAAACAGCCCAACGAATTTTTTTTTACCATGTCCGCTCCCAATGAAGAGCATATGGACTCCTAAATGAGTTTATCTCAACATAAGTGTTTATACGAGAACTGCTTGTTACTCAGTTGTTTAACCTCTCTTTTTATGAAAGAGAGTAAGAATAAAAGGAAAGGGCTAGGAAAGGACTATTGGTTGGCTAGTCGCTCTCGATACGCCCCGTTCATAGGATAGGATGGGTGGGAGGGGGAAATCCAAAACATCACATACATCTATGCCTTTGAACAGAAATTCATAAATCGATTGAAAAATCAATTTATAAAACTGCCCGTACTGTGATTCGAACCCGTGACCCGTGACTTATGAAATGGTTCTTGGTGAATTAAATATATATATATATAGGTTGAGCTGAATGTTCTTTGAGCTTCCTCATTGGCATCGGATGACTCGTATACGAGTCTTTTCGCCGATCTGACTGACGCGTTGAAATATATACATCCAATGCGACAAATGTTTTAGATTCTCTACAGAAATGGCGTAAAAAATGTTTAATGCATCATTTAAAAAATAAAATATTAAAATATATGCACAAATATTTTTTTTATTCGGTGATTTCGGCGATGAAAAATCAGCAGACAGTTAAAATATAACTTAAAAAAAGAGCCCACCAAAATATAAGCAATTGTAGGTTAAAAATAAACTTTTATATTTTCTAATTCTGTTGTGAAATAAAACAAACAGGAGCACATCTATATTTGGCTTGTTATTTATTACTTTTCCGATAAAATGTTTAATTCTATATCAAATAACCGATTTTCTATCTTAAAAAATACAAAAGATTGAGTATCATAAATAAAAGCAGGCTAAAATATATAATTAATTATGCAACAAAGTGTTGTACAACTGGTGTCCAAATTATTTTTTAAAATGTCATACAGTTTTAAAGTCATACTTTTTTTACGAAAGTAAAATGCCCCGATGCGAATGAGTTAAGTATATTAATGAGCACAACAAAAATGTTTTGAAAGAGAAATAAACAATAATTTAAGTGTTTTATTTTTCATAATTTTTTGTAGATCATTCAGACATTATATACTTTTTTTTCCAGTGATAATATTCAAGTCATAAGTTTTTCCGATCACAAATATTTAATAATATAAATGTCTACAAATTCTTTTTTTCGTTGAAACACTTTTTGAGAAGAAAATTGCATGCTACGTATTATATTTATCTGGAAAGAATTACAACTGACAACCGTCAGGCAAATAAAAAAATAAAATGAGAATTCACTTCACGCATTTATATTGAAATAGCTCGTGTGAATTGTTTGTTTAATACATTTAGTATCAGTATTTCTTTCATCTATGAAAAATCCTAAAACACCATTTGTTTCATTCAAGGTTTTTTTATCCAACACACCACCGTGACTTAGGGGTAGCAGGGAGGGTAATATTTTATATCAGTAGTTTATATAAAAAAATATAATATAAACTTATGTATTCTATAAAATTTTCTTTTTATATTTTCAATCTGTTGACTTCACTTTTACTGTGAGATATATGGATTTCTAATACAGTATTTTAATCCTACTGTTTTGTAATTATTTGTGAATGGTAGTGGTAATCATTATTTAGATCCCAACTCTGGTGGGCTGGAGGGGGCTCGCAGGGGCTCGCGCGAGCCTCTTGTTAAATATTAATCAGGTTGAATTAAGAAAAACAATATTCTCAAATCTTTGCGTTATATAATCTATAAATATGCAATATAATTTAATTAAATAAGTAACAGTGTATATCATGTAAATCAATCGATGGCTTTAATGATTATTGCGCATAATTTCATGAGTGATAAAAAATTCACACTTTCCCCAGAACATTAGAGAAGATTAAGCGAGCCCCTTGTTACTTTATTGGCAGCCCATCGCTGTCCCAACTGTAACAACTACAGAAATCCTGTAGAAACATCTGAATACTCATATTATAAAATATTATGAGATCTAATCTTAGAACTATGCATTTTGAGTCGATTGGAGCCCTGGTATTGATTTTCTCTACCATACGATTTTGTATATTATAAAAAAACCCAAATTTACTTGAAGTGGCAAATTTTCTTTTTGCGGGCCTCATTGAGCATACTGTGTAATAATATCAACTGTTAAATATATCGTTTCAACTATAATATGTACTATTTCATACAACGCCTCATATATTTTAACTGGATGGCTGCCACAAACGAGATATCTCGTCAAGATTTTCGTGCTCAACACGCTATAGATGAGTTACCTCGTCAATAACTAATTGAATTAATAATTAAAAATTATAGTCGGCGTGCTAGGTACAAACGTACTTTTTTTCTACGGCAGGAAAAATGCTGTTGACTGTTAATGTTTGATGGAAAAGCATTACATAATATTTAAAAAAAAACAATTTTTTGTTGTAATTCCATATCTATTTAATGTGATCGGACTGGTTTCCCTTATTAAAAACGTTTTCTACTATGTTTGATATATAAAAAAATATGTATTATTAATTGGATTCATATTCTTTCAATATGTAAGTTTCATTGTTGTATTCACCGAGAGTATTGATGACATTGATGACTTAGTAGAGGATCGACCTCGGATATTTCAGTTAATTTGTGTCTTATATTTAATATAAATTCAATTTTTTTTTCTTTCTTTAAAAAGATATGTTTTTGTATTTCTCTTTAGCATCCATGAACGTTCCCGTATAAAGCAAATAGGTGTGACCTAATTCCGGTAGAAACAAAAGTAAACTTGAAGTGACCTTTAAAGTTGTGACCGCCGAATGTCGCATAATTCTAGTTTCCAAAAGTGAGTCATAATAATAATAAAACACAGATTACGGGAAAGATTCAATGCCATTTATTAATTATATGTAGTTTATTATTTAAAAACTTTAAATCAATAACATGGTAAATAAAAATGTACAGAAAAAGCGCTTTAATTCTTCATCAATTAAGAATTCAATTCTATATGCAGTGAAACTATTTCAAATAATATAAATATTCTATTTCAGTTTGATAAAACAAAACACTGATAAATCAAGGTAATTAGCATTTTGGGGGTAACGTGGTTCGATTATGGGAGGTCATGTGAGGTCACGTCGGTGATCATGGAAAGACGTTGGAACTGGCTGCTTCAAAAGCTGCGGATGTCTCCGGAAAGCCTTAATTCTTCTGGTCTATTCTTCCGACTGGTGGAATTTTGACGTCTTGGACGACCGCCGAGAACTATTCATAGGCTGGCATCTGGCATGTCATAAGAGGAAGAAAAGTCATTGGTGAGAGACGGAATCATAGAAATGCCGCGTAGCGTCGTGTATTGCAAAAGAAAGAGAATGATTCTTATTTGTATTTGAACGGAAGTTAATTGTGCACGTCCATAACCTGATTTGTTATATCGAGGTTTTACTGTAACTGAAAGATTCAGTCGAGTTTGATAGCCGATACTAACCTCATAAAAGTTTACTGAATTATTTAAGTTGAACTAATTTCATAATACGCAACTAATTGAGTTCAGGCATAATGATTTTTGTCAGGAAATTAAATAGTCTTATTTAATTCTGAGCACTTAAAACAGGCATAAATCACGGGCTAATTGACTGCCAGCCCTGCTTTCTTCACGACCAAAATGTCCCGTTTTTATCCTTCCTTCCTTTCTTTCTCACCAAACTTTTTATCATTAACGTTTTCCTTTCAGTGGTTTTTGCCATCAGGAGCGTTGACGGCTGATGGATAGCCAGCTAATTGGGGGCGAGCGACGGAAAACTGGGGGTCGTGCACCCCTACCCTTCTACTACGCAGAGAATGGCACTGTTACATACGACGATTTGAAAAATTTATATTTTAATGTGTACTACCATTTTTAAAAATACATTCGTACTCCATTCTTTCACAGTAAGTAAGTAGTAAACTATTTTAATGTACATATTGTATATTGACGCAAATTGTTGTATGTCAGTCGGTGGAAAGCTTTTATGGATAAAAGTAGATACACAATGACGAGAAAGACAAGCAAAGTTGTTGTATAATTCTTCCTCCTTATAACAAGAATACATTTGAATAAAAAAAATAATAAAGCAATATTTTTCTAAAGCGTACAATTACTTTCAATACGTACATACGTGTCGGATCTGCGGTCAAATTGACAACGATGCTTACGTGTTCAAATCCCAGTACGGAAAGATTTTTAATTTGGTTTTTCAGTCAACGAAAAGATTTTTTTTTTTAAATTCCGTTTCGAAAAACGGGACATAGTTAGTTAAACACTAATCCTATTTTAAATAGGTATATAATTCGGTTCTCACTCCCTTACAAATACCAACAACTGCATTTCATGCAGTTCTTGTTGAAAAAAAATCAGTTGAAACAAACTTCATATGCTCCGAATTGGGAATATTAAAAAATATATATTTAGAGTACTTTTCTTAATTGTACATTTTTTCAAAAATAGTTTTCACCCACCCAATTTTTTAAAAGAAAAACATACATTTACATAAAACATGTTTTTTCATTATTTATCTTAAATATATCAGGGTGGTGTAGCAGTCTACACCTATAATTAAGAGAACTTATTAAGTGACTTATTTAAAAACATTCGTGTAATTGATATAATCTAGCTTTAAAGAATTTTTAAAACATCTCTGTTGAGTAAAGCATTCTTTATAATATTTTATTCTAATAATATTTATTAGTAAAAAATGAGCAGAGACCAAGTGGCGTGCTTAAGCATTGAATTCCTGATTTTTTTTCAATAAGACATCGCATCTCAACAAAAACTATTTATTTTTGAAAGTTTAATATAATTTGAATAAGTAGCTTTTTTTGGACATTCATGGCTATTAAAATGTTGAAAAAGTTATTCTTAAATGAAGAATTAGTATTTTTTTTATTATTATTTATCTATTTGATTCTGTTAACGTTTAATAAAATTTTCAAACATAATAAATAATGCGTTTTGGTTGAGGTGCGATTTTTTATTGAAAAAAATACAGGAAGTCACTGTTTAAGAACGGTACTGATTCCCTGTTCATTATTTATAGATACGTTTTATAGGAATACAATAATAAGGAATGTTTAACTCAACTGGGAGGTTTTTAAAATCTTATTAAGTTAGTTTTTATCAATATTACGGATGTTTGTAAATAAGTAACATAATAATTTAATTTAATTACTGTTGTCGCTGTAGACAGATTAACTCGCCCTTAAGCATTCTCTTCGATAATAATCTTAGAGATTAAAAGAGAAAGATTAAATTTATATTGAAATATTTATTTACAGTTTTTTATAGCTCTATTGGGAAATGTAAGCGTTAAATTGATATTATTTGAGAGTTTGGATATATGTTATCATAATAATATAAGAAAAGTAATTAAGCAGTTCATTTGTCTCAACATATTCTAAAATACTTTAGAGCCTTCGAATCCTGCGGGCTTATTAGCGGACATATGGAACGATCTCTTTGTCGATAGATAACGACGTCGGACAGATGGCGAAGGCTCCGCAGCAAATAGGGCGTCGGCGTCGTGGCCGCTAGTCATGCGGGCTGACCGGTCAATCTGTCAGATTATGTGGCCAGATGTATTGGTCGAGTGACTCTAGAATGATGTGTCGGTCAACGCATGGCCGGACCTAATAAACTACCCCTTTACAGCTGGGGGTTGATCAGTGGCGGGCGCTGACTTTGAAGGCAGCGTAGGCGTATTTTATTGGTAAAGGTTATATATGTATGCAGAAAGTTTGGTGTTGACATAAAAATTAAAAAAAAAAATAATCAGAATAATTTTAAATGAAAAACATAAACACATATATAAACATGTTGGGTCCGTGGTGTAGCGGTCAACGTTGTCGGCTTCCGTAACGGATCTCATGGGTTCGAGTTCCAGTTCCAAAAGCAATTTTTCAATCGAATTCTGTTTGAAGCCAGTTCTGTCCCTTTCTAATAAAGAGCACACAGCAACCCAATGGGTTATCTCAACATAAATTTTTCTATGAGAACTGGTAACTCAGTCTCTTCGCCTATGTTATTTTAGATATACCTTTCAATTTATCGAAACTGAAATTTTTAACGAAATAGTTTTTTGATGTGTTTCAAATTATTCTCATACTTTCGTAAAAAAATTGTAACATTTTGATTAAAGTTCGTTTTGTAGTCACATGTTTATATATTTTTTTATCTTTAACTTTTCCGGTTCTAAGCTCAAGAAATGCGACTCTAATACCCAAATTTTCTTAAATATCTATTTTAATATGGGTGATACAATGTTTATAATTAATGATTTCTTATATCATAGTTTTTTGGACCTTTTGCAGTTTATATAAATACGCGATAACGCGATAACACGATAAGCGCCCGCGATAAACGATCGTTCGTAAGATAGCTGGGTTAAACTCGTCAGTTGCAATTTCAAATGTGTGCTGGGATGACGTCTTTTTTACGCGCAACTTAAAATATTATTATTTATTTAAAAAACACGGATTTTTATAAAAAAAATTATGAGGAATGATGCAGAGAGATATTTTAAAGCCCTTAGACTTTTTTTTAAAAATTCATAAGAATAAGGCCAATAATGAGGAAACCACTGGGGTCCCCAAACGACCCCTATCGGCAGAGAAGTATTTTTCTAGTCTCCGAGTCGCGAGAGTTAACTATAAATTTCATTCATATTTTTTACTGAATGTTTGTTTGTTGTGCCATTATTTTTTGTAAAAGTAATCCCAGATTAACGTATTTTTTATCACTTTAAAATAGTCGTGATGAGGAAAACCGCTTCTGATCCTGTCAAATGAATGTGATATTAGTACAATAGAGTGTTTCGTTTCCATATAATAATTCTTTTTTACAAAGGTTTGACTAGTGAAAACCTTACACGTGAATTCATATTATCTCATTTGATATGATTATTTTTTTAAAACGTGATAGACCTGGGTGATGTTTGTATTCATTTTCCCGCAGAAAACATCACCAAATTAAGATTGTAAGAGTTTGAAAATTTAATATATTTCTGGTTGCGAAATTGCGTAGAGAACATTAAGCTAACAAGTTATGTACAGCCATAATTTTATTGTACTGAAAGGGTTGAATAATTTCACCAGTCCTATTCAGAATAATCTGTTCATATAATATATAATATATAGAAATGTATTAAAGGTCCCTAGAGACCTTTTTACATAACATACATGTATACCCGTGAAACCGTCGTACAAGCAGATTTATGCAGTTGGGCCTTATTTGCTCTTGTTCAGTTTTCCAAGCAAGGGTTGAAAGAATATTGTACCATTATTATAATATGGGGAGGTTTACAGACTGAGTAAAGCGTAAGGTGGCGTGGAATGAATTCATACCAACATTTAGTATGACTTGATTGCTTTTGCTTTAGTAAAGTATTACCTTTTCTTTTTCTTAATGAGTATATCGAACCAATAGCTTTAAACTATTACAAGTCAATAACGTAAAAAAATCTATCTTATAAGTATCTCTGGGACATATTAACTCTCACGGCTCAGAGACTAGAAAAATACTTCTCTTCCGATGCGGGTCGTTTAGGGACCCCAGTGGTTTCCTCATTATTGGCCTTAGTCTTATGAATTTCAAAAAACAAAATAGTCTAAGGGCTCCAAAATATCTCTCTGCATCATTTCTCATACATTTTTTTTAAATAAAAATCCGTGTTTTTTTAATAAATAATCATATTTTAAGTTGCGCGTAAAAAAAGACGTCATCTCGGCTCAATTATGAATTAGCAACTGAGGCGTTTAGCTCAGCTATCTTACGAACGATCGCTTATCGCGCTTATCTCGTTATCGCGTTATCGCGTTATCGCGTATTTATATAAACTATAAAAGGTCCAAAAAACTATGATATTAGAATACCTTAATTATAAACATTGTATCACCGATATTAAAATAGATATTTAAGAAAATGTGGGTATTGGGGTCGCATTTCTTGAGCTTAGAACCGGAAAAGTTAATGATTTATTTGCGCGGTATTCAAACGGTTAATCTATTGTTTGTATGTACAGTATATACAAAATTTCTCTAATGTATTTTGAACTTTTTTTCCCAGCCAAAGTGTTGCATAACAGTCACTAAATCTGAGCTGCGTTCGTTAGGGGCGTAATAATGATACAGCGGCTTGTTTGTTGTGTTTTGACGTCGAGTAAATGACACGAGTAAAGGAAATTTACATCCCCCGAGTATAATAGAAACACTTTTAAGCGAATTTATGTGATAATAATTAAAATGCAACCATGCATGCAATATTGTATCCTGACACCGACATCACAACGTTTTACTGGTTGAAAAGTTAAATTTGTGTCCTATGGCACAGTGGTTAACGTTGTTACAGTCATCTCCCTATAACGTAGAGATTGGAACTGCGCTATAGGAATACTACGTTATAGGAAACTAGGCATACATACAAAATTTGAGGTCAGATTCTTTCAGGGCTTCGAACCGGAACTGAACCGAAAACCAAAAACCGTTATTTTTGCCGGAACGAAAATCGTAACCGAACCGAAAAAAAATATAGGTTTTTTTTCGGTTCAGCGCTTGTTCAAGCACGCTGGTGTTTTGGGCAAATTGGTAAATTCCTGGGTTTTTGGATTCGAAAATCTCGGAAGAGCAAAAAAAAAAGAAAAAAACGAGTCACGCTAGTATTTTCGGCAAATCGGTAAATTCCTAGGTTTTTGGATTCGAGCTGAACCGAAAATCGTTATTTTTGCCGGAACGAAAAAAATAATAGTTCGAAGCCCTGGATTCTTTTAATTGTATTTTGTGAATTTAACGAAATCAATAATTTTTACATTCATATACATCTTTCATAGTATAAGCTTAGCAAAGTCAAAAAAGAAACAGCTTCTAACAAATATGCTATTTATGATTTTTTTTATTTGATCTTAAAAAAATAGAGTTTTGTAAAAAAAAAAATGTTATATGAGGGAGCGCTATACGAGGGACTCCCGCATACGCCATATGAAACTTCTCTATAGGGAGGAACGCTATATGAGGGCTTACTGCGTATTGAATATCCGTGCCTAATATAGCAGTATACTGAAGCCACCCTATTTAATAAGGGAATATTATCAATGCTAATAAGAGTAAAGTTAGAAATAATGGTGATTTTCATATCTATAATATTACAATGAAGAAACTTTCATATAATAATCGTTAAAACATCTATTTGTGCAAGTAATAAATATTATAACTAAATAGCTAGCGAAGTAAACTTCACAAAGTCGACGATTGTAGCTTCGATAATGAAATTTAATATTATTCGAGGGCTTAATGTTTTGTTCTATTGTTGCAATACAACTAGTAACAACTTCACAAGTTAACCAATAATAGCAGTTTCTCTTTAAAACTATAGGTAACTAGTGGAACAAACACTCAACTATAAACTTGCCTTGAAGCTATATTCAGAATTGTCTTCCAAAGATAAATATATAATGCGATTGAGTTATTTGTAGATAAGCTATAATCTATGAACTGATGTGAATATATAAGTGTTTAATAAGGGTTGTGTTATTTCAGTAGTTTAACCCCACACAGGAAGTGTTGTTATTTATAGAAAACACGTTTTCATCATAATATATAACATATATGCAGGGATGGGCTGGAGGGGGCTCGGTGGGGCTCGCGCGAGCCCCTTGTTAAAATTCACTAAGGCCGGCGAGCCCCTTGTTAATTTAAAAGAAAACAATATTCTCAGATCAAATAAGTGTATAACTACAATTTCTGACTTATATATTATTTAAGACAGCTTCAGTATACACAGTAGTACATTTTTAGCCATTTAGATTGATAAGTTGACGCTAAATTGCATATTGTTACATATTACAAGTGTATTAAGTAACAATCGATTGCTTATTTAAGTATTGCATATAATTGCATAGGAGTGATAAAAAAAATTCACTCCTCCCCAGAACACCGAGAATTGCTTTGAGATTAAGCGAGCCCCTTGTTAACGAATTGGCAGCCCACTGCTGCATATATGGATATTCTTTTTTAATCCATTGCCTCTCCCAATGTGAACGTTGTAATCTATAAATGCTATAAGTTGTTTAGAAATAGCTGTTTATTACTAAGATGCTCATTGTCTCCTTTTTTCGAAGAAAATATAGATAAAAAGGATACGGCTAGGACAGGATTATTGGTAAGGTTATCGCTGTCACTACATCCTGTTATTTTAGGGTTGGAAGGTCGAGAGGGAAGTTTTTAGCATTACAAACACCCATGCCATTAAACAGAAGTTGATTAATAACTTTTAGGGTGTTCACTATCAATACTTGGTGGAAAAGCATTATATTAAGAAAAGAACAATATTCCTATGTACATATTTCCACTTTTATTCATCAAGATAATTTGATTATGTTCGCCATGAGCGAAACCGGTCCAGATCTTGGTAATAATAAGTACAAAGGAATATTGTGTTTTTTTAACTGGATGGCTGCCACAGACGAGATCAATTTTTTTTGTGCTCAACAAGCCAGAGACGAGTTACCTCCTCAATAACTAATAAATTAATAATTGAAAATTATAGCCGGCGTGCTAGGAAATAACATGCTTTTTTCTACGGTAGCCAAAAGGCTAATAGAAGTTGATTAATCGATTGAAAAAAAATGTTGTTCGTATTTTGATTTAAGCTTGTGAAATCCGTTACAGAAGCCCAAATTTTTGATCACTGCATGTATACTAAAAGATATAAAAATATAAAACGGGAGTAAACTATGGATGAAAGATTTTTAATTAAATTTAAAAAAATACTGTCTTTGGTTTATAAAGAATTCATATTACATACTTCGCCATGTAATTCGAACACTATATTCGAGTATGGTTAAGTTTGTAAAAATATAATATAGTTTATTTCTTAAAATAGCACCCTAACTACATACAGTGCGTTCGCAAACGTCATAAGTTCATTTTAACCCCTCCTCATTCACTACCAGTAGCGTGCGAACTATATATATTTTTTACGCTATTCACTTTAAATTATTTATAAGGATTACTATTACTGATGATTATGATTACTAGCGATGATATTAATGATACCAGTTTCAACCACATTATCGAACAATCATCTAGATTTTTAAAAAATGTTTTAAAAATGGATTGGTCGCGTTTTCATAGCTTCTAAAATTGATTTTGAAATCAAGCAATGCATTTGAAAGCGTGGATGGAAGTTAAATCTGATGTTACATTCCACCTTTACGATCTTAAAAAAAATGACGTAGCAGAAGCAATAAGCTAATCACTAGTGTTGCCTTAAACTTATCCTTCTATTCCTACTAGGGCTTATAAAAAACCGATTGTCGAATGTCAATATTGTTCGAAAACCGACTTTATCCGGTTTTCGAAGTTTTACAAAAAAATAATAATTCAGTTAAAATAGCGAGAATTTTTTTTTTTTTTTATTTTGTTTATTTATATACATAATAATGCACAACGAGAAATTGTTTGGTGCTACTCTTCAGAAAATATGATTTAAGAAAACACAAAGCGTCTACTGATCGTTTTTTAACAAAATTTCCTGATATCGAAAATACCCTTTCGCTAGGTAATGATGTGGAGCATATGGTCTTTAAGCCATCAAATAAAAAATCCAAATTTGCTGTCCTTTTGTTTATAGACTCGTTTATGGAAAATTCGGCACAACCGGTTACGAAGTTGAAAAACCGGTTTTCAAATGTCACAAATTTAGCCTAAAAACCGACAAGCCATAATTCCTACTATCTTCGAAAAAAGAGATTGATCAACAATCGTTTTCTAAATTTGAAGACAAAATAGTGGATATATAGGCCATCGAGAGGTGAAGTGAGCCAACTAGTAAAATGGTAAAACTTTTTTCTTAAGTACAATCACATCTTTACATGTTGTTTTGGTTGATTTAAATGTAGAGTAACGTTAGTTAATACACACTGCAAAAGTGTTATCTCCGTAAAATATGCACCAAAACACTAAGTAAAGACGTCATTGTATTTAACCACTCTAAAGCTAACGACCCACCGGTGTGTCGCATACCTACTAACCACATACGCTACCCACCAGTGTGTTGTCATTATTACGACGTCAATAAATATTTTTTAGAGTTTGCATCATTGAAAAAGGGTCCGACATCTCTTAAGGACCCACAAAATGAATATTAAGTTTTTAGAAAATTGCTAGCTTACAGGACACAAAACGTTATTTTTTTCTAGCTGTTAACGGGTTAAAAGTTTTTTACTATTTTTCTAGTTGGTTCACTTTAATTCTCGAAAGCTCATATGCATTATTATATTCAAGTCATAATGGTGTATCAATTTTATCTTCTTTGTGATGAATTCCTGTTTCAGTAAGCTCTTTCTTATAGATGCTCGCGATTGTTTCTATTGCGAAGAAATACCGTTGACCACGCCCCTGGATTAGACCCCAGAACCTTTTGCTTTATCACAGTTTATCTCACCTCTGGGCCCGATGGATTATAACTTGTGATATTCTTTTTGTGCAAAAATTTCGCCATATCAGCGCCGCGTCTCGGCGGTGCGGAAAACTAATATCGGAGACCTTTTGCGAGGTGTATTATAAAAGTCCCTTCAGGAAGTGAACGAGTCAGGGCTGGATTCAGGAAAATAAAACTGATATGAGTACGAGGTTGAAAAAATAGCTGTTTTCTTATGTATGATATATAAACATATTTAGATAAATTATAATTCCGGTAAGACAGATTAGATTGTTAAGGCAAGTAGTACGTATTTGAAAAAATCATTTCGAACTCGATTCTCAAGATTTAAATACCGAAATACTGGATTTAAAAAAGTATGAATATCAGTATTTATTGTTTAAAATGAGCTAAACCTGAATTCTGCTCGTCTCTTCTACCAAGCGAATGGATTCCGCCGTTGTGGAAGGCCACTGATGACCATATATAGCACGGATTCTCAACCGGGGCCCACAGCATGTTCCTAAGGGGTCACAAAGAAAAAAAGGGGAGTCACAGCACAGTTTTGGGGGGCCACAGGCAAATCCTGGATGAGGGTCTTTTTATTTTCGGAAATCCGTAAATTCCTGCGTAAAAAAAATTGGAATCTTTCAACTTCTCTCTTTGACTCGAAAAACTTACATGCTTAAAAAAAGGGCAAACATATGAGGGCTACGGAAAAATATGAGACTTAAAAGAATCCACTGGTCAAAAAAGATTGAGAAACTATGATCTATAGAATGTACTCGGCGGAGCTACGGACGCTGGAATGACATGAGAGGAAGCTAAAAGACTGGCGGGGGACAAAGAATCTTGCAAAAACCATGCGGTAGCCATATGCTCCGACTAAAGAGCGGATATCGAAAAAATAATAATATTGAATACACAAAAAACATCATATATATAAAATTATTTGCCATGAATTGAAATAGTTTAAATCCGCTAAGAGTTGTATCAATATTGATTGCTTACAGACTTAATAATACTTTTAATGATTATCATTATTAACATACCATTGTACCGTTATTTTTATGCTCGTTCAGTATTGTAATACCAAGTGGTGATGGCAAACTAATCGAATAACCCATATTCTAAAGGGGCAATCGAAAGGTCCAGTACCGATTAGGTTATTTGTTAAAAGACTACTCATTTGATACATTTTGTAGACTGTTCAATATAGCTTTAATCTAATTTAAATATATAGTATAAAAAAGATTACTTCAAACAATATAATTTTAACTACAATAAAAAATATTGCACTTTTTTTAAGATATTAAGTTTGGTCCTGTCAAATCAGATAGGGTAGAAATGGTTGCTAAGTTAACACGGAGGTCTACAAGGAATTTGAAAAAACCTACAAATAAGAAGCCTATATAATATGTAGCATATAAAAATATACAATACATACAGTAAAATTACCTTGGCAACAGATTTTTGGACAGAAATAAATTCCTTATTTCAACGGCTGTTTTGCCGTTGGTAATACATGATTTTGAGGAACATGTGTGCAAATAAAAAATCTAATTATATTTTTATAATTATTTTGAATATATTTATTTATGAGAATACATGTGTTTTTAGTATAATATATAGTAGAGATATATTGTGTAAATTTTTTGAGCTAGTATATATGGTGAAGTTAATGTACGTTTTAAGATAGTTAGTTATAATGGCGGTGCAAGCCGATATATTCCAACCAAATAAATGCGAAATCAATCAAATATATAAAAAAATGAATGTTTGTTGTTCGTACTTTATGCGTTGCCACACCGCTCATCCGATTGCACTAAAACTTTGACAACATTTTGCTTGCACTTCCGGAAAGTTTATAGGTATAATAAAATTAGCTTACAGTGGGTCTTATATAAAAAAAATCAATGTTTGTATGTATGCTTGCATTTGCGCGAAGGTTATAGTACAATCAACTTATAGTAGGTGGCGCGTGTGTCGTACCATATACAATCGGCAGTAAACGCCAAACTTCAAAAAGACAGAAAAAGAAAATATGCACTTCAATAAACACAATTAAAACACAAATACTTTCTTTGAGTGGCATGGCAACGCTTGCTGGGAACCGGCAAGTCCAGGGGTGGGGAACCTTTCTCTCTTTAAAGGCCACATTCATTTATCAGATTCAACATGAGGCCCCAGTAAACATTGACAGGGAATTTGGCCAGAAATAATTTTATGCCAATTTGCAAAAGCCCAGAAATTTGTGGATTTCCTAAAATTACCAGCTTGGGACCTTCTTTTAGGTCTTACAAGAAGTTTGACAACTAAAATCTTAGGAATTTACGAATTTATAAAAAAAACAATTCTTAGAACAGTCAAAAAGCCGCACCAGAGTAGCCAAAAGGCATTAAGGCCGCAGGTTCTCCACGACTGGGCTAGTCAATAATAAAATGCAATATTTACATTAAAAATAGCATTGAAATTAGGTACAGATTGATTGGTTTCATGAAATATTAGTCAACTCAGAGTGGATAGGTGTATAATATGTAGGTATTGACTAAATTATGAAGTTCGTTCTTGTAATGGGTGAGCGTCTAATTGGATTTATTACTTGGGGCAAGGAGTTTGCTTACACCCCCAGGCTTTGTTCATATAGGTAGAGAATACCCACCCTTCGCCAACGTAATGCTACAAGTCTCCTTAGCAAGCAGTCTTTTCCAATAAAATTACCAGAATAGAATCACCCTACGTTGAACCTATTAGCGATAAAAATAGATACTAAGGAAAGCTTATTTCCACACCGTGCATTTTTCATTTGTTAAAATGATTTTAAAAATCGTCAAAGTGTTGACTGTTAATAATTTATAAATACTACTTGGGTGAGCATCAAACGAGTTAATAAATTAAATAATATTTTTAATTAGTTTGTCTATATGTACAAAAGTTCACAAATGTTTGTGATTTAAATATTAAACACTTTTTGTGTTCATTTTTTAAAATAAACGTCAAATACTGTTTTTTTTATTTAAAATTGTGGAGTTAGTATGAAAAGTTTTTTTATTTTGCTTTATTATTAAAACAAAGCCTTTTCACCAAAGATAGTCAGCAAAAACCTTTAAAGTAATGTCTGTGATGTCATTTCAATGCAGGGGTGTAGAAATAATGAATAACTAACTGCCTTCAAATATAAATAAGTTTGACTTGCACCTCCCAAAGCTTTATTTTTTGAAGGGAAATATTAACCGATTTAAATAAACCACTTTTCGGATTTATTTTTAATGTTAAAATTAATGAAATAATTTAATTAACATTAAAATACATTTATTAATATTGGTTATGTATATTTTGTTAAGCTAATAGGTTCTGCAGTTCGATCGATTGACACTAGGGTATCCAATCCCGGGATTCCGTCCAATTCTAAGATTCCGAAATCCTGGAATTGAGATAGTACCAATCCCGGGATTTTGGGGTTGAGAAAATGAAACACGGAAGAGCTAAAAAAAGATGTCTATCTGTTTTTTAAATCCGTAAAATATTTTGATTTTGGATTTGAAATTTTTGGGGAGAGCTAAAAAAAATAGTTTTTGATTGATATGCGATTTTTCTCACTCATGGAGGTCACTGCATAATTACACAACTGGCTTTCTGATATTTTTTTAAAGATGAATGTCATTAAAATATAATAGTAATGAATTCTTAACTAATTGGGATCTTTTGAAAATCATATTAAACTAGATTTAATGTATTACGTGAATGTTTGTAAATAAGCCACTAAACAATTTGTCTTAATTGTAGGTGTCGCTGTAGACCACTACACTCACCCTTAATAAAAGTGTAAATATTCTTTTAAATAACCATTAAGAATTGTTTAATCTTCCGGTTGGATGCAAAAGAAAATAATCGAATAAAAAAGGTACAACAAATAAAAAAAAAAGTCTAACGCCGTCTTGTAGTTGGATTATAAAGCATATTTTTCGGAAAGTATCACAAACTTGTAGGCACACACAACTAGCAGAAACGAAAAACTGTTCTATCGAATTATCGTTAGATGAAAAAACTTCTTTGTGTTCATAATTTTTTTATTAATCCCTCTCTGATATTTAATCAAAGTTAATGCAAGTTTTCTCGCGCTCCTCGGCTCATGATGGATATTGGGAGATTGACAAAGAAAACTTTTACCAAGATTGGCTATTTTCATAACATAGTTGTCGAGCATTTTCCCGTGCTGTAGAATATAAAATAATTTTCAGCATAGTTTTCTTGGTAAGAGTTACTAAACTTATACAATCTTTTTTTTACCTAATATGTTTTTAATAAGTGGAGCTGACAAATTATTAATTATTTCTAAAAACTTATACCTCGCTTAGGAGGTATGAGTCTCCAGTTCCTAGGGCCGTTCGATTGATCAACTCATTGCCTAGTGAAGTGGATGTTTTTGGTGATAGTATTTGTGAACTGTTTGTGAAATTTTACTATTTTATTTCTTGATTTTTTGTGTTGATTTTTATGTATTATGTAATTTTATTTAATATTCTGTGTCTTTTATGTGTCAAGTACATGGCGAATTGGCGTAAGCTGTTATGCCATGTACCATAATTTTAATTTTAAACAATAAATAAATAAATTACTATTTAACAATATAAATATGAAACTAAGGTTTTCCGTAATGTTTACTTTCTTATTTTTTTCATCTAATAAAATATTTAAATATCATATTATATATATATATATATTGTTCGTCCCATAATGTCCCATGGTCTTTGCGTATTTTGTGCGTAAGTTTAAAGATGTGAACAAAAGTTTTCTAGGGATTTTTTTGTTGTTGTGTACATATCATGTTTTTAAACGAACTTTTGCACAGTTAATCTTGGATCTGCTTTGATAAAAACACTCATATCCTCACTTTTAATTACTTGAAACTAAGTGTAATTTTAAACACTGAAATTCCTAGCTGGCGTGGTCGAGTGGCCAGCGACTTTGGCTTTATTTATCCACAGGTTTGAATCCCGGCAGAGAGTGTTTTTATAAATTGATTTTTCAATCCACTTATGAACATCAGTTCAATGGCATGAATGTACATATGTGATGTCTTGAATTTCCTCCTTCCAGTCATCCTATCTTAAAAACAGGGCATAGCGAGAGTGATTAGCTAACTACTAGCTTGTTCTAACTTCTTGGAAAAAAAGAGCGGTTGAACAATCGAGTAACAAGCAGTTCTCTTAGAAACTCTTCTGTTGAAATAAACTCCATTATGAGTTCATATTCTTCACAATGGGAGCAAATATAGTAAAACAAAATAAAAAATAATCCTAGATTAAAAAAATTTTGAACCATATTTGGCACATTTTTAATTTTATTGCAATACTGTCTGCTGTGAAAAAAATCTAACAACCAAACTCGCATAACGTTTAAGTTGAAATTCATCTATGATAACTGGATTTCTAAGGGATAAAAATTAAAAGATTTTTTTATTTCACCGGAGAGCAGACCAAAATAATCACTAAATACAAAAATAAATAAAAACTATATTTTTGAAAAAGAGCATATTCAGTTATAAAATACGCAAAGACTTACGAGACAACTTATATTATAAAAGCGTAAAAAATAAATATTCATGACATCCTATGTACGGTTAGAATTAAGGGAGGTATTATTGTAATAAAATAAACATACCAAAGATGCCTTGTCCACGTGAAATGGCTTTACTGTGGATTGATCAGATCTGAAGCGATCACGCCCCTCTGTCGGTTACGATAACAAAGAGTAAATGTGGTGAAAGCGAAGAAATAAAGCTTTATTTATTTGATATTAAAAAAAATACACGTCATACTTAATTATGCAACCAATGGTATAAAGAAGTTAAGTATTTTCATTGTGAAACGTCACCTGTAGTTACTATATTAATATAAAACGTATTTTTATTTATTACAAGAATTACTCTGTGAATATTTATTTTGTAAATTGTCGTCATAATATAAATGATTGCGTTGATATAAATAAAGTAACCATGGCACTAGCAATAAGGTAGGTGGCTGTGCATATATAAAGCTTTATATTGTCAGTGTTGGATTTTAGGAAGGAGGTTTATATTAAACTAAAAATATGTTAAAAACGACGAAGTGAGTTTTCTACCATTGAAGAATTTCTCGACGAACACCTTTGAAAAAGTTCTGGAAAATAAATATTTCTTCCTTTGTAGTTTCGATACAATCGTAACGTACTTATTTGTCAATACAATTCCGAGAAATGGAGTCTGCACACTAAAACCAACCGTTGAGTGACCGAATATATTTAATATTATAAATTGCACAAAGTTGTCATAGTTAACCCGTAACATGCCATCCTAAAAAATCACGTTCCCTGCCATGATGGCATCTCAGTTTCTCTGTTTATTAACAGTATTTAAACCTAAGTTAGAAGCAAAAAATAATTTAAAAAATGTATGTATGCTAGAATACCTAAAATGATAAATACTTATTGACAATATTAAGAGAAATATTGAATGATTTAATGGCTCAACTATTTAAGATTGCATCATGGGCATGGAGGTGTTAAATTGTGAGATGTTGTCAATGTATGTCAGATAACCGATGAGCATTTGGAATCGTGCTTGAAATTAAAAATTAAAAACTACATATAAATCATACACAAAATTGGCAAAAAGTGCTTAGTTCATATTAGGCCTAAAAATATTCGTAAAAATATTCATATATATATTTATCCATGTCCGCTCCTAATGATATTCTTTACATTAGGTGCGGACATCGATGAAAAAAAATATTAAAATAAAACGACTTTGTAAATATATTTTTATGGCACTCGTATCTTTGGCTCTATTGATCCAATAACTTGACGACTTCTGGTATTGTCATTGGTTAAGTATAACTAATATAATTTGCATTTAAATGCATTTAGTGTCCACGTGCAACTTGTTTCACTGTGGATTGCTCGTTTGTCTAACAACTACGCCCTTCTGTTGGTAACGATAGAAAAGGAGTGCAAATAAAATAATCAGCGGTGAAGGAGACTAAGAGCTTTGACACTCACGAGACTGAAAACTTAAATTAAAGCTCTATTAATTTGATTTGGTGAACGAATTTAACCGGATTCCGTCCAGAACATGTGCGCTTTTATACGTGTTTGATTTTTCCATGTATAGTTTTGTCTGTGTAAACGTTTCTCTGTGTCCGCTTTTTTCCGTGTCGGATTTCCCTCCGGCTTAATCCAAGAACCAATTGATAACCAAAAACTCTTATTGATTGAATTGACATTTACTTGGTAGGACTCCATTGTAATACGGTAAACATATCAAAGTATTTAAATATTTTTTTTTGTTTAAAATTTGTTTATAGCTGTTTCGGTGTGCGCCATCGTCAGAACTATATTTATGAACTATAGCTATAAACTAATTTTATGAAAAAATGTAGCACTAAATACTTTGATATTTTTACCGTATTACCGAAAACTCTTAAAGGTAAGGTTTTATTCAGCGAAAATTTTGGTTGCACATACATGAAAAATGATTATTACGTTGAATTAAATTATATTGATTGAATACAATTCGTTAAACGTTTTTTATCAAATGAATTTTTTATGGTAAATAAAAAAACTTTTTTTAATCAGACATGTCAGTTGAAATTCACATGATAACCACTGCAATAGTCCAACAAAACCCGCTGCAAAAAGGTAATATCATTTCGTAGAGTAAAAGGTAATCTTTTTGGCCTTACAAATAAATTCCGATGGATAATCTAATGGCTGGCCCTTGCCAGTAATGCCGTCAAATTTAATATGCCGCATCCTTCAATGCCAAATGCCAGCCCGGAGCGTCTGTTCGCAACATGACAAAGATCAGTCACGCAATCCAGTCATATACGCACATACCACCAAGCACACACGTAAATAAATAATATCACCACAGAGCAAGAGCATTATTCCCTGGAAACTGATTTTGCATTCGTATTGTAATGGCGACAGTTGCGAGGAAAAATAATTTCACGCGAAGGAGTAAAGTGTGTTTTCAACTGAAGAGTCTTATGAAAAAAAGGGATGTGTACACATTTTATCATTGAGGGCAAACGGTGGTTTTATCTTTCAAACTATTTTTTTTTTCATTCAAGGATTTTTTTTACTTTCGATGGATTCGGCAGTAACTTTGTGGAAGTTCATTTTAATATAAAATAAAATAACATACATTATTCCACGTATTGTGTTACAAAATGTGACACGTGTTTCGCCTCTTTCAGAGGCATCCTCAGGCAACTACTTTTGTAAATGCTTGCTTAAGTAAGAATGATTTTAATTTTACTATTCTGAAATATTATAATAAAATCGAATAAAAATAGAAATGGGCGGTAAGGAGGGGATGATAGAAAAACAAACAAACGATAATGGTAATGCAAATGACATTTACATTAAGAAGTGATTATCTAATGAGTTACATCAATTAGGACGGGTTAAACCGTTAGAAAATATATTTAACAGTGGCGAATCACCTGTTTTATTGAAGATATTATTAATTAATATTTGTTTATTGTTAATACTTTTATTTATTTCTAAAAATTCTAAGCTATTCATTTTTAAGCCTTTTTTATTTACTCGATGGAGCATTTCTTCGTTACTGTTATGATTAAAATTGTGTTCGTTTTCGATTAGATGATTGGCAAACTATTGCATTCTGACTGTTCTCTATTGTGTTGTTTGTTAGTTGATAAACCATGCAATCAAATAAATACAAGAAAAATAAAATTTTACACACCAAATTCCAGAATCAATCAGATTAAAAAATATTTCAATCCATGAATATATCGCTAATTAAGATTTGTATTAAGTTTTGGAACAGATAAATTTTCTTATATAAACGTATTACGTGGAGTAATCTAAGCTATTTTTATTTTATATTAAAATGAACTTCCACAAAGTTACTGCCGAATCCATCGAAAGTAAAAAAATCCTTTTATAAAAAAAAAAAAAATAGTTTGAAAGATAAAACCACCGTTTGCCCTCAATGATAAAATGTGTACACATACGATTTTTGTTAAGTCGGGATTTTCAGAGGTAATGCGGGACTCGGGATTTGTCTGTTGAACTCGGGACAGTCCCGCTCAAATAGAGACACCTGGCAACCCTGGGTCTGTGGCACAGTGGTCAACGTAGTTGGCTTCCGTGACGGATCTCACAGGTTCAAGTACGAACATCATTTTCGTCAATTAAATAATTAGTTCCATTATATGTTCGACAGTCGAAAAAAAAGGGGGGGATGTCAAAGTTTTCTTTATTGCGGCCTTATGTTGAATCAGATAAATTAATGTGGTTTTTAGAAATGAAAAGGTTCCCCACCCCTGTCATACGCCTATCTTATTGAATAATTAATTATCAATCGATTGAAGCATCAATGCATTAATGTTTTTAATTTAGGAATCAATGCCGTAACCCCACAACCAAATGGATTTTTACGCTACAGCGTTGATTTCATGAAATACCGAAAATAATCATTGACGTTATGTACAAATTGCTTGTTTTATTATTTATTCTATGCCCACCGACATTTATTATAACAAAATTATCGAGGTGTTAGTGTTGTGGTGGTTCTAAATTTATTGATATTGAATTTATTTAAAGCGATGCCCCCTTTTCACATCCGCCCCTGCCGGGAAACCCCGTCCCGGCAATATTAGATTTATGGTGATAAAAGCAGAGACTATTTCTGGCTCATACATCATACAAGAAGAAGCTGTCTTGTTGAACATCCTCTGTATAAGTTTTGTGGGTAAGTACCTAAAATAAAAAGACATACAAAGGAGAAAAAGTCAAGGATGAATCAAAAGGCTCTCTTTCTCGTCTTTCGTGGTGGCCTCTCTTTTTTGATTTACCTACTTTGAAAAGTTTACAATTTGTCTAAGAAAGGTAAATTTTTCAAGCTTAGATACTTTTAACTTTTCGAATCTACATTTGCATTGAAAAGATCAGTCACGGTTTATTTCAAAAGAAGAAAAGGAAAACTTTTCTTTTTACACAAAATTAAAAAAAAAATATTGCATTAATATTTATTATGTAAGATATACTCGTTCTTCATGTATAATAATTATACCGTTTCGCTGTGGTTTAAAAAAAAAATAAGGAGCCACAACTTATTTCTTGTAAAGCTTTGTACGGCTTTTTTAATGCATGTCTGTTTTCAATGTGGAGGATATGGCTATTTTATTGAGGTATTTCAAAAGAAGCTTTTTTACTAGAACCACTTGTTATTTGATTGCACAAAGTCTCTTTTGAGAAGAGAGTAAGAAAATAAGAAAATGGCTAGGACAGAATTAGTGGTTAACCAATCGCTTTAGCTTTGCCATGCTAATTTTATGATTAGAAGGGTGGGAGTTCCATAATCATATTTTTTTAAATTGACAGTAAAAAAACAAAATATCTTAAGAAAAGAGCAATATCGGGCAGATATGAGTTAAAATTAAAAAGCTGTCTTTTTAATTAAAAATAAATAGTTAAAATATATATATTGATATATAGAAATGGTAAGAGGTGATTATAAGGGAGCTAGCTATTCGTTTATTATACGAAATATTTGTTGGAAAAAAATCGCAGTTCATTTAATTGATACAAAACCATCGTCTAAATACATTCAATAGAAAATTCGAGACATCGAATTACCAAGGAAGATAATTGTCTTAAACAATCTATTAATCGGCTACAAGACTATTAGAAAAGAAAAACTAAAATGTTTTTGAAAAATGTAGCGCATTTTGAAAGTAACCGTAGGTTATTTGTGATAAAGGACGCGTTTTTCGCATATAAATCATAACCTCACTCTTATGATGTATTATGTGGAAATGTCCTCTCTTTTATTAATATAATCGTCATGCTAGAAGCATCCTTCAAGCTTTTTGTAAATATTTATTGAAATAAAAAAAATCTAAATGAACATTTCTCGGCACAACTTGAATTTTAATACAAAGCAAGATTTATTTTCAACGCACAAGTGTCTGTCAGTTTAGTGGAAAGGCACATATTAAAAAAAACATATTTTGATTATTTAATAATTAAATTTCATTAAAATTAATTTAAATGATCGATGCATCAATTCTACCGCAATACGAACATGAATCGTATCTGCAGTTTTTCAGCGATATTATTTGAATTAAACTTCATTTACGTCAGTGTTCCCCAAAAAAAAAAAAAGTTTTTTTCGTCTGCAGGATT
This sequence comes from Himalopsyche anomala, assembly GCA_031772345.1. NCBI lineage: Eukaryota > Metazoa > Arthropoda > Insecta > Trichoptera > Rhyacophilidae > Himalopsyche > Himalopsyche anomala. The sequence continues at coordinate 5,918,551 of CM062840.1, forward strand.
ACTTGTATTTTGACTTAGTGTTAAATAATAATAATTGGTAAGATGTTGTGACACCAAGGAACTTAAAAAAAATGGGAAGTGAAATATCCAACAAATGTGGTTAAGCTGGCAACCGATCTCGAGTGTGGTATAATATGGTATGAATTTAAACACGTGTCAAAAAAACGTCATCTCAAATTATATCCATTATCCAATTATGTCCCTTTTTCAATATCTATAAATTATATAACCAACTAATTATGGGTAAAAGTGTAAATTAAATACGCATGCTAATATAAAATACACACTAAAACACCAATATTAGTAATATTTATGATTCGTATAAAATCTTTCCAGTGAAAAGTAAACATCAATAATGCGGCTCTACATTAGTGGTCCGCGATTTTTTTTCCTTTTTTTTACCGGTCCGCAGGTGTAAAAAGGTTGTGGAACATTGATTTACATATTACGAATTGTTCATTACTCGTTCATTACTAAAATTAAAGAACTGTGCATAAAAAAAACAACTGCCCACCTTTTTCCATGCTTATTCTATTTCGTTTACTGATTCGATATTATAAGATGTGATACATTTGGACACAGAAAAAAAAACAGAAAACCATTTGGCCATATTTCGTTTTTTTAATAGCAGCAAATGTCCAGAATTTGTACAGTTTTTTAAATTACTATTGATTCGGTCAATGGTCGATAGTAGTAGATTTGCAATAAAAACATGAAGCCTCACGTTTTTTTCACGTGTATCAAAAAAATATCTATGTTATCAAAATAAGTATAATATAACACATTTAAAAAAACTGTAATAATGTCTTCTAAAAAAATGTGTGCAAAGAAATGAAAAGGTTATTTCGAAAAATTAGTTTTTCCTTGTTCAAATGTATTTTACTAGTTTCATGCTTATCACGTCACACTCATGTGAATTGTTTGATAGCAAAACATTAATATTTCGCCATCCAGCTTGTTCAAATAAAAAATTGAATGTTGATACTAACTGTACAAAATCCTATACTTAAAGTTTGTGTGTGGTTTCCTATAACATGGTATATTAAAGCACGGTTTCTCAACTAGAGACCACAAAGAGTAAATAATTTTGTGGTAGCCACAGCACAGTTTTGGGGGGCCACAGGTATACATAAACTCTCAGGTTTTGAAAATTGAGCAGCGAAAAATATTTAATTCCGGTAAGAGTTTGAAAAAAAGTCTCGCATCTTTCCATTTTGGAAATTCCGTAAATTTCTGAGTTACATTTTGAAATCTGCCAGCGAGCAAAATGTCCAAAAAATTGTAAATTATTTTGGGATCTTTCAATTTCCGAGTTTCAACGTTGTACGGGTATAGAAACCACGGAAAAAATATGAGACTCAAAAGAGGCCACTGACCCAGAAAGGTTGAGAAACAATGTATTAAAGGACTCATCTGAAAATCAGCTAATAGGAAGTGAATAAGTTTATAGGCTCGACTAATAATTATTCAATTAAAACCATTGAATCCGTCAACAGTTATAGTTATTGGCTCAATTAATATAAAATAGATATTAACGCCAATCGTTCAAAAGCTTTGACAAAGCTCATACAAACTTCATATGCTTAAATAAATGTTTACCTTTCGAAGTAAACAGTCAGAGAGCAGTACGATAATATCCTAAAAGATCTTGCAACTATTAATTTAGGGTATTCATATCTCCTACGGTAAATTATTCTGATTTAGAGAACGCATATACCAATAGTCAGAATTAGTGGTAAAGGAAATGTATATATTTGCCCTACGACATTGCTCGATACGCAGGAAGCGAAGAGTTATATTTTGATATAAAAATGAAATTCCTTGTCTTATATTTACACAAAAGACATAATATAATGTTGATTAAGTTTCAGATGTTTTTTTTTAACTTTTCTCTGTTAATAATGATTATTTTTTTCTTCAGTGAATTCGGTGCTAACATTGTGGAAATTTATTTCTGATATGTATATTGTATATATAAGTAAATTTGATAACCGTCACTCCACTTGTTGTGTTACAAATTATGACACGTGTTTTTTAATTTTAAAATGCATCATCGGACAGCAAATTCTAAGGCTTGTAAAAATACTTCAGTTTATTCGTATACCTTGTGGTATTTTGTTTGATGATGATGTTTAAAAATGCACAATTTTTTGACCGAGATCTGTCTTAGCATTCTTTTTTTATTTCTACTCTTCTATGTCTAAGTAACAAATGGTTTTCATAGAAAAAACTAAGAAACCACATGCTCTACATTTGGGGTAAAAAAACATTTATTCGTGTATTAAATATATAATAAATACGACAACGCCAAATATTTTCAGTCATATTTTATAAATTTTTGTTAAATAAAATTTAAATATTTGATAGTGTAACAAAAATATGAAAATAGTATTTACGGGTATATTTTGTGTTTAAAATAATGATCTTCTATTAAAAAAACTTTGATGAAACTCATACAAACTTTATATGCTTAGATAAATGGATACCATTTAAAATAAACAGTTAGATGTATGACAATATCCTTAAAAATCTTGCTATTGATCGAAATCGGTACTGATCATATACAAAAAAGTGAGGTTAATACAAATAAATGGCTTTCCGCCAAGTATTGACTTTGGACAACTTAAAAGTAAATAGTCTTCAACTTAAAAAAAATCCGTTAACCACTTGAATACCAAGCGGACACCGGTGTCCGGAATATATGCAAGCGAGCACGGATGTCAAAGACATTTAAAAAATCAAATACTTGGTATTATGATAATATATAAGCAATATTTTGATGAATATGTATAGTGTTATCTATACTGAGTCAATATAGATTTTTAAAATATCGAATTCGAGTGTATATTAGACAAAATTATTTTTCTCAAAAACACACAGTATCTCTGGGACATATTAATCATTTATTTGCGCGGTATTCAAGCGGTTAACAGTTGATTTTCATCAGTTTTTTTTTTAATTATATCAGTTGCGTATGCTACCAAAAGTATTAAAGCAACCAATTCCGAACAATGATATATGTTTGCACAGGTATGTCGGTGTACCTAGAAAGGTATTAGGTTTGCTTCTGCGGGGTTCCCGACCCGCGAAACATGAATATTATTAACTCGCGTGAGTTATGCGCCCGGGAAGTCCCCGTTTTAATTGCGGAGGGTTTCATTATCAAATAAAGATTGTGCCACGTGATTAACGAGCCTGAACCCCTTCAGTGATTGCAGGATTGGGGAACAGGGAATCAGGAGTGGTGATTCTCAAATACATTTGTAGGTACTTTATAGTACAATTGCGACAGCAAGACCAACATATACGTATATCAATCACAATTTTAGGTGTTCACTGTAAATCCTGGGTGGAAAGGCGTCATACTAAAAAATAAAACAAATAAAACACACATACAAATGCGGAATTAGTAAAACCGGGGTTTTTATCCAGTCCACTCCCAATGTAGAGCACACACTATGTAATATACAATTTTAGCATTTTTTTTTCTTTTGCGAATTTAATTAATGGTTGCATTGTTATGTATATTCAACATCTAACTCCATGCTATGTTAAATTATCCATGACAATTTGTAACAATAAACTTTTCAACTAAACCGATATCCTTCTCTCTAAATCTCACACAGTTAAAATCGAGAGCTCAAATTGAAAGGCCGACGGCTCAGTAAAAACTCCTCGATACTCACGGCGTTATCATTTTGATTATTAAGATTGAGTGATTTATTTAAAGCGTAAATTATATATGAAAAAAAGTTGAACCAACATTGAATAAGTGTCTTAGTAAAATTATATCCATAACACCATTGGAAAAAAAATCATTATACATTTTTAAAAATCTATATTGGCTTATAATGTGAAGCATGTTGTTTTTAAACGATTTTATACGAGAATTGCTTGTTACACAGCAGCCCTGTATGAAACCGCAATTTTAAGAAAAACCACTGTTATTAATTGTCATTTGAATATTTATTTTATTAATCTCTATTTTCCAGGATAATACAAGTTGTAACTGCCATATATTAACAGCTTAACTGTGAGTGTTCCGTAACACAGCAGTGTTAAGCGCTTTCAAATGGTTGCCACAAGTGTTTTAAAAGTAATATTCAAAAAATATTTATTATTTCCTTATTACTTAGTCAATTATAATTATTTAAATTATTTAATTTTCCTTTGCTATAAAGTAAATATAAAAAATGTAACTCAAGTGTATCATCATTGAGAATTTTTTTTCTTCAATGTGATAAAAAACTTTATTGAATAAAAAAATAATAAAAAATGTCTGATATGCCCCAAAGTGACTAAAGTAATGCCAATTTGAAATTGTAAATCATCGATGAGTTAAGATTTATTCTTTTTTCATATGATACTGTTACATATTTAATATTTATTGAAACAAAATCAGCTTAATCATCCGTTGAACTGATTTGAGTATCTCTTTACTTTTATTGTATCGTCTCTAGATATTACCATAAGATGTGATTGCATCCTGTAGTACAAAAACATTTCAGTCTTATATATATTTAGTGTTATAAATCATTAATGGTTTATTTTTAATCAAGTCGTTTATTACAATAAAAGAAACCAAGCGCCTCCCAATTCAAAAAGACCTGATCAAAATACAGCGAAATCACGTAAACGAAAGAATAATAATAAATTTGAATACCTTATTCTGTTTTGTTTCGTGATTAAATTTCCTACAAAAGTCCTCCGGGACACTTAATATAGCGAACAAAAGATATTTTATCCTGTCCAATCACAAGGGGCTTACTATTTTTGTCCAGGAAACTTCAGATCCTATAATAACAATATTTGTTTTCGACTGGAGCTTTGTTAAAATGTTGTCATGCTATAAATGAAAATACTAGGATTAAAGTTAAATATAATATATAAGTACATGGCCGAGTGTTCAACTTCGTTGGCTTCGATTATGGTGATGACTAGTTCGTATCCCTGCATCAACAGCTTCGATTTATTGATTTGCATTCTAAGGTATGGATGTTTTTGGTGTATAAAAACTTCTTCCACCAATCTAGTTCTTGCTCTATCTTTGGTGTGTGTTTAATTCGATTTGACAAATAATACCTTAAATCGGATAATGAATAAAATTACAAGAGAATTGAGCCAAAATTTGAAAATCAAATATATTGATTTTTAAGCAGAAAACATTCACATATATGTGAAACTTACTATTTTTTTCTTAAAATATAAAATATTATATTCATTTTTCTCATTTACACCATTACCTTTGTAACATTTTAAGAACGGACCGCAAAACGAAGTTTACGACCATTCAATAAAGCCACTAAAACTGTGATTCTATTTCATTTTATGTCTTTCAAATCATCTCAAAGAGAAGCTCTACCCTCTCTTGCCACCCTGACTTCCGTTTCCGCTTTCCCTGCAGTGCACACAGCCTCCAACCACTGTCACCTACCTCAGACACAGCCTTCAGCTAAGTAAATACTCTTTCACACGAAGTTTAAAATGTCAACTTTTATTTCGTTCGCACAAGTAAAAGAAACTCACGTCCTTTGAGTGTTTAGTTAAATAAAATACTTTTCAACTGCAAAGTGACATACCAAGTAAGAATTGACAGTGAGTTTTAGGAAAATATAAATTTTTATTTTGAATAGAAATATTATTATTAATAGTGTAAAAATAAAATTTAAGATCAAGTTAAAAAAACACAATATTCCTTTGAACTTATTTTCACATTTATTTAGTACAATCAGGACCGGTTTTGCTCATGGCGAGCAATAAGTTGGACCTGATCTTGGTAAATAAGAATGGAAATAAGTAAAAAGGAATATTGTATTTTTCTTAATATAATGCTTTTCCACCAAGTATTGACAGTGAACATCCTAAAAGTGATTACGATTAAAAATATTATGTCTTCGATAAAATTGAACATTATTTTACTGCAAGGCAGTTTTGTTTTATTTATTATTTAGTATTAGGTATTTTTCTTCGTACTTTTCAATGTTATTTTTTTAATTAAGTTTTTCGTGCTTTTATGTAAAATAAAAATATTAAAAAAAAACATAATGAATTGCTTTATGTTTGAAGACTGTTAAATAAATTATTTAAAATTTATTTATTTTTAATTTAATAACAGTTTACAAGATATTCTAAAAAATATCTCGAATTTTAACAGTATTACTACAAACAAATGTAGCGCTTAGAATCAAAACATACATTTTTCATTTTTGAATTTTTAAGTTAAGTATGTCAAATGAATCTAAATGCATCAATACATGTATACTAAAATAGTTGTGGTCTAAAAAATACTTTAAAAAATATCACAACCACTGCCAAGTTAGTATCGAGCTGATATTTTAAAATTCATAAAATGAGATGTTAAAATAAACCAATCTGTATTTTTCATAGTTTAATTAGTATAATTTGTACAGTCTTACTTTTTAGTCGGCATAAATATTTATAGTAATATTTTTTATCCATGTTCGCTCCTAATGTGGAGCATATGGCCTCCTAATGGAGGTATCCCGACAGAATTTTTTTCTACGAGAACTGTTTGTTACTCAGTCGCTCAACCTCACTTTTTTAAAGTGAGTAGTAGGGAAGGAAGGATAAGACTAGAAGAGGACTAGTGGTTAACTAATCCCTGTCGCTACACCCAGTTATTAAAGAATAAGAAGAATGGGAGGAGAGGTAATAATGTAAATTGACATCACAAACATCCAGTCTTTGATCACAACTTTGAATTGAATAATTCTCAAATTCACTGTGATCTTACCGGGAATTGAACACAGACCTGCGTGATCGGTAGAGATTGATCTGACCAACTGGGCCACAGCAAGCGATTATTACTTTTTTTAAACTAAAAAATAAGTGCTCCTATAGTTTTTTTGCGATTTTATCATAACTCAATTTTTGTATAATGTGAGTTATGAATTTTAGCTACTCAAATATTGACAAATCAAAAAATTAGACCTAGAATTTGTGTAATGATTTTCTGATAAAATATGTTTTACTATCAATATTCAGATTTAAGAAAATCAAGAGGTGTGGAGCGGTACCTTAAGATGCTTTCAGAAGTTACCTTCGAGTTCGCCGCCTCAGCTAATCCAATCAGCAACTCATCTCAAAGCAGTAATCGGTGGCCTCGGGCTCCACAAATGAGAACCGCCAAAGTGCAACAAAACAAAAAGTTATTAAATTAATAATGCCATCAATTAAAGTGCTTCTCAGGGACGTGGTTGCTGAAAGCATATTCAACGTAATTATATCTGACGATCCCTGCATGAGAATATTCATTAACGATAATTGAGGACTTAAATGAAACTTTATTTCAAAACAAAAACTGGAAAAGATATTGTTAATGGATTAATGTATCTACAAGTGGGGCATCCAATCCCGAACCCTTTTGTGATCCTTGGGATTTCTGCTCGGCGATTTTGAAATCCTTGGATTTTTCAATCAAAACAACGTCGATTTAAAAAATCCAGGAATTTATGGAATACCCAAAATAAACATATATTTAAAACCATCTTTATTTTACCCCTCGCACAACTTTCTCTAATTTTTTCAATCCCGTAATCTCGGGATTAGTACTGTCACAATACCGGGATTTCGGGATCGCAGAATTGGACGGGATCGCAGGATTAGAGACCTTATCTACAAGAATAGACATTTGGTTTTTTTAATGTTTTAGATAAAAAATGGCATTTTTCTTTTAATTTGATTTGATTTTTTTTAGTTAGTCATTAGTATTACAATACTAATGACTAACTAAAAAAAGAAGCCCAATTTTTAATCTTTTCTTGAAAAAAAAAGAGAGGTTAAGCAACTAAGTAACAAGCAGTTCTCGTAAATAAACCCTCTGTTGAAATACTTTTATTAGAAATCCATATGCTCCACCTGAAAAAAATACTGACAAGAAGTGAGTTTCCGCACTTTTCTTTTCAAAAAATGCTCTGGGATATAATATAAATCATTACAAATATTCATAGTTTTGGACAAAAGTCTTTTTATTTAAGGATCTATGCCAGTGGTGACTGTTCCGAAACAAACAAGTCCACAAAAGCGTCAGTCAGTCGGCTACAGACCTAATAGACACAATCGCTTAGTTGCTTTGATTATTTGGGTTATAGTGTACATGTTAAAAAAAACTATATCTATAAATATAGTTCTATACCAAAATATGATTAATGATCAAATCGATATTTTAATACAGCCAAAAGAAATAAAATAATATGTGTTAATAATATTTGTAACTTGAACTACCTAATTTATTAGTTACATTGATCGCCACCAGGTTGACGGCATTGCGCGCCTAGAAAAAAATCGCAACGCCAGGTCTGTTGGCCGCCATTTCCCAGTGCCAGGAGTTAATACAGAAACTTCTTATTATATTTTATTAAAAGCCATTCCCCTTTTGATTGAACGAGGTGACAGATTGAATGGGAGACGTTAAACGAAAGCGAAAAATCCGATAACTTCCCGCGCCGCCATTTTGTGCTGGCGAATTCACGCGGGAATATTCGATTTTTAAAAATAATGGCGTGGCCGGGAATGATATTAATGGTGCATATATATCTGAAAAAGCTTTTTTTTCGCCCTGTTCATAAAAGACGGAAAAGTTTTAATATTTTTCTAGCAGCCTAGTTAGTAAGTGTTGCGCGTAAAATAAGAAACTTATACGTAACATGTTTTTTATACCTATGTAATATATTTCAATTGCTTGTCAAAGTTCGGTCATATATTCGATTTAATATGGACTTAGGCGACAACGAAACTGCCCGTTAAGTATTTTTTAAGCCATGCTCGCTCCCAACATACGGACTCTTAACATAGTTTACTTTAACATTAGTATTTATACGATAATTGCTTGTTACTCCGATGCTCATTCACTCGTTTTCCGATTATATTAGAGATATAAAAAAAGACATAAGAAATTACTAGTGGTTAGATAATCACTCTTGCTACGTATTATTTTTTGTTGGATAGATGGGTGGGAAGGAGTTTTTTAACTAACATTAATCGACTGAAAAATTAATGAATGGAATTCGAACCCGTAAGCTACGTTACCTTAGACACAACGATGATCACCCGACCACGGAGCTGGCATTAATATTAATTTCGTTCCTTTTGCACTGTCAGTATTATAAAATATATTTTCAACTGTTCAAGTCGGTTAAAAATGTTTGCAATCAGCAAAACCGGTCCTGATTATCTATATCTTTATTATATCGACTGTGGAAAAGAAAAAGGACGTAATTAACAGTTTTTTCAAAACAGCTTTTTTCCGATAATCAAAATGTACCAAACTTGATATACGTTGTTTCAAAAATATGCAAGCTACAAATGCCGAATTAGTATCTAAATTTAGCTTTTATGTTTGAAAAAGATGAGCTTGTAAAAAATTAAAACCAAGAAAAAAGACTGAAATAAAAGTTTTTCCTAGACAATTTCATTTATTAATATTAGATTATGTCAATTAAACACCAGTTTAAAAGTCTCCGTGCACTTCGAGGTTGTGTATAATTCATAATTTGCATATGGCCCAAAATCATCAAAACACGTTTTTTGCGCCTCCTGTAAAATTTGTTATATGTGAGCTACGTCCTTTTTCCTTTCCACAGTCGATATATATATAAATGAATGTTTGTTTGTCCCGTATGCGTTTCGATAAAAAATTGATGAGCTATTGTGCGGACGCCCGAAAAGGTTTCTGAATTAGTACAGCCAGCGGTGGGCTGCCAATACGTTAACAATATAACTCTCTTTTTATATCAAAGCAATTCCCGGTGTTCTGGGGAAGCAGTGAGTTTTTTTATAACTGCTATGCAATACTATATTGTGTATCCAAAAGCACTTCAATAAATAAAATTAAAACACGAACATATTCTTTCTTTGAGTGGTATTGTAACGCATTCCGGGTACTCGATAGTATTAAATAAAGTTTTATTTAACAAATGTCTTTCTACCAAGTGTTGACAGCGAACTCTTTTAAAGTGATATAATGAATCAGTTAAAACGATATATACTTATGTTTGGACTTGTCTAAAAGTTTTTGATACCATTTTATTTAAATTATAGAAATGGGTTCCAATCACGACTAACCGCCAAATAACGTGGTCAAGTTTAAATGTGATAACATACTTTTCGCAGAAATAAATACGGTGATGTACTATCGAAATACATACTTTGTTTTTGTTCGAAAAAAATAATATTTAACGTGGTGTCGTTAGCCATGATATGGCTGCCTCTGACAGCCACTTTAAAGATGACCAAAAATTTCTTTTAATGGCGACTGTTTTTGAAATGTTTATAAAGATTTTTTTAAAAAAGATGTGCCTTATTAGGCATATTTGTTATCGTGAAAAAATTCTCGCATAACTAATAAAGTCAAACTCTGGAAAATTTCGAATATCTCAAAACAAGGTTTTTTGAAAGTACTGTTTTCTGGTAGTACTCCAATAAATAATGATCGTATAATTCGCCTTGTAAAAACCTGAAGAAAGTATTTTTAATTATCGATTTTGTCAAATACGAATACTGTTTTAAAACACTTTGAATTGAATATTGAAGACAAATATGAAAAACAACGTAATATTTTACAAAAATATTAACTCTAGTTATTGTTATGCCTATGAGCTATACATTTTGTATTTTGTTATTAATTGAGTTAAGTCTTTTTGTTCTAATAAACGTGATATTTATAAATTAAATAAAACAAAATAAACAGTGTCATCACAACAATTTTACTGGCGACTTCAATGTCTGATCTTTAGAACACTGCAAACAATCAAAGCGCTTAAAAAGTATACGTAAAAATACTTTGACTTTGAAGTTACAATCAGCCCTCGGTAAATATTCGATTTGTGAAGCAGTTATTGTAAACCAATGAAATTTAATCCAATAAATTAGGTATTATCAATTGAATGAGAAAAATAGTAAATATTGGTTTTAGCTAGTGTTATTGATTGAATTCACGTGGTAATATCTGACGTGGAAATAGATTTCTCAGAATATATGAAAATGTTTATTTTCGGGAAGCAAATTGGATTGAAGAAAGGGTGTTTAAATTGATAAGGGTCAGCCCAAAGTGACAAAAAGCACTCATTTTTTGTCAAATTGAATTATCACTTACGGAGCGTTTTTTACCTCTGGATTCCCTCGAGTAATGTTATTTTAAAGTGAATTAGAATCTGTCGGTAAGTAAACTTGTTATGGTGAATTTACAACAGAAAAAAACCGTTATTTATTTTCCAAAAAAAATTTTTTTGATTGAGACATAAATTTTTTAATATAGTGAGATCAAAATTCTCACATTGAAACAATCGCAATCTTGGCTACGAGATATTGTCATTTTTCAAGCCTGATAGATTATAATAATTATTGTATCTTTTTTATGTAGTGTACGCTACCAATGTGTGGTATATGGATGACTTATGGAGAATGAGAGCAGAAGATGTTTGACAGAGATCTGGCTCTTCAGGGAACTCTTTTCAGGGAAGGTAAAAAAATTGGATAAAACTATATTATATTTGTGCGCCATTTAACTGACTGTATTGTAAAAAGGACAATCGAAAAATAATAATAATACTTATAATAAATGCTTACAAATCGATTAATTGATTAAATCAATTTTTGGTCAGAATTCAAATAAACTTTTGGTCCCCATAAAATTCAATTTTTGATCAGAATAAAAATATTAAACGGTCAAATTTCTATAACCATTTTGATTAAGCTAGGTAAGGTTAGGTTGTTTTTCAATTTCATTTAAGTTATGACTATTTTGTATAAATTCTGACCATTGATTATTTATTCTGTCCTTTATACTCTACCTCTGTTGACCGATATATTATGACCATTTAGTATATATTCTGACCAATGTAATGTAAATTCAGACCGATGTGATAAAAAATATGACCGAAACTGTTTTAAAATTCAGACCGGTAAATACAAGCAATTAAAAATCAATTTAAATTCGGGGATTGTAACAAAACTCCAATATTAGAACTGATAGTTGAATAGTTCATTGTTTTTTGAATTCGGCAAGTTAAAAATATCAAACTATTTGACTTCCAGCACTCGAAAAAGACAAGACTGTGCGATGCATTTAAGTTGAAAGAAAAAAGGATGTGGTGAATAACTGTTAACCGATCGTCATAAGTCAGTCATTCTATTGTATGTATTTTAAAGCCGCTGAATTGATAACATATTCTTGTTTATTAAAAAAAATCATCGGCTAATGATGACGATAAAAAACGAGTTTCCAAAAAATATTTATCAAAAAGGCAACAAAATAGTACAACGTGAATTGTAAATGATTGATGATTTTCGTAATAAATTTGTAATTTTTCTGTGACTTTTAATATACTTTAAGAAATCATAAAAGATGTGTAATAACTGGAATAATGCGGGGCACAAAGAGCGCCACGCCGCGGGGTGTGATTCAATAAAGGATCAATCCAACGGCTGGGGGAGACGAAATGAAATTTCGAAGGGAACGACAAACGCTGCCCGTAGAGCGACGCGACGACAACGCCGTTGCGGAGGCGAGTGGAAACGTCCAAATTAACTTTACAGGCGGAATCCAATTGACCTACGACACTAGCGACTAAAGAGATCGTGTAAACGCGCCATGAACACCTAAACACGAATCCGATTACGTTTTTATATTCAAAAGATCAATTTTGAACTACTATCTTGTAGAGTTAAATTTTATTTAATCTAACCTACTATAATATATTGCACCCGTTTAGCAATAAAGTGACAACTAAAGGTGTCGCATTAGTCTATATAATAAATTAAGGGTAAATTTCCAACCCACCTGTGTGGTCGAGTGGTCAACGTCGTTGGCTTCGGTTACGAAGGTCCCGGGTTCGAATCCCGGTACGGATAGTTTTATAAATTGATTTTTCAATCGATTTATGAATTTCTTTTCGAAGGCATGGATGTATGTTTTGTGATGTGTTGAGTTCCCCCCTCCCACCCATCCTATCTTATGAACGGGGCGTATCAAGAGCGATTAGCTACCCACTAGCCCTATCTTTCTATTACTTATCTCTTTGGAAAAAGAGAGGTTGAGCAACTGAGTAACAACCAGTTCTCGTAGAAACACATCTGTCGAGATAAACTCCATTAGGAGTCCATATGCTCCACATTGGGAGCGGACATGGTAATAAAAAATTTCAAAAGTCTCAACTTGTTCCACTTTAGTAAATTATTGGCAAATACTAAAAAATTCCCTACTTTTTCATATTTTTGCAGAAATAAAAAATTGAAGCCATGAAATGGTTAAACTTATATACGTTGTAGAATAAGACATTACGAGATTTTTTTCCATGTCCGCTCCCAATGTGGAGGATGTGAAGTATTTTTCTACGTGAACTGTTTGTTACTCAGACGCTCAACTTTTCGTTTTCGCTAGTAGTGGGGATAGAAGGCTAAGGCTAAGACAGGACTAGTGGTTAACTAATCACGCCAGCTATGCCCAGTTATTTAAGGATTGGAAGGGTGGGGCGGGAATTGTTAGACATCACAGACACCCATGCATTCGAACAGAAATCGATAGAAGAATCGAAGAAATGCTTTTCGTACTGGGACTAGAACCCGTGAGGTCCGGCACGGAAGCTTTATTATTATTTGGTCAAATATACATATGTATATAACCGGCCTGCGTAGTCGAGTGATAACGTTGTTGGCTTAGAGCACTGAAGTCACAGGCTTAAATTCCAGTAAGGACAGTTTTTATAGATTGATTTTTCAATCGATTTATAGATTTCTGTTCGAAAGCATGGATGTATGTGATGTCTTGAGCTCCACCTTTCACCTGTTAAATCATAAAAAACTGGGCCTAGCGAGAGAGATTAGCTAACCACTAGTCTTGTGGTAACCATATTCTTATATTCCTACTCTCTAAGAGAGGTTAAGTAACTGAGTAAAAATCAGGTCTCGTAGAAACTTCTCATGAAGTAAATATCATAAGTAGTCCATATGCTCCATATCGGTATTGGACATGGTATAAAAAAATGCTGAGCAATTCGTGTTATAAATTTTCCGAAACTTAATATCCTAATAAGAAATAAGGTGTGTTAAGTATTTTGTTTTAATTGCCAAAATAAATTAACGCAGACTAATTAAATATATAGGGGTTTTTCTAGTGTGTACTCATCATTTTAAATGGGTTTATTTCAACACCTAAATCAGGGCTCACCAACAAAAATGAAATCGGGTTTTAACGAAACAATTTTCTCACCATGAAAAGTATTTTGTACTTAGTGTTATCAATTTAAATTTTGTTGATTTAAAATTAAGGTCTACCTGTTGCTTGAATGGTAGATATGTTCCAGTTAATGTGTGAAATTTCGTTAATGTATACATTCCCAATCAATATGTACATATATATATATATTGTTGATTATATTATTAAAAGTTACATTCACATTACATTGTCAATGTATGAATAAACTAGTAACTTTATAAACTCATTGACAAGCGCTAAAAGTGTATAAATAATAAGGTAAACAATATCACCGTATTTAGATCAAATTTTTCTTATGAGATGAGTTTATAGCTATTTCGGCTAGCGCCATTATCAGAACTATGTCTTAATTTGCATATATAAACCCCTAATGTAACTAATAATAAATAACAGCTTAATTTAAACTAATTTAAATTGAAAAACCCCAAACTTGTTATGGTTTTTAGAAACACTAATTTTATGTTTATTAACCCTTTCCTTACTATGCAAAAAAAAGTAAGCGCTCTTGAGCTGTGTATCCGTTACACATCAAACAAACGGGAGTGAATCATTGACAATTATATAACACTATTATAATATTTATAATATTACAATACTCAATGCGTAAATGTATAAGGGAGGAATACTTAAATCTTAGGCCGAGTATTTATTATATATACAGATAAATGTAAATGATTAGAGGGTATATGTACTATTTACACATCTTAGTTAAGAAAGGGTTAAATGTAATAATTAAAACACAAATAAGGATTTTAGAGAAGATGTATTGAGTATCTCTTCTAAGGCAGTATTTAAGAATTTAAAGTTTTTTGATTGTACATACATAGATTGAAAATTTATTTTTAACTTTGCTTATTCTCCCCTTAGAACCAGAAACAAACATCTATGGTCAATTTAAATGAGAAAAAAATATTCACACAAGCAAATCATCGATACAGAAACTAAAACCATTGACTTTGCTAATTCCTTGCAAGTAAAAACGGTTATAAAAATCAAGGGCTTGGTACAAGTGGTTTTTAAACTGTTTTTTTTCTTTCGACTATGTTTGATTTAACAGAAGCTTTCTAAGAAAACTATTGATTTTATAGTTAGCCTATTTTTCTTGAGTGGGAAAGATATTCAGATTTTACAACCGCGTCTTTGAACAGATGTTCATAAATCGAATAAAAATCAATTAACATTGTTTGTATTACTAGCGTTCAAGCCAGCGATCAAAGTAACTGAAGTCAAGGACGTTCACCACTTGACCAACTACAAATGAAAGTTTACTTATAGAAAACTATATTAATTTTTATTTGACAAGCCCTATTTCTAGTGATATCATTATCGATGTCACCATTTTAAACACAAATCGTGATAAATAGTTTCAAAGTAATTAAGCACCGTATCTTTGTTACAATTTTGTACTTATAAGAAGAAGATAAACTGAAACATTTCATATTAGTTTGTTTTAATTCATCTGAGATGGCTGTACAATTAATACAATGTCTGTTAATTATTTTAATAGTGGGCATAGAGGAGAAATGCCATGGAATACGCCTAATTGAAAAAGGTAGGAAAACAAAATATTTATTAGTCAAAAAATCAAATTCAATGAATAATAAATGAAGTAAAAAATAATTAATAATTAAAATAAAAGAATTTATTAGGTTAGTGGTATTAGGTATTAAATAAAATTCTACAAATAATACTAAAAATAAAATTCCTATCTGTATTTATTTGTTATAGAATATTTTTATATTTATTACTACAATTTTCTTTGTTTCGTTCATAGCATAATTTATCATTTTTGACTTATTATTTTACGACTTTGCATTAAAGAAGTTGAAATTACTGTTATTTTATTTATATTGATGAAAATTTACCTCTTTTCGTTAACCTCTTCAGATTCTTTCATAAATATATATTTTTTAAATTTTATAGTAAAATCAGGCAGACGAATTGATAAAATTGGGGAATATTAATAATTTCTTCGTAAAAAACCTTTTATTTGCATTGCATGTCAGCACTCTCAGGCTCAAAAAATGTAAAATTAATAAATACTTTTATAATACTAATCAATTCTAGTGACCAAATACCTCAAAGAAGAAAATTCATTTTTTAATTGTTACATTTTTGTTATAAAATTCGTCATTGCATCACAAAAAATTAACAAAGTCAGCTCGTGTATACAAAATAATAATATAAACGTAAAATAGCAAAAGTTTAACTTTAAATCGACAAGATTCACGTTTTAATGTTGCCAAGAAACACTCAATTTCAATATTATGTATTTTTTCTAATAAAAACTGGGACTCGAACCTGTGAGATCCACCACGGAAGTCAGTGACGTTGGCCGCTGCACCACAAATCCGACAATATAGTATATTAACCCGCATGAATAATAAAAATAAAATCTATTTTGCTATTGATATACTAAATTTAAATTGTTTGTCTTAGGAAAACTACACCATCGAGTTTCTCGTCAAACCATGCCATTAATAGACGTCGACACCGAAGGCATAGGTTACCCTCCGATCGTTGGCTCCAAAACCAATCGCTTGCTATCAAATGTTTTGAAAAACAACGAAGGAATAATGTTAGGTCAACCTTCGGTACCTAATACGAATACAAACTACAACGCAGTCAGAAATAATGCAGCTGGTCCAAATTCAGAACAAAGTGTGGTTACCCTCAGCACCCAAATACAAGGAAATCTCCCTACTGGAGGAGCGTCGCTTGGTGGTCCTACGGATGGCTTAAATTTAGGTGGCGTTAGTGGAAGTCCTAACCCTGCTGATACGATAATTGGCCAATCTCCTGGAAGTCCAGTTACTGGCAGTAATGGTCTTGGTGGGATACCTGGAGGTACGGTTGGGGCTCTAACTGCAAGTGGAGAGGCTCAAGGAAGTAGCCCAATTAGCGGTGCTTTACCTGCTGACCGTTTTGGGGGAGGTGGAGGAGCTTTGAGTGCTTCAAATGCCTTAGGGGGTAGTCCATCTTTAAATTCTAGACCTTCGGGAACTGAAAGCTCTGAGTCAGCAGGTATAAATGGTCTAGGTGGCGTACCAGAAGCAGGCAATGGAGGAATGGACCCTGCAGGAGAGTTAGCAGGAGCAGGTGTTCTTCCACCGGGTGGAAACCCTACAGTTGGATTACCTCCTGGAGGTAATCCATCTGGAGGATTAGGTGGTGGATCACCTGCTGGTCTACCTCCTCCTCCACCTCCAAATAATGCATTGAATACTGGGCCAGCTTCAAATACGGGGTCAAATGCTAACGGTGTGAATGGACTTACAAACGCAAACGGAGGTTTTGGGACAAATACAGGAATTGGTTTGAATACAGTAACAGTACTTAACCTAAGCGACAAAGATGGGAAAAATCCCTATAGAGATGGTATTAATATCAATATAAATCCCGGAGTCGCTGTTAATGAAGAAGGAAAACTTGTTAGCTCTCAAGCATCCATTGAGGCAAGTTCATTGATCGGACTTGGTGTCAAAGCTGCAGCATCAGCTCTTTCATATAACGTTCCTGACCCCCACGAATCTTCAATTGCACATGACTTGAAACAGATAACCCACATTCTTTCACACGATAAACTAAAACAATACGATGAACTGAGTGCTAAAAAAGCTCATCTGATTGACGCAATTGAAAAGGAAACAGAGAAAATAAGCTCACACCACGGTGACCCTCATGCAAACAAACCACATTATGAAGATTTGCATCACAAAGAAGCACATTTACGCGAAGAGATAAAAAAAGAAACGGAGAAAATTGAAGCTCATCATGCAGATCCACACCACATTGATCCACACCACATTGACCCACATCAGATTGATCCATACCAGATTAATCCATACCAGATTGATCCACACTACATTAATCCACACCAGATTGATCCACACCACATTGATCCACACCAAATTAATCCATACCAGATTGATCCACACCACATTGATCCACACCAGATTGATCCACACTATGTCGATTCACATCACAAAGAATTTCTTCGTCCATATCAAATGTATCCACACGGAGAAGATATGTTCCAAAAAAAAGAACACCAAATAGAATCGATCAAAGACAATATGCATCATATTGATCCATTCCAGATTGATCCACATCATGTAGTTTACTATAACCCTTATATACATGGACCACAAGACGCATATGAGCAATATTACTATGAGCCACATGGAGATTTCTACGACAGGAGACATTCGCATATTGAAGATCAAATTCCACAATTGCAAGAGATCGATCGACTGACTCGTTTGCTTGATTCACTTCGTGGATTGGATCCGTACCAACCACACTACAAACGAGAAGTTTACCCTTTGTATGTTCAGGAAAAAGAGGAAGAATGTGTGCAATAAAATAATAAAATTTGATTGGAGTAAAAATTAATTATTTAACTGTTAAAAAAACATAAATCAATCGCCTTAATATTTAACAAATTATAATGACTAGGAAGGTTACCATAATTTTATGAACAATTTATGAAAAAAATGATTATCTTTTTTCTAAGATTAATATTTAATTTAGATACGGTTATTGTAAACAATTTGTAATTTGTATTAATGAGTGCTGTAATAGAATTAAAATAAAAAATTGTTGATTAAAAGAATTTATGTAAAGTAATCTTATTATTAATTTATTCAGCTGTTAAATAAGATAGTTATTTTTTACTGAAACTATGAAATTTGGAAATAGTTAAATAGATTTATGATTTTGATTTACTTAGAGCAGACATGTTTTGCCAGAACGAATATTAATAAGTGTTTTTCGTCAATTTATATTGAACTAAAATATCTTATTCAAAGACTGTATTAATAAAAATATCGATTTTAAATTGTGGTATCATTTTTTATCATAACATTATACAAACTACACGAACAAAAAAATGGTCAAAAAATGTTTAGAGGTTTCAATCAAATAATACCATTAAGTTTAATTACAAATTATTGTGTTTGACTGAATTAACAAGTTTCCTGAGTGCTTTTTCAAAAATTGTTTTAATTTCACCTTTTTAAAACGTGTCGGTTTCATAACGCAGTGGCTAACGTAGTTAGCTTCTGTGGTGGATCTCACGGGTTCGAATCTCAGTACAAACAGCATTTTTCAATATATTTATCGATTAATGTTCAAAGACATAGATGATTTTGATGCCCCTTAAAATCCTAAAACAATGGGGCATAGCGAGAGTGATTAACTAACCACTAGTCCTGTTTTAACCCAATCCTTTCTTTTCCTACACCTAAAAAAAGAGAGACTGAGTAACGAACAGCTGTTGTAGAAAAACTTTTGTAGAAAAACATAAAAAAGAAGAACATCATAAAAATGATGTACCTTACAATGTTTGAAATATTTCAATCAGGTTCATGGAGCCGGGTAAAAAACGACGATTCCCACTCAAAAGAAATTGTTTAATCATTTCATTTTAACTTATATATAAAATGTATGTATACCATCAGATCATCTTTAGTCAGCTAAGCATGCAATGGCAACACTATGGACTATTGTGGCTTGAATACATATCTATATATTTTTAGTCGCAAGATTTTTCCGACTCCCGAAAAAACGCTTGACTCCATTACTCCCAACTCCTACTCCACAACTCTAGTTTAAATTAACATTTTTGTTTTATTTACTATTCATTTCTTGGTGATGTTATTCCGTTTTACAAAGCATAACAAGGCCACTACACTGTTCCTCCAAGATTCATCGTGCTTCAACAATGCTTTCTCACCATACAAACCAACATATTTTTATACTAAGTATATATGCATATCAAAGCTATATTTCAGTAAGACCAAATAATTTAAATCAACTTTAAGTATCAAGAAAAATAGAAAACCGGTTTGTCAACGTTGGTTATGAGCAACAAAATGGGTTAATTAATATAGAGTGATGTTAATATTTTTGTTGGAAAGATTTAAGAATATTGACGTATTTAAGTATCTCATTACGATAATAAGTAATTACTTGGAAATAATTGCCTTGGGCTGTCGATAAAGGAGCTATAAATATAAATACTTTGAATATAATAATTTTAGTATTATGTACATTTGAAACAAATATTTTTCTAATAATTGATTTACTTTTTGTTTATTATTTACCTGGTGTAAGATGTAAGTGTCTTTTTTGATAGTTCGAGGTAAAAATTTATATTTGAACAGCAACAAAAAATAATATTAGAGTAATTAGTAAATGTGTGGTCGAGTGGTTAACGTCGTTGACATCGGTTACGAAGGGCACGGGTTCAAATCCCGGTACGGACAGTTTTATAAATTGATTTTTCGATCGATTTATGAATTTCTGTTCTTAGGCATGGATGTATGTGATGTCTTCAATTCCCCACTCTCATCCATCCTATCCTATGAACGGGCGTATCGAGAACGATTAGCTTACCACTAGTCCTGTCCTAGTCTTATCCTTCTATTCCTACTCTCTTTGGAAAAAGACAGGTTTAGCAACTGAGTAACATGCAGTTCTTGTAGAAAAGCTTTTGTTGAGATAAACTCTATTAAGAGTCCATATGCTCCACATTGGAAGCGGACATGGTTTAAATAAATAATTTAGTCACCAATTAGTTTATCTGATTAACGAAATTGCGGTTATAGAAATACTTCAATAATAAAGTATGGGTTAAGCGATGAGGGAACAGGGAAAGTAAACTTCTTGACCAACAGAAGTCACCATTTTTTAATTGATATAAATTTTCTGGAAAAGAAACTAGATCTGTGTGCTCAATAGAACCATCAGAATTATTTCTACAGGAATATAGTTACATATCTTTTTCACTAGACTTAATCGGGCAATCCCAAAGAATATTCTCATATAAATTATTGTATGTGGTTATAAAAACATCATAATATAATCTATATAATATATCCACTGTTACATTTTGTTTTAGGACATTATTGGGATGTTTGAACATATATCCCAATTCTCCAATAATTATGCTAGATATTTGAGACCCTCGTGCAAACGTCACGAAATTTGTTATTGATTGAATCGGCATTTAGTTAATAAAACTCCATTATAATAAAGTTAAAAAAATACCAAATTATTTTAGTTCTACACATATTATGTTATATATGGTTGATAGCTATTCGGCTTATGGCCCTGTGAGAAGTATGTTAAAGCTTATATTAACTTAACTTTATATAGTGGCTTACAAAGAATACATGAGACATCCTCTCATCTACTCTAACATATTAATTTATATTACAAAATATATTTGATAAATTGAGTTAAGTTTTTCTCAGAACGATAAGATGAATAGAGTTCTTCAAAGCTGATTAGTTTAAATTTAATGCTTACTAAAAATACGCCGGGTCTTAAAGAGCAGCGGTAAGCGTTGTTGGCTTTCGTATCGGATATTGCGGGCTTGAGTTCCAGTGCGAACAGAATTTTTTCGATCGATTTCTGTTCGAAAGTATAGGTGTTCGTCATATCTAAAAAATCCCTCACACCGTTACGATCCTCCAATAACTGCACATAGCGAGAGCGATTAGTTAACCGCTAGTCCTGACCTAGCCTTCTATACCTAATGCTCTATTTGAAGGAAGAGATGTTGAGCGACTGAGTAAAAAATATTTCTGGTAGAAAAAGCCATTTTGAGATACCTCCGTAAGCTCCACATTACATAAGCGTCTTGTTAGGGTTTTAGCAATTTGTTGTATAGATCAGTGCTTCCTAAACTTTTTCGTTCCACGGCCCCCTAAATCTAAAAAAAATAATCCGCGGCCCACCTCAATTGTCGTTTTTTTTTTAGCTCACCGACAAATTCGAAATCCTCGATTTGCTATACTGTTTCCCTGAGTTATCTCCGTTACTCGTTTTTTTTTTAGCTCACCGATGAATTTGAAATACTCGATTTGCTACTTACTTTTTTCCCGGAATCTAATTTCTCGATCTCGCATTCCCACAGCGGCCCCCTCAAGAAATTCCGCGGCCCCCAATATGGGAAACACTGGTTTGACAGACTGAAATATATAGATATTTGTACTTTCTACTGAATTTCGCGGCCCACAGGTCGGGATGCACTGGTATAGATCATGTAGAAATTTACGCCTTCTTTTCATTGGACCCTTATGCATTGCATGATTCTGCTAATAGGTGACTACACCGCCAGTGCTTTGTCGAGTTTTCAATATATTCATGCCGGATATATTGAACAGTTTTCTGAAAAAAAATCATTAACAGTAATTACTAATTTCTTTGAAAAAAAAATGACGTCACCTATTCGATTCAGTATAACTAGCCATGGTGGCGACTTTCCATTTAACCTAATTAGCGTATGGGAATTTTTGTAATTAGTCTTGACCGCAAAATTGACATAATATTTGTTAATTGATTCGACAGGGATGTTACTCAATAATTTAAATTGTCAGGAATATTTCCGGTGTCATTAACGAATTACAATTATACATATTTGTTTATTTTCTCTATAAGTGTTCGCACAATGGCAATATTTATTTTATTGTTTCGGCGATGTGAAACAGTTCACAATGAATGAAAAGATATTATTTTTTGTATTGCTTTTCACTGCATATAGTTTCCTCGAGTGTAAAGTAATTGATCTAAAAGAAGTTGTCAATGTTTCTCAAACTGGTAAGATATCAAAACATTTTTTTATTTTAATGTTTTGTAGGAAAAAGTTCGACTTACGCTTTGAAGAATTTTTACGAACATTATAAAATAAAAACATCTTTTTTAAGATACTGCCATAAAAAGTTTTTTTTCTTTGCCCTGTTATTTTTTTTTTTTAAAATCAAAATCAAAAAGAGAAACTTAACGTTCAATATTTTTAATCATTCTCCTGGCCTCCAATCACGAGATCCCACTTTTTCGGCAATGATCTGAAGGAACTGTGGCATGATATTATAGTGAATAAACAACCCCGGGATTGAATAATGCCTAAAATAACGTAGATGCCAAAATATGCACGCTATAATTTTTCTTTAGTTTAAATTAATTTTGTAAATCGGGTGAGGCTTCGAATCCCATTCTATCTGTTGAGAAAATCATTTCGCAAATTTGTGTCATTTCAAAAAAAACACAGATGAGAACTGAGTTAAAAAAAAAAAAAACAAATTTTCGATACTAAACGCTATTTGCATACAAATTGAATGGCGATATACTATTTACTAACACAAATACAAACAATACCAAACAAATAAAAAGTTTAATGTTAGGTTAGTTAAGTTAATTAACTCAACAGTTTGTCGTCATTTACTCAAAATTTGAAAAAACTTCCACGGTGCTTTTTGAAACTCAATGATTCAAATTACCTTTTGATCAAAGTATTCCTTTTGATATTAAAATGATTTGTGTTTTTTCAATCAATTACACAGTTGAGAAAATATAACGTTTTGTTAACCATGGTTTTTTAAAAGTCTAAATTCATTTTTTTTGCACTGTAAAAATCTCAAATATTTTCGATAAAAATAAGTCACAAGTACATATCACAAAAGCAGTATTTATACAACTTAATATCATTGTTATTCCGGAAACAATAGTTTTATTGAAGATTTTGTACACAATTGAATTTGAGTTTTTTACACCATTTGTTGTTATAATTTAAGATTTCGACTGAAGGTGCTTGGTGGAATTTCAATATTAAATTTGAATCGTTCAAATTATGTACAATCCCACAGATTTTGTCACTAATTACCCGGGTTTCGCCTTTCGGCATCTTCAGGCGTTCAAGTGCACGGATGAACTTGAGCTGAGGTTGTCTTGAGAACTGTCAGTTCAAGTTCATCCTTGCACTTGAACGCCTGAAGATGCCGAAAGGCGAAACCCGGGTCGTTAGTAACAAAATCTGTGGGAGTGTACATAATTTGAACGATTCAAATTTACCATTTGTTGTGTTAAAATTTGTAACACGTATTTTGCTTCTTTTACAAGTTTGATTTTATATTGTAAATAACTTTCTACAAAGTTACTGCCAAATTTATCAAGAATATAAAAGATTTTGCAATGAAGTTAATATTTATGATTTTTTCAGATTACGTAAAAAAAGAACGAGCTCCAATCATAAATGAGACTTATAATACCAGAACGAAGCGTCAAAATAGTGATCTAGTAAGGATTATTTTAGATTCGTCGAATGGATATGCTGTGGCCAAAACTGGAGATGCCGGAACAATTAACCAAGGAGCGTTTAATGGAGCGAAAAATTCTCAAATCAATATTAACACGGTCAACATTCCACACGGAACACAGAAAGGAGTTACTGTGAATATTGTCAACGTCAATAATGCAGGACAAAAAGATGCTACTTCAGATAAGCAATCTGGAATTAATGCAGGAATACCACAGAATAATACAGATGAAGCAGTTGGAAAACTTGCAACAGAAAACCCAGGAGATGTAAGTAACCCAACAAGCCAAAGAAAAGTAATTCAACCAAGTAATAGCACAATATCAGAAATAAATGAAAGAGGGCAAGGTGTAGAAGATGGAATAATATTTGATGAATCAAATAACGGATTTGCTATAGAAAATGGTGAAACTGCAAACGTAAATAATGATGCGGTAATTTTTCAAGAATCAAGCAACGGATTTGGTAGTGAAAATTCAGCAGGTCTCATACAAACTACAAATTCAAATGCTTTTGGACAATTTTTGAACAAATTTAATGTTGCTAAGTCGCCAAAAACCCATAAAAGGAAATCGGGATCAGAATCACGACCTTCTCATCATGTGTCAGCTGATAATTATTGGGAAGGTCATCATGGTGAATATGAGCAATTTAGAAAATATGGCCGACATAGTTACCATGGTCAATCGAGTGATCGTGGTCAACACGACAACCATGGCTATCCACGTGATCCTTACCGCTTCTGGAGTGAAAGATCAGATGATTATTTTGAACATTTTTAGTATCAATATCGTAATGTAACCAAACAATATAATTTAATTATTTAAACAATTATGTTTTAAACATTCTTTAAATATTTTACGTTATAATTATTTTTTTATTGTATTATAATAAAAACGGTTCAAATTAAACTTACAGTTTGTATTTATTGGTGATTTCAGCTTAACAACAGAAATAAATGACGAAAAATAGTTATGAATGAATGAATAACTTGGGAAAATAAAATCATGTCGAATTATTGTTTTCTTTATACAATGCTTCGATTTTTTCTTAGATTTCATGAAAAATAAAGTGTAGTGTACCAAAAAATATGAATCCTGAGTGATTTTAATTTTTTAAAAATTCAAAACAATAAACGTAGAAAACTAAAAAAAAATTTTTTTCATGTAATTTATTGACGACGGTCGGTAAACCTTCATTTATAAAGAATACTATCATTGAATAAGCTACTTGAAAAGGAAAATTATATAATTTTAGTTAACTTTTTCGTTGATGTTAATAATTACTAAAAAAGTGTTCAATGTTAAATAAAAACTATCTTTAAATTTTTTGTAATTGAAATATTAATTCAAATCAGAATAATTAATTAACTTAGATCGATTAAAATCAATTTAAATTAATAATTAATTGATCACCGGGAGATTTGAATAAAACATCCCTATACTCTATACTTGCTCATTCATTATTTAATTTGTATACATTAGGCTTTATTTATTCAACATAAATAATGTTTGAGAAACATTGAAAACCATTTTACATTTCAAAAGGCAATAAAGAAAGATACAAACTTTCAAAATCTTCCATTCAGGTATTTAATTAAATAAAATTTTATCATTGTTCGTTTGTTCGTGTGACAGATGCTAGTTTGTAATAATAATCATACAATTTATGACCCAATGTATAATTTTTTGAAGATTGATTTCATCGGAAAAATCAAACTAATCCTTCGAATGACAGGTAATAAAAAAATATATAAATAATAACAATACAATAATGTAATCTTTTGAAATATTTAACTTTTGAGTTTCTTACAGTGTTCATGCATAAAAATATTCATTTAAATATATTTTTATGAAAATATCTACAGTACTACGGTTTTAGAATGAGAAAATTTACCAATACATGACAATTTAACATTACGTGTCCCGAGAAATGAAAAAAAACTGAGATTTCAGAGCAACAATATAATTTTACTGATATCCTCTTTATCAGAAAATAAGAGGCTTAGCAACCGACTAAAAAGCAGTTTCTGTAGAAAACTTATGCAGAAATAAACTCCAATAAGGGTCCACATGCTTCACACTTGGACTGGACAGGTTTAAAAAATATGTGTATTAAATGATAGTATTTTAATACTCATCGCACACCAGATAAATACGGATTTTCCTAATAGGTCCAGAATTATCTTTCAGTACGAAAATATTTCTTAGTTACAAAATTAGAGATACGTCAATGTGTTTTCCAGATTGGTCAGTTATTCATCAAATCGATTGTACTGTTTTCTAGTGTATATATAAAACTTGGAGACGCGAGTTTTCCATCAATCGCTTCTGAGAATTAGTGGACAAGTTAAGTCAATAGAAATAGCATTGTAATGGCTGCCGTGAAATTGTTTTGTTTGTTTTTAATTTTTGATGTTGTGGTTTGTCATGTCATTCATGGTAAACATAAATTGGAAATAACATCGTTAGGTAACGTATACTCATTATTGATATTATAGTGTCCCACGATATACCTAGTATAACAGCAAATTAATACAAAAACTCTAATATTGTCAAGTTTATCCTTTCGGTGAGATAGCTTTTATGTTTTCTAGTCATTTGATTAACTCGTTTTAGGTCCAGTTTCTTTCTTCGTTTAGTTTCATTACTCATCCTTGTGTTTTATATAGTATACTTTTTTTAAACAAGCAGTAATAAAATGTTTCGGTGTTTATTTTTTTGTAGTAAAGCTCTAACAATTTCAACGAAAAAACCGTATCTAGATTTTTTATGTCGTAAAATTAAAATATGCTCGAATAGTAATGAATTAAACCGTTTTTTTTTAAATATAAAAACCGGTTATTATATAAAAAATAGCAGTAAATGAGTTTGACTTTTTAAAAGTTATATTTTATTTTTTTCTTGATATAGCTTCAATACGATCAGAATCTGTTACGTTGGGTACTAATTTTTATTTCATAGAACAGATAAAATTACTAAAAATATAAATAATGTTATACAAAATTTATTCATATTATAACATTAAAAATGGCAATTTACTAAGTTGATAGTTTTTTCGGATT
Organism: Himalopsyche anomala; assembly: GCA_031772345.1. Lineage (NCBI taxonomy): Eukaryota > Metazoa > Arthropoda > Insecta > Trichoptera > Rhyacophilidae > Himalopsyche > Himalopsyche anomala. Next base: position 5,945,950 of record CM062840.1, read on the forward strand.
TACTCAACCACCAGAACTTAATGTTTAAACGTATTTCAGCTTAAATTAAAATAAAAAATAAAGTCGAAATAAAAAATAACATAGTTAATTTAATACAATAAAAAAACTTTGCTTTGTTTGATCTTAGTATAATAGAGTTCTACTAGTGAATGTCAATTCAATTTATTTATTAATATACGTTTAACAAAAACAAAACATTTTTTTTATTATGAACGATAGTTTTAAGACAGTTATTTTGTTACATTTAAATCCAAATATTGATATTAATAATAATTATAAGATAATTTGAACGCAATGACTACAATAACTATTTTAAATGTTGTTTTTTTATGTTTAGATGATGTTAAAAAAGAGCGCATACACTTCCCTACATTATCTGATTACTCTAGAACTAAACGCCAAGCTGAGGAAGCCGATCCAGCCTTAATCGCAGAAGTTTTTGGTTCAGGCAACGAAGCAGTATTGGACTCTTCAAACGGATTTGGTCTTGGACCACCGACACAAAATCAAGACGCACTTAACGGAAATGTGCCCACAACTCCAGTCGTCGAAATACCAGTGACTGCCAATCCTACTTCAGCAAACAATCCAAGTTCGGGAGCAATCATTAATAATGCAGCACCATCGCAAACTGTTACCAATTCACCAACACCACCGCGTGATCAGACTCGTTACCCAGACGCTGGCACAAATTGGGGAAACATGAATAACAACCCCATGATGAATCCAGCAAGACGTGTACAACCAAATATGCCTAACTATGGACTGCAATATCCTCAAAGACAACCAGATTATAATGTTGAATACAATCAACAAAATGCTTTCAAAAATAATCCGTCCATAAAAAAAACTCCCGTGGTTTTTACAACTAATACGAATGCTGCTGTAAATTTAGGATTCGGATTGCCAAAAGACAATCCAGTTGTTCCAGTTAAAGACAATGCTGATTGTGCTGATCCATGGGAAAACTCTCATGATCATTATCACAATCATCGTCCTCGAAATCACCGTGGACATTACCATGGATATTGATTAAGGAACGAATGTTAAATAAGACATATTTGCATGGTTATAGTGCAAGAATAAAGTTTGGTATTAAGGCATCAAATCCCGGAGTCTCTTTGTAATCCCGGGACTTAGAGATTGAATTTTTTTCCATTCACGGGATCCTGGGATTGAAAATTTACCATAAAATCACCAATTACCATTTTATGGTTCTGTTCGTGGAAAGATATTAAGTCATTTATTTTAAATAAGTAAATCACGTAAATATAACAATTTTTAAATCAATTTTATGATATCGATCAAAATAAGCAGTCGTACCAACTAACAAAAAAAAAACAAAACATCGGTAAGTTTGTTTTGTAACGTGACAATTTTTCTTTATAAATTTCTCAACTCAAGACAACATAGTACCAATCATAATATTTATCTCTGTGAATTATTATCAGTCACATATTAATATGAAAATAATTAGCTTAAATAAGATATACGTACCTCATTACTAGGAAAAACCTATTACCAAATTATGAGTAATATGCTCAGAAGAATAGTAAAGTTAAGAATTAATTATGACACCATACTTATAATGGAAATGTTGCTATACCAGTTTTTGAGAAATTGAATTCTGTCTATTGTGGTCGATATTCTTATCAATAATTATTTAATGCTTCTTTCTTATTTTATTAAAATTATGATTTTTCTTAATTTTAATTCTGTATTTTAATATTTGTACTCGTAATGAATTTGAATGAATGTAATTAAATTAATTGAATTATGTAATGAAATGAAATTCTTTATTTAATAATTCTCCTAAACTAAATATAATCCTTCCTACAATGTATACAAATATTTTCCCACTGCGGGATCGAGTGGTCAACGTCGTTGGTTTCGGTAACGGGTTCAAATCCCAGTACACACAGTATAAAAAAATGATTTTTCAATCAATTAATGAATTTATTTTTGAAGGCATGGGGATGTATGTGATGTCTTGAATTCTCCCCACCCTATCCTTAAAACAGTATGTAGATTCCGTTTTCAACACTTGTCGGATCTATATGGCACAGTAATCAATATTTTGGACCAAATGCAAATTATGAAATATCCACAACCTCGAAATGCACGGATACGGATAGACTGGTTTTTTATTGACTATCTAAAATATATACAACTAAATGAAAATTTAAACATTTTTTTTGTACGTAATGATACAAACATATTAATTACTACGATTAAGTTGAGGAAAAAAAAACATTTTTTAAGTCTTTTTTTTGGATCGCAAATTCTACAGGTCCTTCATTTTTCAAACTTAAAAGCTAAATTTAGATACTAATTCGGCATTTTTAGCATACACCCTTTTGATAGATCGTGTATCAAATTGTATACATTGTGATTATCGAAAAAAAGCTGTTTTGAAAAAACTGTGGTTTACTTCCTTTTCCCTTTCCACAGTAAATATGGAGGTTGGGGATTTTTCTTTCTACTCGAAAAAGAGAGCGGACTACGGACAATAATAGCACAAATTACAAATTAAATAAAAAATCTGATTGTAAAGATACATCACATACGAAATATATTATAATAACAGTGGTAAATAGGGCATGAAATCCCGGGATCCGGTATCTTGATCAATTTGGTGATCCCATAATCCCAGGATCCTCTTGGTACCGATCCCGGGATTTTTGTAATCACTAACGAGAACAAAAATAATATTTAATATCAAAATTATTTCGGATTTACTACCAAATATATACGTTTATATACATATTTCTGTATAATACCTACCTAATAAACAAACTCATTGAAGATTTTTTCCCTTTCATAGTTTGTAGCAGTTGTTGACAGATTTTTTTTTATAGTTGAGTACAAAATCAAGTTAAAACGCAAATAAAGAAAAGATTTTTCATTCCTTTTTTGGGGCGAGATAATTTTTTTTTTCAATTTGAATGTCAAATCTTAGACAAGGGCTTAAGTGATATCTTCCACCTAAATTAATCGCGCGCAACTTTAGTTTAATAATACAAAATGTGTTCCTTTGGCAGTTAGGTAAAGTGTCAGTTATTTTTTGTATTAAAATTAGGGATATGTAAAAAAATGAAAACATGAATTTATCAGGCAAATGATCAATCACAAAAGAGGGTACGGGATTGGATGCCCTGGTGGTGAGCTAGCTGTTCTATTTCATGTTACCTTTTTTATATGAACTCTTTAATAACTCTCACTTGGAGTTCATCCATGCAATTGAATGCTAGAAGATGCCGAAAAGTAAAACATAAGTCATAAGTGACAAAGTTTCAACAACTTAAACGTCGTTCGCTTCCATGATGGACCTCATGTAACAGCTTTATTTTCAATGGATTTTATTTATTTCTATTCAACGGTATGGATTTCATTTCTACCTTCCTAATCCTGAAAATAGCACGGCTTAGTAAGAGCGATATGCTAACCCATTAGTCGTACATAACTTTATTCTTTCTACATCTAATTACCTAAAAAAAAGGTTGAGCAACTGAGTTACAAGCAGTTTTTGTAGAAACAATCTCTAAAGATACTTCCATTAGGAGGCCATATGTTTCACATTTAAAACGCACACGGATTAAAAAAAAACATGTTAATAAAAATACAATATTCCTTTGTACTTTATTCCACTTTATTTATAATCAGGTCAGGACAATATGATGCCTTTCCACCAAGTATACCAAGCGAACACCCTAAAAGTGTTTGTAGAAATAACCTTTTGAGATACTTCCATAAGAGGCCGTCCGCTCCAGTTTGAGAGCGGACTCTTCATAGATTTATAGAAAAATATGAAATTTTAGTTTTTATAAATGATTTTTTAAATTCAAGCTAACGACAGATTCTCATCGACAGTTTGTCGACAACTCATTCAAAACAAAACTTTAGGATGCAAATTTTGATTTTTGAATATCCAATGTGCGTTGAATTTTCGGGTTCTTAACTCGATGGCTGCCATAGACGAGATATCTCGTAAAAATGTTCGTGCTTAACACGCCAGAAACGAGTTATCTCGTCGATAATTAATTGCAAATTATAGCCGGCGTGCTAGATAACAACGTACTTTTTTCTACGGCAGCCAAAAGGTTATTTTTTTCGATTGAAGAGGAATTAATACAAAAAGTAAAATACATCGTTAACTGGCTGATTTTTGTATTGTCACTCCAAGTCCTACCGCTGACAAAATAAATAATAATTTAATGAAAATGAAAAACAAGAAATAAAGATTCAAGTAGGCATGATATTCCGGCTGTCAAATGACCTCTTCGTAAATCAAACGCACAATTACCGACCCCCCGTGGCTTTTAGCATCTAGCTCTATAAACTGAATTTGATTGTTTCCCTTACAAATTACTTTTTAATTACGAAAACAAAGCAAGAATTCTCATTTGTTTTTAGATAACGGCCACAACGACGTTGTTGGCATTTTAAAATAATGATGGAGATTTTGTGTTAACGTTAAATTACGTTAAATGATTTGTAAATTACATAAATCTTGACGAGTATTTGGATAACTTTTCACCGTTTTAATAATGTTTGGAAAAGATTTGTTGTATGTATTTATTTCTTGTTGTCACATAGAACAATGTAACCACGTACATATTATATAATAATGGCTATCAACGAAAAAGTTCAAAGAAATCTATATTATACAGACGAAAAAAACTTTAACAATGTCTAGAACATTGGTTCAATGCTAAAAAGGATGTTGGTGAAGGACCATACAAATAGGATAATATGAGCCATCATTTCTGTTTCTATGATGCTATTTACTAATAACTAATTACCTTTAAGGTCATTCAAAACAGAGGCAAAACTTGGGTCATAATGATCGCTTTTTGTTTTCTTGTTGGTAGAAGTTAGTAGCCATCGAAATCGAAAGTGTATAAAGCGGTGCTGAATGCAATTGGATGTCAAAAACTTATTTATTATGAGGAAAAAAGAGTTTTACTACAAATTAACACTGGATAAATATTTCAATAAATAAAATAAAAAAACATATCACTAATATTATATATCATCCGTAGAGCCTGTAGATATTACAATGAAATAGTATGTACAGACCTAAGTAGAGTTAGTAACATTAATTTAATGTTCAATTCATAATATTTTTTTTTATATTTGCAATCAAAAAGAATTACGTAAGAAAATGTGTGCTCTGAAAACCTGATAAATAAAATATACGTCAAGAGAAATATTGTATACTTCTGCTCATATAATTTTACACTTTGAAATCAATTAACACATGCATATTGACTGTGGAAAGGCAAACTGACCTAGCCCACCACAGTTTTTCAAACTGTTTTTATTCGATAAGTATAATATTTACGACTTATTACACGTTCTAGCAAAAGCATATAAGCTGAAAATGCTGAATTCGTATCGAGATTTAACTTTTAAAATTGAAAAAAGAAAGGCCAGTGAAAATTACGATCAGGAAAAAAAACTTAAAACAAAGGTTTTTAAAAAAAATAAAAATATATATAAAGTCAATTGAAAACCGGTTTATCAGTCTCCGTACACTTCAAGGTTGTGTGTATTTCATATTTTGCCCATCAATAAACGTTTTTTGTGTCTCCTGTAAAATTTGTAATGTGTGGGTTACGTTATTTTTTCGTTTCCAAACGATATGTGAATAAAAATTTAAGTAATATAAATACACTGAATCCTTAGAAACGTATTAACCGTGTAAATAGAGGACCCTATGTATGCATATTTTGTCAACCATGATTACTCCTTGTGTGAAGTAAGTATATATAGCTTCCTCAAAAAGCATCTTCATCAATTAATACAATAATTATGACCGGACTTAAAGATAATTCCGGTCATAAAAAAAATAAAGTGTGTCATTCCAATGAAAACAGTTGTTCAAAACCGACGGTCCGATTGTGGAAAGTACAAAGACACTCAAACAATATCTTGTTTTACTTTTTCTCAGTCGATTCATTTGCAAAGTTATTTTATCCAAGCCGAAAGCAAGTACGCTTGATTAAAAAATCGCCATTAACAGTTTTAATCTTACAACAAACACATTAAAAAAGTCATTCAATTTAGCTTTCGAAGTTAGTTTTGATGGAATAGTTTTTTTTTAATGTGACCGTATGAGCATTTGCTAAATGAATGCAGTCTTTATAGGAAGTATTTTCCAACAAAAAAAAATATAGGTGGCAAAAGCAGATCACTATTAATTTCTACAAAACGTTTATTTCTTCATTCTATTAATTCTATACTGGAAGCTTAAATTAAGGGTACATATTAAAATTAACTAAACAATATTTGACTCAAAAGACTTCGTCAGATATTTTCCTTTTTATTTTAAATCACATTAGAATTAAAAAGAAAAAACAAAAACACTTAATTAATTTCACAATAGACTAGTTTAGCTCATTATAAACAATACCCACTGATTTATAAATCGATACAAGAATTCTTATATACAATTGAGTAAGAATTAAAACGAATAAGCAATCGGTAAAATAAATATGAATAGAATTTATAAATGTATTTTTTATTTTATTATCCATGTCCGCTCCCAATGTGGAGCATATGACCTCCTAATGGAGGTATCTCAACAGAAGTTTTTTTACGAAGACTGTTTGTTACTCAGTCGCTCAACCTCACTTTTTTTTTCAAAGTGTAGGGAAATAAGGATTTGAAGGCTAGAATAGGACTAGTGGTTAACTAATCATTATTGCTACACCCAGTTATTAAAGGATCAGAAAGATGGAAGGAGAGGAAATAATGTGGATTGACATCACAAACACCCAGTCTTCTATCACAACTTTCATCTGAATAACTCTCAAATTCACTGTGATCTTACCGGGAATCGAACCCAGACCTGCGTGATCGGTAGAGCAAGCTCTAACCACAACAGGCGACACAAACAATACTATACAAAATTATACAAAGTTACTAAACAATAATGATTCAAAATAAGATAAATGCTTTGAATGATTATTTATGATAACAATGATAAGCCTCTGTTCCAAAAAAGTGAAAAAATCAAATTATATGTGAGTTTTTTTTTGCGTTTTATTTTTTGATATACGTAATACCTTTCACCAAGGATTGACGGTAAGCGTTGTTTTTACCATTTATAACGTGCCTACATTATAATATGAAATAAAGAGTAGGGTGTCGCAAAGATTTTTTTAAAAGGAAGTGTAGTAATTTAATGGTAGTAAACGAATTCTTTATAGTAACGTTCTTACCACTAGACTACGGAGGCCAAAATTGTACACATAAAATGTAACAAAATATTGAAACTGATCTTAGTGTCTCAATTTGAACTATATTATGTTGATAAAGTCTTATCACATCCATCTGGCATCTCATTTGGTATAATGGTCCAATAATTAAAATTCGATCATTAACATTAATGACTGGTGGCAAAATACAAGTACCGATTTTTGACAGGTATAAATGACTGCAGACTCGTTCCAATTGTCAGTCTTCTTTGTTTGTTCAATAGTAGAATCATCCAATCATGTTTCTCTTGAGATTGTGTCAGTTCTTCTTCTTCTTCATGGTGGTGAAGTGCGCCACCATTGATGGTGAGTAGAAAGTGAACTAAATATATTATCTAACCAACAAGTCTTCTTTTTATATTCTTCTTCTTCTAATTATATTTTCTCTTTTGAGTTTTAAATAACCGAGTAATACAACTTTGAATGACAAATATAAATGTCAAATTGTAAAAGCAAAATTACAAAGTACGAATGGGAAACTCCTTAAGTTGGAAGTAAATTTTCAGTTCCGCGACAGTGATATCATTCAATAAATGTTTAAAAAAATGTAAACTACGTTATTTATGTATATTTATAATTGATAAAATGTTATTGGAAAATTTTAAAATCTTTCAATATTAAAGTTTTACTGTCCATTCTTGGTTTAGTATTAATTTATATTAATAGTCTATAACAGTCTATAATTCTCGCAATGAGTGAAACCGGTCTAAAATAAATAATGTGGAATTAGTACAAAAACTGATATGAAAACCTTTCTTTTGATTTTACCATTTTACTTTGTATCGGCCATCGGTGGCTTTCTTATCATCTTATTTCCACTAAAATGCAATACTTTACTATGGAAAGTAAATATATCTAACATCAAATAAAGCTTATAGTCTTAATTGTAATACTAGTGTTTTAAAAATAAACTTTTTTCTTCACTCCAAAGTATTTTTTATCTTCATATACTATCAAATTGACAAATGCCAGTTTTGGTATTGTGTGTTGTGCTATCACTGTTTCATCAACAAATTTATAAAAAAAGAATTTCGCTAATTTGCATTCTTCGCTTTTTTTTAACAGTTCCGTTCGAAGATGTCATACAAAATATTCAATATTGTATTTAATACTTGGTTTAAAATGAATAGTCTAGTATTAAAAGCTTGTTGTGCTTGGATTATGGTTTTATAAACATCGCAGACGGTTACCATTCATTTCTTAACAAAATAACTCAAAATATATTTTATTAACTCTTGATTAAAGTTATGTATACAATTTTGAAAATAATAAATTGTTTTAAGGATTCATGAGTCATAAAATGGTATTATGTATTTTTTTAATAAAGCTAAAAATCAAATTAAAGCGATTTATAAACTCACATTATAAATAATTATATTGTAAAAAAAAATCCGTTAGTTTGCATTAAAAAAAATCATGGCATATTGTGAAAGTTTGATTGCATAGCATTACAATTGATATTATTTTTAATTCGTTTGTAGACAATTGAAAAAAACAGTGTTACATATATTCAGTGGCGGTCGGTCAATGTGGCATTGGATCAATGCACCCCTTGTATATACAGGGGCGGTTATATTTCATGAAATAATATTCAAACATCACATCTATACCATTCACTCATTTTAAATTCTTCATGTATCTATTGTCTAAAAAATAAAAAAAATGTTCTAAAATATTTATTATAGACATTACATACATGAAGATTTTAAAGAGTGAATGGTATAAATGTTATGTTTGAATATTATTTCATGAAATATAACCGCCCTTGCATATGCAAGGGGTGCAATGATCCAATGCCACATTGACCAGCCGCCATTGCACATATTACAATCTTATAAGTATGAAAAGTGAATTTTAACCAGACTTACCACGAGAGTATAAAATAGGAAGTGACGTTGTCAAACATGTTTCAGTGATAACGTTTTAAATTATTTATAAATGATAAAAATATTGCATCAATGTGATGACCATCAATGGTTTGTGATAGAATCTTGCTAGTTCTGGAATAATTGTGAATTAATATAACATATTACATTGAAATTTCTAACTGGAGACTAAGAGATTAAGTTGAATGATAGCAAAAAAGACTTAACTACAACTGGCCTCAAGATAATATTCAATTTCGTAAGTAAAATGTTTGGCTTTGATCACAGTGGTTCGTCAGCGTCGTGATGTTGGAGGTTTCGGAGGCTTCGGAGCTGGATTAGGATTGAGCGCAGGTATCGGAGCAAACATTGGTACCGGTCGTGGAGTCGGATTCGGATTCGGAGGATCTCTTGGTAAGTTATGATGACAACCAAGTTTATAATATGATGGCCATAGACTTTTTATGAGCTTATTTACTGTGTTACCGTAATTTATTACTCGCTGTTAGACTTAAAAAACTATTTAGGAAATAAAGAGTTTCTGATATAAATAAACACAACATTTAGGTTCGTCTGAAGAAAAAGAACCCATGCGTGCATATACTCAAATTTATCGGTCTGAAATACTCAACACACTCACGTTTTGAGTATACAGACCGTTGAACACGATCACGTGTATTTCAAACCGTCTAAACCTAAGTATACGCACACGAGAATAGCACCATCGGTTAAAGATGAATTAACTTCCGTTTGATTAGAATCTAGATTGTAAATAATTAAAAACTTAAGGTCCAAAAAAATATCATACGTAAATCTTTAGAATGATCAAAAAACAATGCCATTGGATACCTGTATCTTTTTCTTTATATGAGTTGTTCCACACGTTACCAGATGTTAGTAAAAATGATTTTATTTATTATGGTCAGTTTGTTACCTTAGACTGAACAAAAGGCAATTGATAAACAACATTTCATCTCTCCTAAAAAAATTGACAAGGCATAATTCTACTGAAATGTTTTCTATATAATTATCATATATTTCTTTCTTCTGTAGAACATAATGACTGAAAGATTTTTTTTTTAAATTTTTGGTGAATTTAAAAAAGAAAATTCCGTACTCCATATTGAATATTAAATGCTTGTATTTATTATGTCACATTTTCCGTCATCATCCGATATTTGTAGCTTTTCAATACATCAATACTTGATCGATTGTATTTAATAAATGTTTTTGACAACATAACTGTAAAGGTAAATGAATAAATACCAATTGTCTTTCGAAATCAATAACTTAAAATAAAGTAACATGTATCCGAACGTTACAAGAATATATTTTGATAAGTTGAAAAACATTAATTCTTAGAGCAAGTTTTTGTATGTTTGATTTTTTTAGTATACAAGATTGTATCATTTTAAGTGATTATTATTTTTAGATAGTTTATATTTTTATTCCATTATTAGGTATATATGTTGAGATGAATATAAATGTTGGTATTTATTTCAAAATTGACATCAAATAACGTATCAATAAGATGTCAAAATTTTCACTTTCACTCAAAATTAAAAAAAAAATTGAAAGCAACGTTAATTTATACTTCTTGTGTACTATTTAATAATTCTAAATTCGTGTATCTGCAGGTGGAGCCCGTCTTGGAGTCGCTGCCTCAAGCGCCAGTCACTTGGCAGGATCTTCTGCCTCAGGAAGTTCTGGATTCGCAGCAGGTGCAAGCAACTACGACGCTGGATCCTCTTCCAAGGTCTCATCTTCAAAGAGCTCCTCATCCGGATCAAGCAAGAGTTCAAAGGTCAAATCAGGATCTTCTTTCAGCGCAGGAAGCCAGAACCTAAACCAGGCAGGATACCAAGCTAACCAAAACGCAGGCAAGTCTACGGAGTCATTTTAAGGAGCATAATTAAAATAAGCTCAATCGGTTTTTGTTCGAAGGCATGGATGCTTGTGATATCTAAAAAATCCCCACACCATTCCAATCCTAAAATAACGGAATATAGCAAGAGTGATTAGGCAGCCGCTAGTCCTGTCCTAAATCTAATCTTTCTATACATACTTTACTCCGGTCGAAAAAAAGAAAAGTAGTAACAAAAAGCTCTCGTAGAAAAAAATCTGTTGCAATATTTCCATTAGGAGGCTATATGTTCTACATTGGGCGGCGGACATATTTAAATAAAACAAATTAAAGCTAAAAAATATTTATGATAATCTGGATAACATCTCTTTTGAATAAAAATAATATTGGGAACATCATAATTCGGTAATGATTTTGCATATTTATAGAAATGATAAAAGTATCTAAATACTTTTTTATATTCATATTGAGACTGATTTGAACAAAATTAAAGACTTATAACTAAATAAACACAGCCGCTCAATATATCGAGTATAATTTCCAAAGTATTTAAAAATATATTATTAATAATTAAATTTTTAATTTTTATAGGACTTAACTACAACGCCAACTCCGCATACGGAGTCAACGCTGGCCAATACGCCGTCGGAGGACATGGATCAGCAGGATCATACTTGGGAGCCGCAGGATCATCCAACGTTGGTCTCGCATCCAGCCAATCAGCTAATGTCGCAGCTCAATCCCTCAACGCTGGATCAGGATTCGTCACCGGATCATCGAACACCGAAGTCGAACAGTCAGAGTCCAACTCAAACTCACAATCCGAAAACTTTGAGTCCAGCCAGAACTCCCATGTCAACGCAGGCTCCAACTTCAACGCTGCAGGTCAGCAGTTTGCCAACAATAACCTAGCTGTTGATCACAGTGCCGGATTCATTGCCATCTAAGCTTGAAAAATACTTTTCGAAGAATAGGCGCAATTTTACATAGTTTTTGATATATTTCAAACATTTTTTACAGATCTCTAGCAAATTTTGTTCGTTAAAATTTTCATTTGATTAAATCACTTGTTTAAAGAACATATTGTTTTATTCCAACCGTTATACAAACCATTTCAAAAATGAAACACACATCGAGAAAAACATCTAAAGCCACCTAAGTCTTTTACATATATCTTCTAAATTTCATTGATTCTTATTAACACCTCAAATCAAAAGTTTTTTTTATTAATCTTAAAGAATAAATTCATACTTAATTATTTTTTGTAAACATTTTTGGTTATTTTTACAACGTTTCTAAAACGTAACAGATTTCACACTCATCAATGTTTCTCGAAATAGAGTTTTGTATTTTATTTTAAATACTTTTTATTAACACTTTGAGTGAAATAATTGAGTAACCCATTGTAGAGCCAAGGAAATTTTCAATCATGAGGTTTTATGAATTGAATAAAATCTTTTACAATATTTTGAAAACATATTTTTAAAAATGTTGAATTGTATTTGCTAAGTGGTTATGAATGAAGCATTTGTTCTTTAAAATCACTCCATAATTTTGTAATTGAAATTCAATTTAAAAGGATAAAATATTTGAAATAAACACTTATATTATAAAAAAAACGCTTTGTGTGTATAATACATACATATATGTTATATTGATGTTTAAATTATTTTTTTTATCCTTTTTTATTGATCAGTTAATTCAGAATAACTAATCGAATAATAAAAACAGTATATGAAAATAAATTGTTTTTTAATGAAACTGATATTTTATTAAAACGTGCTCTTCGATTTTATTGAGTATTTGTTAGAATCAATTTAAAAGCAAAATAAATATAATGTTGCATTTGAAAGAACTGGCAAGTAAAATATATTACCAATATAAATAATTTATGATGATATTTTCTACAGTTTCATTAAAAACAGTATTTGTAGATATACAATTTAAGATAATAATTTTAATACATTGTGTAATACAAAAAGTTTTGAATTCAATCGTTTGTTTGTAAAGAGGAACGTAATCCGTTCAATAATACATTTATCGAGATCTATATGATTTTATTTATATTTCACAACAATATATATTACTAAGTTTCCATCAATTTCGTTGACGTTAGTATGTGTTATAATTATGTAAATAATAGTAATAAAAATATTTGGCTTTACAGCTAGCTAATGCGCCAAATATTTTTTAAGTTAAAAAATTATGCGAGAAAATCTCGATGAGAATTTTTTTGTAAGTCACTCGAGATCAACTTGATGTAAATTGACATCACAAATACCCACTTCTTAGGTCTCAAATTTAAATTTGACATTGACCTTACTGGGAATTAAACCCAAACCCGCCTGTTCGGTAGACTAAGCTCTAACCAACTGGACTACAGCGGGCGATTTATTAAACAGCAATATTAAATTCCTTTCGCCTTAATGAAAATTTAAAATATTTAATGAAAAAAAATATATTTTTAATCTCTGTGCAGGTGCAGCATTCAATAACGCCAATCAAGAAAACTCCTATGCCAGTAACCTTGGAATTGGATCTGGACTAGGCTCAAGATTCAATGTCAACTCTGTTCAACAGGACAATGCCAATATTGCTGGAGGTAATTTGGGTGGCTCAGTTAAATCCACAGTTACATCAGTCAGCGGAACTATATCTGGAGATTCAGGATTAGGTTTAGAAGGGACATTTTCAGGAATATCACACTCAAAAATCACCAAAAATTTAGATGGTCACGGTGGATTTAGCTCTGGAAGTGACATCTCTGTCCAGACATTGATTGGATCAAGTGGTTTAAGAGACAGGTTTACAGGATCATCAGGAATTTTAGAATCGATTAACGGAAATTCAGTGCGTGATAACAACATTGCATCGAATGCAATTAATGTAGCAGTTGAAAATGGTTTGAATGTAGTAGGATCTAATAACGGTCAAGGTTTATCAGCTGGAGCAAATATTGGAGATATTGTTTCAAGTTCAGTGAGTCAAATCTTATCTGATTCCAGTCACAACGCAGAAAATGTAGCAGCTCAATTATTGACTGGATATGGTGGAACTGTCAATAGTGGAATCGGGATGTATGGGTCAAATGCATTTGATATTTCTAGTTCAGCTATAAACGCAGTAAACAATAGACAATTGCATGAAGCAGTCATTGCTGGACAGGCTTTTGGTGCTGTAAATCATGGTGTGTCAAATGCATTACATAGCACATCAATTAACGCAGAAAACATATCTAAAGGAATTTCTAATGCATTGAATGAACAAGCGTCGCTTGGAGAAAATTTATTCAACAGTGTAAAACTTGGTGGATCTATTCGCGAAGCTGACTTAAATTCAGCTATAAGTGATGTGATTTCAAGGGAAGTTTCTGATGCGGTAAATAATGGTGTCTCAAGCGCATTGAAAAGCTCATCTCTTGCTGAAGTAGAAATTTCTCAAGGAGTTTCACATGCTTTAAATAGACAAACATCTCTTGGAGGAAACTTACACAGCATTGCATCTGTCAGTGGATCAATTAATGGAGCTCTTTCTAATATAGGTAGGGAAACTGCAGCCTTAGAACAAGAAATATCGCCAAGTGCATTCATGTCCGCAACCCATATTGCTAATGCCATTACTAATGGAGTTGGTCAATCTTTAAAACATGCCTCAAGTTCAGAAGGATCTTTTTTGGCAGCATCTGACTTAACTAGCTCTGGAATTGAAAGTGATTTGAGTGGATCGACTTTGGTTGCATCCGGTGTTTCTCATGCTATAGCAAATGGTGCATCTAAAGTTGTTGGAGGAGCTTCTTTGCATAATGTTGCTAATTCACAAGGATCTTATGGTGGTAGTTTATCTGAAGCCATGTCTATCGACTCAGCTGTTAAAAGTGGTAAAAATGTACAATCTCATTATTCTGCAGTAGGGTTAAGTGAATCACTTGGAAATGCTCTCAGTGTGGAAGAATCTTTATCAAGAGGAATTCATAAAGCCACGGGCATCAACTTAGGCATTGAGAGTGGAAATTCTCATGGTGGAGTAATAGGTGTAGCTAATAGTGGAATTATTGGTTCTTTGGAAGGTGCATCAAATTTGGGCAGCAGTTTTTCTTCAGGAATATCTAGTATTTCAACCGGATCTTCTCTAACCGGATCAATCGGAATCAATGGACACAGTGTAGGTACTCTTTTAGGAAGAGACTCAGATATACAAGTAGTTGGATCTACCCTTCAAGGCCGATTCAGTGGATCTTCTAATGACGCAGATATTATTTCAGGAGAAATTGGAAACGGAGCTGCAATCAGTTCTTTAGAAAGTAGTTCAAAAATAAAAGAAGTATTGTCAGGAGCATCCGGTTCAGCAAGCGTTGGAATAGGTCTTAAACACAGTTTAGCTGGATCTTCTCATGGCCGTGAAAGTATTTCTGGATCTTTTTCACAGAGTAGTTCTAGTTCATCAAGCTCTTCAGCGTCAAATAGCAAGAGTGCCTCCAGCCAAGAAACTTCCTTGAGTGGCTCGTTTGATGGGAGTAATGCATCTGGACTTTCAAGCGCCAAAATAATTGGTGCTATTAAAACGGTTTCAAGTGTAGAAACAAAACTGCTATAAGAAATATCTGGATAAAGCAACGTTGGTCTTCTTGATTGTTTTTAGTGATTTTTAAAAATAATTAAAAATTACATGATGTTTATGTGAAAAGTGAAATCTTATATCGAAATTCATTGTTCAATTTGTTAAAATAATATTACTAAATGAATGTAATAAAACAATATGTCATTAAATGGTTTTTTTGTACTGATTTTTATTTGGCTAGAAGATGATATCAATAATACTGGTTAAATAATCTACTTTAGCCCAACATTGATTAATCAATTTATGACTGAAGTATTTATACACAAAATCAACTCATAGAACTTGAGGTTACTTATTTGATTTATATTTTTTAAAATTTTACTTGATTAGTTTATAAAATACTATAACACCTTGAATGAAGAAAAATAAAGTTGACTTTTGAAGTGCTTTGGTTTTTATACACAAACACATTTTGGTCACAAGCCAAAAGCAAATAAAATAAATTTTTATTTTCAATTCAGATGGTGCTTTTGCTGTCGCTGGTGCAGGCAGATATGGAAGTGGTGCATTTGCTGCTTCAAGTGCAGGAGGACTGTCATCATCGTCGTATGCTGGAAATGCAGATTTTTCCGGGGCTAAAGCGTTTGATAGCGCATTATCCTCACACTCGTCATCATCAAAAAGTTCTTCAGCCAAATCCAGTAAGAGCTCTTCTTCAAAATCATCCATGGGATTCTCGGGAGTTGGACAGAATTTCAACCAACAAAATTTACAAGCCAACCAAAATTCTGGTGAGTCAAAACACAAATTCGTTCGATGATTTTTTTTTATCTTTTATTGAAAAATTAATATTCCTCCGATTAGTTTCTTCTTTAATTATAAATGTGGCATCTTGCATTATCTAATAATTAATATTTCAAGAAAATTTGTAAAGGTTATCATATTTTTGCTTCTATCGGTGAATTTAATATTATTTATTAATTTATGCCTCTTCACCAATAATTGACAGTAAATACTTTAAAAAGTTATTTTATCACATATAGACATGCAGTAAAGTTAAATTTATATTTAAAAACAGCACAAAAAATACATTTTGGTGAAACTTAAGTTTACGTCACCAAATAGTAGATATAATGTTTTGATTTAATTGAAAAACTGAATAATTTAATACATACTAAAATCATTTTGAGGGACAAAAACTGTTTTTCATTTCACTACCACAATTTTTGTTTAAAAGAAATAAATTGATAGATACATTTTTCATCAGTCAAGTAAAATTGTAAAGGTGTAGAGTTTACAAGCTTTTCAGAATGAATATTTTCAAAGATATACTTATAAACTATTTGATAAAAGACTTTTAAGAAATTACCGTTCAATACCTTCAATTGAATACTTCGTTCCGTAAACTCAATATTGAGGTGTAGCTTAAATAACATGCTTCCACGTGCTGCAACCAAGCTTTCAATAATATCACTATTTAAATAATATTATAGCTAGAAATATTTCTGTGTGTGATTATGTTTTTAATAAATATGGCCCACTTTTATGGATAAAAAATAATATTCGTTTTACGATGTATGTGCACACCTAGAAAAAAATAAGAAATTTCTGAATTTGCAACAAGTCATAACGACAGAGTATCTTTATTTTTACGAAAACAAAAAAGAAAATTCACTTAATAAATTTATTTTATATATTTCTATCTCTGTAGGAATAAACTACAATGCTCATAATCTGTTCGGAGTAAACGGTGGCCAATATGGTTCTGGAGCTTATAACACTGGCGGAGTTGCTTCTGGAGGATATAATAGGGGTTTGTTTGGATCCAATGGATTTAGTGGAAATGGAGCATTTTCAGGAGTTAATAACTTTGGCCTAAACACGGGTGTTTCATCTAATTTAAATCAATTTTCTTTAGGAGGGTTTGGATCTAATGCGTTTGGATCTGCTGGATTTGGTGGAAGTAATTTATTAGCAGGAACATTTGGAGCCACAGGATTAGGCCTTCAAACAGGTGTATCTTCAATTCTCGGAGCTGGAAATACTGGAGGAATCTTTGCTGGAGGACAAAATGGTGGTATGTTTGGATTGAATACATTTGGCGGAGCAAACGCATTTTCGGGTGCATCAGGTGCTGCAAATATAGGTCTTGAAACAGACGCATCTTCAAGTTTTGGAGGTGAAGAAGCAACTGCGGTTTCTAGTAGTTCCGGCGGAAACGTATTTTTGGGAAATTCCGGTGCTGCCAACGTAGGCCTTCAGGTGGGTTCTTCTAATGGTGTAACTGCCGAAGGGAACGCTGAAAATGTATTTGGATCCAGTGGAGCTTCTGAGGGTATCATATTCTCGGGAAATTCTGGTGTCGCTAATGTAGGCCATGGTGTGCTTGCTTCTACAAGCAATGGAGCTGAAGCAGCAAGTGCTGGTGCATTTGAGTCCAGTGGGTTAACTGGAAGTAATACGTTCTCTGGAGAATCTGGCGTGGCTAGTGTAGGTCATAGCGATGTTGCTTCTTCAAGTAATGTAGCTGAAGCAGCAAGTGCTGGTGCATTTGAGTCCAGTGGATTAACTGGAAGTAATACGTTCTCTGGAGAATCTGGCGTGGCTAGTGTAGGTCATAGCGATGTTGCTTCTTCAAGTAATGTAGCTGAAGCAGCAAGTGCTGGTGCATTCGAATCCAGTGGATTTACTGGAAGTAATACGATTGCGGGAGAATCTGGTGTCGCTAATTTAGGCCTAAATTTGCATGCTTCTACAAGTAATGGAGCTGAAACAGCAAATGTTGGTGCATTTGGGTCCCATGGATCTACTGAAGGTATTGTGTTTTCGGGAGAATCCGGTGTCGCTAATGTTGGCCTTGATGTCCTTGCTTCTACAAGTAATGGAGCTGAAGCAACAAGTGCTGGTGCATTTGGGTCAAGTGGATTTAATGGAGGTAATGCATTTTCGGGAGAGTCGAATATTGCTAATGTAGGTCTTAATGTTCTTGCTTCTACAAATAGTGTAGCTGAAACAGCAAGTTCTAATGCTTTTGGATCGAGTGGATTTACTGGAGGTAATGAATTTTCGAGAGAATCTGGAATCGCTAATGTAGGCCTTAATGTGCTCGATTCTGCCAGTAATGGAGCTGTAGCTGCCAGTAGTGGTGCATTTGGGTCAAATGGATTTAATGCAGTATCTGGATTTTCAAGTGAGGGAGTTGTAGCAGGCGCATCATCAAATTTGGCAGCTGAAGCAGTTAGTGGTGCATCAAGTTTCATGACTGGATCGTCAAATACAGAAATCGAAGAGTCAGAATCTAGTTCCAGCTCTCAGTCTGAGAATTTTGAATCCAACCAAAGCTCAAACGTCAATGCAGCTTCTCAATTGAACGTTGCTGGTCAATTGTTTGGTCAAGAGAATGTTGAATCTGAAGATATTGCGTCTATTAAATTTTTGTAAATTTTAATTGCTAAGCAAATTTTATAGCTATTTAGCTGAGAAAAAATAAAAAGATTAAATATTTTTCTGTTTTTTTTCTCTTACGTATGGGCCCATCAGAGGTCAAGTGAGCCAAGTAGTATTTTGTTAAAAAAGAATTGTTGTGTTGTAATATTACATTTCTTAAAGAATCGTAAAAATGAAGTAACTTCAGTTAATACACATTGCAAAATTGTTATCTCTGTAAAATAAAAACATTCAATCCAAAAAATGCCAAATAAAGACGTGATTGTAATTCAAAGTCAAAGAAAAAGGTTTAACATGTTACTAGTTGGCTCATTTCACCTCTCGGGAGTCCATATTATACATTTGCTTTAGTTTATCTTTCTCTCTGTCTGCAACGTAGTACATAAACACTCAAAGTGCATAAGAGTGAGATCCGGGCAAATCTCGATATGTGACTTTGTCGACTGGTATAAAAAATTGTTATTTTTTTACAATACGATAACTTCTTTTTTGCGTGATGTAAAATATATTTTTTGTCTTTTGTCATTCTTAAATTATTCTAATGTATATTTTTCTCAAAAATTCGTCATCATATGACAAATGAAAACGAAAAGTAAGATCACATTGCATACGTGCAATGTTTTGAATTACTTTCATTTCACTAACTCGGTGTTATGTAGACTTTTCAAATGAAATATTTAATATGATTTATATGTTGTTCATGTTAACATGGGTTAAGTAAAAATCAATCGGGATTTCATTGTTAGTTTTTCAAACATTTTTCAAAGCATGCTTTTATAATTTTATTATCAGATAGAGGTCACAAGATATTGTGTCAGTAGAAAAAAAAGGTTATTTTTTAAGCTAAAATTCATACTTTTTGTAACCACTATCTATCCGCGCTTCCTCTATATTATTATGTATGAGATGATGCAGAATTCAGAATTAAAAGATACTAGATCTAAAATATAGAAACTTACTGGTGGTACCCATTAGTGAAGCTAACAAAGTAATAGGGTAAAAATTGCGACGTATTTAGTTTTAAATCATAAGAACTTTGTCTAAACTTACATTTTGCTCAGCCATATATACAGGGGTGGGCTGGAGGGGGCTCGGGGGGCTTGCGCGAGCCCCTTGTTAAGATAAGAAAATCATTCATCTTAGATCAAATCAGCACCTAACTGCAATTTCTGCAGATGGTTAAATTTTATTATGAAACAAGACTTAGTACCTTAATTTTTTCATTCAGCGTTGTGGGCTTCCGCGCCGGACCTCATGGGTTCGAGTCAATCACTAGTCCTGTCTTAGTCTTATCATTCTATCCCAACTAGTCTAACAAACAGTTCTCGTAAAAAAAAATCTTTTTTTGAGATACTTTCATTAGGAAGCCATATGTTCCACATTGGGAGCGAAAATGGATACAAATAAATGGATAAGATTTACCGAGCCTCTTGTTAAGATATTGGCAGCCCACCGCTGCATATATACTGTCTCCGAAGAGATACACAATATATCTTGTTATTCACACTAACATCCCGAATCATATTACAATTATAGTATTACATAAAAACAAAGATTTAATGTGTATCTCTTTGGAGCCAATCAAATATATATATTTTTCCCATGTCCGCTCCCAATGTGGGGCATATGGACTCCTAATGGAGTTTATCTCAACATAAGTGTTTCTACGAGAACTGCTTGTTACTCAGTTGCTCAACCTCTCTTTATCCAAAGAGATTAGGAATAGAAGGAAAGGGCTAGGAAAGAACTAGTAGTTAGCTAATCGCTTTCGATACGCCTTGTTCATAAGGTAAGTTGGGTGGGAGGGGGGAATTCAAGACATCACATACATCCATGCCTTTGAACAGAAATTCAAAAATCGATTGAAAAATCAATTTATAAAAGTGCCCGTACTGAGATACGAACCCGTGACCTCAGTAGTTGTAGCCAACGACGTTGACCACTAGACCACACAGGCGGCATATATAGCTGAGCAAAATGTAGAGCAACATGTAAGCTTAAACATAGTTCTGACGATGGCGAAAGCTGGAATGGCTAAAAACTAATAATATAAAAACTGTATAACTAAAAACGTTGTTATGTTTAGTCTATTATAATAGAGTTCTACCAAGTAAATGCCAATTCAATCAACTAACAAAGTAAATTAGACTTAGAAGTTGGAAATCGATAATAGAATCGTTATTACAGTTATAGTGTTTTTTTTAAACCAACATTTCTAATTTTAATTCTGAATTTATCTTTCTTGACTCACGTCATCGGAAGGGAGAAAAATATTGCGTTGAAAACGATCACATTCGTAAAAATTCAACTACAATGACCAACTTCGTGTAAAATTTTTATGATGCCATGGCCTTATTATTCTTGGTTGTATTTCAACAGATAGATACGAGCATTTTGTACTTAAAAAGGTAAGATCAAAGATTGTCCGGTGTACCGGTATTTCGAGAGTATCCTGCTTTCACATCAATAAATCTAACAACCTACTGAAACGGAATATTGCAAGTAAAAAAAATGTTTGAAGGGAGTCATCCATATAATATTTTGAAACAAATTGTGTAGAAAAAGTAATATTTAAAAAATTCCACTCTTATTTACGGACCCTTTTATTGAGAAACTGTAGGCCACGGCAATTTTCATTTATAATAATAAAAAAAATAAGAATATATACAACGGTTAACAATAAGAACAAAAAAAAATGATTTATATGAATAAAATATTTGTTTATAAATCACATTGTTTTATAGTTGGAGCAGAAAGCCAATTTTACAGCTCACTTAAAATGAGAATACCCCCAAGATATAAAAAAGGCATTATTTAAATAGGCGATTTCTTATTTTTACCAGCTACCGCCAATTTTTCAAAGGATCTTGTTTGCTCCCAAATTGTGGGTTTTCTGATGCCCTGGGGGACTGTCGATTTGCCGTCTATTAGCTGGGTGCACAAAGGCGAAACATTCGTGGGGATGAATCTGCTGCAGTATAAAATTTTCTCTACACAGCATACAAAAAATATCGGTTTCGTGGTATAGTTTATTACCTTTGAAAGTTTTTCGGTGAAGGAAGTTCGGTTGCTAACAGAATTTTAGAAAACAAGATAACAAAATATACATACGAATTAAACTGTGATGAACAAAATTAAAATGATTTGGCAATGTTGAATTTCAACGATTCAAATTTAATATTGAAATTCCACCGAGCACCTTCAGTCGAAATCGTAAATTGACAACGTTTATTTGAAGATTTGTATTAAAGTTTGACCGGTATAAATAGGTTGTTATAATAATCACTTTTTGTCAGTTACGTGGTCAAGTAAGTCATCAACGTCGTTAGCTCCGGTTGCAGAGACCGAGGGTTCCATTCCCAGTACAGATAGTTTTGATAAATTGATTTATGGATTTCTGTTCAAAAGCATGGATTCATGTGATTTCTTGAATTCCCTCCCAGACAACCTATCCAGCGATTATTTAACCACTAGTCTTGTCTCATACTCATTCTTATATCCTTACTGTCGTTGAAAAAAATAGAGATTGAGCAACTGAAAAACAAGCATTTATCGTAAAAACACTTATGTTGAGATAAGCTTAATTAAAAGTTTATATGCTTCACATTGGGAGCATATATGGTTAAAAAGTAATAACTTTACTATATATTTTGACGTCGGCTTAAGAAGAAAATGATCTTAGTAATTTAAACCAGTTCTAAAAATTAAATTAAAAGTGTAAAATAAGGAAAAAGAAGAATTAGTTGACAATGGCCGGCCCTGACCTTTTTTTAATTAAAGTGGAAATAAAGTACAAAGTAATATTGTGTTTTTATTAATATAATGCCTTCCCACCAAGTATTGACAATGAACACCTGAAAATGATCTTATAATGCTTAAAGGAATTAAAAATTCCCTCCTATTTCTAGAATTCAGTTTCGTGTATTCTGTTTGCGTTATGGTAATGAGAGAAATTCAAATTTTGTCATCGTGGTAATTTTAGTCAAAATCATAAGTAATGTTGACTAAGATGACCACGATAGTATTCTCTATGCACTTATAATGTCCGCAAGTGATCTGTGGATTTGTAGGATGCCATTAAGTGGAAAGGAAAACAATAATGATAGACTACTGCTGTGTTATCAAACTGTTTACTAAAGCTATTTTTAGTTTAAGATTGCTAAGCTTTCGTTTGCCAAAGGCTATCAAAGTGTTCCTTAAACATTGCAGTAGACTTTTTATTTCGTTTTTATCAAGGAAAACTTATCATGTTAAAACATTGTTTGACTTAATATGAGACTTTACTTAAAAGAGTTTTATTATTTTTCTTTCCTTATTTATACGTATCCTTAATCAAATATAGTTATTTGTCTAACACTTTCAGTCAATAACGAAGTTGCTTTACCAAGAAATTTAATAAAAATAATACAGAACAGTTAAGAAATTTGCCAATTTAAACAAAGCAGGCAAACCTTCCAAATTCTCCACTACTTTACCGCATATGTAAGTAAATATAATTATATTTCATAAAATATTTGTAAATTTTCCAGCGATCAAAAATGAATAAATAAATAAATATTATTCTTAAAATTACACACCAATTAATCTGTAGGCATTGCTATTGCCAATTTTAGCATTTTTTAAAATCCATGTCCGCTCTCAATATGTAGCATATGGCCTCAACAGAAGTTTTTCTACGAGAACTGTTTGTTACCCATTCGCTCAACCTCTCTTTTTAAAAGAGAGTGGTAAGGATAGAATAAGTCTAGGACAGGGCTAGTGGTTAACTAATCGCTCTAGTTACACTTTATTTTTTGGTATCAGATGAGTGAAATGGAATTAAAGACATAAAAAACACAAGATGCCTTCCAATAGAAATCATAATTCTATACATTGATTGAATAAACAGATAATGAAGCGGTCCGTATTGGGATTCGAGCCCGTGAGTTTAGCAACCAAAGTCCTTAACGTTGATCGCTTGACCGTGGACCATGACAGGGTAAATATGGATAGTATAAATGGCTTTTTTATACTAATTCTGAACCGATTAAATTTTGTAACATTATTGATATTTCGAAAAATGATTAAGGTACATTTTTTTTACCATGTCCGCTCCCAATGTGGAGCATATTGACTCCTAATGGAGTTTATCCCAACAGAAGTGTTTCTACGAGAACTGCTTGTTACTCAGTTGCTCAACCTCTCTTTTTGCAGAGTAGGAATGGATAGATAGGACTAGGACAGGATTAGTGGTTGGCTAATCGCTCTCGATACGCCCCGTTCATATGATAGGATAGGTGGTAAGGGGGAATTCAAGACATACATCCATGCCTTCGAACAGAAATTCATAAATCGATTGAAAAATCAATTTATAAAACTGGCCGTGCTGGGATTTGAACCCGTGACCTCCGTAACCGAAGCCAACGACGTTGACCACTCGAGCACAAAGGCAGCAAAAAACTTATAATACTTATAACAAAAACTTATTTTATGATATCTATATTAAGAGACTATATACTCCGCGTTGGTAGAGGACATGGATTGAAAAAAAAATACGAAATGTAACACATTTTAAATTTGAATCGTTCAAATTATGTACACTCCCACAGATTTTGTACTGGGATTCGAATCCGTGACCTACGTAGTCGAATCCAACGACGTTGACCACTCGACCACACAGGCGGCTACATTAATTAGTGATATAAAAAATAAATTTTAATAGTTTTAGCCAGCACTAACAAATAACGAGTATTTTAATAAAACAAACTCAAGTTAACACCGTAAAAAATTGGTATTCACTGAAGTACAGCATGGGTCAAAGATTAATGGCTATGTATTTTGTTGAACATGATATGACGCAGGTTTTGAGACAGGGGTTACGCAGTAGGGAGAAAAGTATTATATTATATACTTGGTCAGAAGCTTTTCCTTGTTTAAGGAAGCATTCGATCTGTTTTTGACAGGATTTTTTTATCCTTTCGAGACAATATCAGAGTGATGCCATCGATATACATCAATCCAATTTGATACCAGCTGAAAAATGAAATATTCTTTTATTTAGTGTTCCCTTTCGTTTGACATCACAGAACGAATCAGAATTTCTTTACTTTATTAACCCCCCCCCCCGTACTACCGAAATAACAAAAATATATCGAATTTTCCATATTGTCAAGATGTATATTATGAATTTCTTGAAATAATAATAGATTTTTTACAAAAATAGTTTTAATGCAGAAGATCTCGGATACACTGCTGCAAAAAAATAATAGTCAATTCTCCTTGAGTTAATCTCATGTGACTTTCAAAAAATCTCATCAAGTATATCTCGTATGATCTTTCAACTTCAAAAATATTTGACGCATTGGCGTAAACTGTAATGTCAAATATTTTTTTTAAATATAAATTAAAATTAAAATAATTTGCATATGGCCCAAAATTATCAAAATACGTTTTTTGCGCCTCCTGTAAAATTTGATATTTGTGGGTTACGTCCTTTTTCCTTTCCACAGTCGATATTATTATATTGAGTGCAAATTATTTGTTAGTCAGTCTCGCAACTCATTTTTGTCATTATTTTAAATTTATTATTTGTAGTAAGGTAACTTTTATTTTTTTTTTCTGCGAGTGTATTGTTGTTTGTAGTGTTTGTATGCAAAGTTATTATTTTGAACTAAATATAATTTATGAAACGAACTACATTGTCTGAGTTTATTAACAGTGGCGGGTCGTGGCGCTGGTGTGACGACTGTACTTTAATTATCTTTTGAATTTATCGCCTGTATCGTAACTATCGACCGCACAGCGACAAATAAATTTTAATATACATGCTCTAAATTTTGCTTCGCTCCACTGTTATTTACGAAGGCATTCGTGTATATTAAAAATACTTTAAGCACTGTCTTAGATGTGTAATATTTCAGTTGTATTCCCAATAAAATATCACAACACCTTATTTGAAAACTAATATCCGTGCTTATAGTGAAGCATGGAGCTTGTCTCGAGAGAAATTATTGTACAAAAACTGTTTGATATTAAATCGCTAAGCCTAGGCCATTTTTTTTCTCATATCATATTCTCACACGGTTCCTCCAATATTCACTATCCAATTGGTTTTAAGGCCAGACTGCTCTTGTGGGTATGCCAAGCAGGACGTTAATCACGTTCTGTGGGACTGCTCTGAGATGGAGTCCGAACGAGCAGAATTGTTTTCTGTGGTCCGTCCTCAAACGGGCCCAATAGGCCACGCTGACTTGATTGCAACCAAAGCTAACTTCACGGCTTTTGAAAAGTTTGCCAATTTATATGGGGATCATCATAACCTTAATTCCTCTCTAGAGTCATTAAACTCGTCTACATCGACGAGCTCTTAGTATATGGACTATACACAAGATACTTAATATGAACTTGATTTAAGTGGCTGAGCTAGTCACACTTTTATTATTATTATTATTTTAAGCACATTAGTGCGTGGTTCAAAATTAGTCCCGTGCAGTTCTGCTCGGGCCATGAATGTGAGGGGTAGACTCCTTTTTTTTTCGATAGTGTTGTGGAAGGCGACCTTAAACGTTGGCTGCATATATAAAACGGGTGGTGGTGGGAAACCAACTTTTCCAGTTCCTACAAGATTCCAGTCTTTTTGATTCCTCCCATGTAATTCTGACGTCCTGTAACTCTGCTGAGTGCAGTACTTACTATAGATAGTCATCAGTGGCCTTTCACGACAGCGGAATCCATCGGGTTGGTAGAAGAGGCAAGCAAAGGCATCAACAGCACATGTCCAAGCCAGATCCATGATCGCTTCTTCACTTTGGACATAATCAAGGGCTCTTGTGGAGGTGGTGGTCATACGCTCCACGAAAGGAAAAGACAATATGATCAAAGCAGAACACGAATATTATACTTTTAGTTTTAGCAAAAAATACAATTGTATTTTTAAAGTGATTTTCGGCGAATGGCTTCGTAATACATTATTCCTTATTTTTCGACGCACTATTTCAAACAATCCAAACCCTTCCGAGAGGGTTCTTATCGCCAAGTAACATAACAAACTCATAGTTTGAAGGTCTCTGATTATATCAACAGTTTAACAAGAACTGATGCGATTACCAAAAGCAGTGATTAACAACAATGTCTATGAAGACGTTAATACAATCGAAATGGTTTTGATTTGGTTTAACTAGAGTAGATCGGATTTACAAGAAATAACACACATCTCAATTGAGGAGTTCAAAGGCTAATCAGCCCTTCTTACAATATTAACTTTTTGAGTTTAACTGATATTTAAATTCTCCAATTATTATTTTATGCGTGGAAAAATAAGCCAAGTAATTTTTTCCATTTAGTGGAAATCTGAAGTCACGCGTTGTACTGGTATATGAGCCGTTGGGCCATTTGTCTATTGTTTAATGAATGAATTTTGTGGTTGTGGTCAATTTTGTATGATTGACAAGCTTGAAAAATCTTTCAACATCTTACGATTTGTCAGAGTGAAAAACAAAAATCTTATATTTGTAAATCTTTTTTTTTAAAAAAAATCTGTTTCGTTTTATTGCGGCTAGAAAGACATGGCTCAATTAATCGAAAAACTCTGCTTTTAGTCTTGGACCGTTTGTCTTTTAAGTCCATCAATTAGTTTTGCTATATATCTAATCAAATTTAATAACTTAAAAAGAACTAACTCCAACTTACCTCCGCAATAGTTAAGATGCATAATTACCTTACATGTATTAAAGCATAGTTTCTCAAACTATTTAGGCTTGTGTTCCTTTTTGGGTCTCATATTTTTCTGTAGTCCCCATACCCGTACAATTAAGTTTTTTGTGACTCGGGGATTGAAAGGTTCTAAAATAATTTTCAATTCTTTCAACATTTTCCTCGCTGGCAGATTCCAAAGTTTTACCCAGAAATTTAGGGCATCCCAAGAATGAAAAGACGCGAGACTTTTTTTAAAAACCTATTCCTGGAATTTCAAAATATGTTGTCGCTGCCCGATTTAAAAAACCTGGGACTTTATGGATTTGCTCGTGTAAGCCCAAAACTGTTCTGTGGCTCCCCTAAAATTATTTTTTCTCTGTGACCCCCTTGGAACATGCTGTGACACACCAAAATAGTGTTATCTTTTTAAAATAAAAATGTAAAATCTACCGAACCAACAAAGAAAGACGTATTGTACTTGAAAGTCAAACATAAAATAATTTAAGATTTCGACTGAAGGTGCTTGGTGGAATTTCAATATTAAATTTGAATCATTCAAATTATGTACACTCCCACAGATTTCAGGTCAGTTCAAGTTCATCCGTGCGCTTGAACGCCTGAATATGCCGAAAGGCGAAACCCGGGTCGTTAGTGACAAAATCTGTGGGAGTGTACATAATTTGAATGATTCAAATCAAATATAAAAGTTTTAACATTTTATTACTTGGCTCACTTCACGCCACGAGGGCTCATACCTGATGTAAAACTCTTAAAAATAAAATGGTGACACGATGCACACTATGTCGCACCACTGACCTTAGGGAAAATTACAGCTAGTTATATAATAATATATTTATACATAGGTATACTCCAAGTCTGGTAGTTTGCATACGGAGTTTCCTTATAATTAATCATCGCATATTTATGACTTCTAAGCGGAAAGCTAAGAGACATCATCTATCACTGGTCAAGATGATCTGCGCGAGCAATGGGTAGAGTTTCCATAATATAATATGTGCTTTGTTAATAGTTTATGGACAATAAGATTCTAAAGAATTTAAATATATGCATTGCACCATCGTTTTAAACTATGACACGTCAAAAAATTTCATTCATAGATCATTGGATTTAAAGATTCATACTCTCTTAACAAAACGTGATTATTTTTTGAAATGTATGATTTTGATTCTTTTCATGTTACCTTAGTACATTCGGTATAAGATATAATTAATCATATATTCTTAATTTTAATAGCAGAGCAAACATTTTTATTTAGATATTTCTATTTTAAGGTCTGGTTCGTGGCGTAACGGTCAACGTCGTTGGCTTATGTGACGGATCTAACTGGTTATTTTGCTAACCGATTTTTGGTCGAAGGCGTAGTTGTTTGTGATGTCTAATCTTAAAATAACGGGGCGTGCCAAAAGTGATTAGTTCACCACTTATACATATGAATCAATATCTACTGTCTTCGAAAAAAAAGTTCTAGTATAAAAAAAACTTTCATCGTTTTCTAACCACGCGATCTACATAGAGAGCAGACATAGAATTTAACAAATGAAGTTTAAGAAAATTACCAATTTTGTGAGAATTTCTTTTTGTAGACACTAAATTCACTTACATTTGTAAATAATTATATTTTTATCCTTTCTGTATTGTTACCTAACCTAACCTAGAGGTTAATACTCTTAATCTTTCGTTTAATGTTTGAAAAAATAAGTGTACGGGGAGTATAAAACTGCCACGTGGCCGGGCAATCTTATTTTTTTTTTATTAAAAGCTTTTTCTTAACTTGCTTTGTTAGTCGCCAAGACGGGACAATCCTGTCGGGATGTTTCGAAATGTCAAAATTTAACGCAAACGTCAGTAGTTTTGAAATGATCTCACGCCTTTACAGAAGCATAAATCGGTCCCAATGCAATTTATTATTACAGCGCTACATTTATTTTATGAGATAATGCTTTAAAACGATAAGGTTTTATGGAATATAAGTGCAGGGTATCGAATCTTTAACTGTCGATTAAACATAAAAAATGCAGTGACGTTTGTGTCGATAAAACAGTTATCTGTTTTTCCAATGGAACATTACAGAATTTGAAAAATTCAAATAACTGAAATAGTTTGACCGAATTTTAGACGAGGCAAATTCGACTTTGGGAAAAACGGTATACATTTAATTCGTCTAATATCGATGCAGATTGGAAAAACTTATTTTAAATAAAAGCTTATTTTTAAAAATATTTTTATTATAATTTATTAGTTATTAAAAATAACATTGTAAATGAGATAATGTTTGCTTATGATATTGTTAAACATAAATGAATACACTAATGTTATCAAATGAACTGAAATGTTTGTTGCTAGGCAATCGTTTTTTTATTTAAATTTAAAACGAAGGAATTAACTGTCAAAAAATACACCTTTACCCACATAATACATTAAATGAAATAATGGTTTCGAGAAAAATACATGTTTTGAATATTAATAATATTTATGAGAATTACCAGGTTATTTTACCAATTCGAATACAATCCACAAGCGTTAATATTTTCCACAGCCTTGACGTTTCCTTCCAACTAACTATTAACAAAAAAATACCATTAAATATTCAACATTTGAGCTTTCGTTTTTGAACAAAATTTTTCCAAGAATAGGTTGATTGTATATTTTTATTTAATACGCCAAGAATACTTATTAAATAAAATTTGTTAAAACAATTAAGATAAAACTTTTGCACTAAGCAATTTTAAGCTTCAGAAAATTTCACGGTTTTCCATGAAAATTATCCCATAAATCGGTCGCCCAGTGCTTTCGCCGAAACTTTGTTATACAGTTTCGTGTAAATAGTAACTCGCGGCCCATGAATATGCATGAGGCTTCCTTCATTACCCCGGGCGTTATATGCTAATTCCCGAATCGCCTTACCTACCCAATCTAGTAGATTTATCAGACGTTTATTTAAATAGATACCAAGTTTTTAGATTTTTAATACAATATATCTTTTGATACAAATACAACTCCGTGTGTCAACATTTGAATGGAATTGTTTGTTTGGTTGGAGAATCATTTGTTTAGACTGTGTAGTTTTGTATAATGGTCGAGCATAACTGTTACAAGCACACGATTAAAGAGACCGCGTTTAGGGTTTGTACCGGTCTACAGCGACACCTATAATTAAGACAAATTATTAAATAATTTATTTAAAAAAAATTCGTGTAATTGATAAACTCTAGCCTAATATGATTTTAAAAGCATTCCAGTTAAACATTCCATATTACTATATTCTAATACAATATATATGTAAAAAGTGCACAGGGAGACAGTGGCATTGTTAAGCAGTGATCTTCTTCTTTTTTCTATAAAAAAATCATCTCAAACAACACACTATTTATTTTTGAAAAAAAATATCAAACGTTAACAAAATCAAATATATCCATAGTTAGTTCAACATTAATTTGTAACTAGGTTAGGCATTATATTGAAAACATTGTATTACTTATTCCACAATAAGGATGGTGACAGGTTTCGCTCGTTACAAGAATTATCAACTGATTGAAATATAAGCCGGTCGAGGTCCTAAAATGTGGATTTTTTTTTTTAATAGAAATGTCTTTCCACGAAGAATTGATAGTGAAAACTTTATAATTGATTAACGAAGCCAGAATGTCTTATTTTAAATATAAATAGAAAAAAGTGCTAACCGTTTTAGCATATTTATTTTATAAATTAATTAACATTGTATCGATTTATATTTTCAACGATGTTGACCACTGCACCACGGAACCGATTAATTAAAAAAATATACTTTGTTTATTTACATAGGTCCCAATCAGAGTATAAAATAAAAATAAAAATAATGATTATTTTTCTTTTCATAAAAACTAGACGTTTGCAAAAACAGCTGTATTCAGTATCGAACTGTAACACGATCACAAAATATTAAGGAGGTATAGATGATTTATAATAGGTGTATTGAAAGTGTCAACTTGCGCTAATCAGTTGAACGCTGCGCAGAGGAGTGTCAAACTCTTTTTGGAAGTTTACAGAGAATGACAGTATCAATTATCAAACACAATGCTCCCCCCAGCCGATTCTCCGACCCCTGCCACTGTTATGTTTCAAACATTATAATTGATCGAACTTCCTCTTATAAATAATCTCACTATTGAAAAGGTAATGTGCCGTTGTCAACTGGAATACTGAAAATCTCAAAATTATTTTTGGCGTTTTATGATTCTAATTATTTCCTAATCTCAAAAAAAAATAATGCTATTGTTTTTTATTAGTATCCTTCATATGAACCAATGTTTAAAATACGTCTTTTCTCACACATTGGATGTAAATAAAAATGATTGATTCTTCTTAATATTTGCTTTAAACTCATCAGAATACTGTCTAATTCATGTTAGAATTAGTAACAGTAATTGGTTATGTGTCGCATAATATTATATAATTTCCAAGTTCATTTTAAAACGTGTGCCTTCTCATGATTTCTAGCTGTAAACTTCTTGTAAAAAATACTAGTCACTTTTTATATGTTCACTGTCAAGTCTTGGTGGAAAGGCATCATATAAAAAAAACAGTTTTTATGCTGTTTGATATAAAAAGGCTTTCATATTGTTTTTATTGTTGATATAAAAAAATAAGAGTGCATCTTACAATACTTAAATACAGTAGAATCTCGATTACTTATACTAACTGGGGATTAAGGTAGTTTTGGCAATGGGAAATCCGGATAAATATATAAAATTGACAGATAATGAAAATGATATTTAACACTTCCCACACTGTACTAAAAATACTATAGCAGCTGAGTAACAGGCAGTTTTCGTAGAAACACTTATTTGTTGTTTAAAAATTAGTAAAAGTATAGTACATGACATTACAGCTGACGCCAAGTCGCCATGCACTTAACGAATATAAGGAGAAAGAATGAAAAAAAAAACACTACAGAATATATCAAAATCAACACACAAATTCAAGAAATGAAATAGTAAAACTTAACAAACAGTTCACAAATACTGTCACTAAAAATGTCTACTTCTTTAGGCAATGAGTTGAGTCAGTCTACTTGAACTGGCGACTCATACCCAAGTAAGCGAGGAACACGTTTTTAGAAACAAATGTTTTTAGTAATAGTTTTGCCCACGTAAGAATAGATTACGAGTATTTAAGTTAATAATCATGAGAATTTTAGGATTATTAACTCGGCCCCGAAGAAGAAGAAGAGAATATTGCTTAAAAACTTGAAAACGATCTTCGAGCGTCAAGAGAGTGAAATGATAACATTACTAAAATAAATTTTGTTGAGTTCTACTTATGTTAAGATAAACTTCAATAAGAGTCTATATGCTCTACATTGGGAGCGGACGTGATAAAAAATACGTAAATCTACTGTTGATATTCAAATTTTAAAACATCAAATTATAATTTTGTTAATTTTATATAATTTTTAAATTATTCTTAACAACGCTATGAGCAGATATGGTTCAAGATAAAAGTGTGTTATTAATAATCATTATTAAATGGCCGTTTAAATTACGGCTACAAATATCATTGATTGTGAATCGTTTCCTGTTGAAACATTCGACACGAAGGTCTTTCAATAAAGTGATTGATGAACGAAGGCTAACAATGAAAATTTTGTAGGGAAATTTCGAAATTAATTTCTAGAGCGCACCGAAAGAGAAACTCTCAGATTATTTACGAAGGTAAATAATACATTATTAATGTAATTAACGCTGACGCGGCATTGCCGGCTTATTGTATTACACGTCACTAAAATAATTAAACTAATTAATTTACGGGACGCTGCCGATGCCACGTCGTTCAAGGAGCGTTGGTTTATTCGATTTGTCATCAGATTTATCGACAGTATAAATTTTTGATCGGAAAATATTTAAATTTTAAACTATAACCATTTCCAATATAGATAATATGAGCTACTGGGAGGTGAAGTAAGCCATGTAGGCCCGCTGTAGTCTAGTTGGTTAGAGCTTGTTCTACCAACCAGGCGGGTCTGGGTTCGATTCCCGGTAAGGTTAATATTAAGTTCAGATTTTTAAATTTTAATTTTAGACCATGGGTGTATGTGATTTCAATTTACCTCGAGTGACTTACAATAAATTTTCATCGAGTTTTTGTCGTATGATCTTTCAACTTTAAAATATTTGGCGCATTGGCGTTAGCTGTAATGCCAAATATTTTTTTAATATTAACCACTTGAATGCCAAGCGGACACGGGTGTCCAAGCATTTAAAAATCAAATACTTCGTATTCTAATAGAATATAAGAAATATTTTTATGAATATGTGTAGTTCCATCTATACTGAGTCAATATAGGTTTTTAAAATATCGAATTTGAGTGTATATTAGGCAAAATTATTTTTCTCAAATTTCAGTATCTCTGGGGCATATTAATGATTTATTTGCGCGGTATTCAAACGGTAAATTTAAAAAAAAATAATAAATGTTGTATTTTAGGAAAAGATGAGTTATATAAATTTTAATATTCTACGTATCTTAAAAGTATTGTAAAAGTGAAGTGAGGGTAAATACATACCTCAATAGTGTTATCTTTCTAAAATAAAAATATTCAATCCTCCAAAACACTAAGTAAAGACGTGATTGTACTTTTTATTTCAATTAAAAAACTTGGTCATTTTACTACTTCGCTCACTTAACTTCTTGGGGCTCATATAACCTGTCAATTAAAAACCGTAACAAAATTTATATTTTTAGTGACGTCTAGATTTTCATTGAATCAACATCTTTTTTTTAGAAACGAAAAGGATATTCGAATAGATGTATTCCCTGCGTACAGTAGAATGAAAAAAACCACAGTATCAATTTTGCAAATTGTGAGATAAGAATTATAATCGATATTTATTTTATTATTCGTAACCATTCGAAAGTTAGTCTGAATATGCTTCTCGCAAAGGGAAACGTGTATCGCAATTTGCAACACAATCATTGGTATAAAGAGTATTAAAATTAAATTTATATTGACTTTTGGACTGTTGGATAATATATCTCCTTTCATGCTGTTTTAAGAATTATATGAGCAGCGTCAAATAAACAAATATTATATGAAAGTAACCGTTCGTACAGATTTGACTACTCGATTACAAGACGGGGAATTTTAAACTTAATACTTTTTCGACTTAAACCTTTATGTGCAGCACCTCTATGATTTAATTAAACCAATTAATTGTTTTGTCATCTTTTATGATATTTCAGGAGAGTTTAGTT
Source organism: Himalopsyche anomala (assembly GCA_031772345.1). NCBI lineage: Eukaryota > Metazoa > Arthropoda > Insecta > Trichoptera > Rhyacophilidae > Himalopsyche > Himalopsyche anomala. The sequence continues at coordinate 5,980,869 of CM062840.1, forward strand.
CCACCGAATCACTTCCATGTATAGACGGCTTAATTCTAACATCAGGTAAGTATTTTTTTTTAGAATTTTATGTTTTGGTAATTTCGGTTAAAAAGCACATCGACGCATCTATTTCATTCGTTTAATATCCAAATTTACAAATGGAAGAGAGTCAAAAAGCAAACAACACAATATAACGTATTTCTTCCAGTAAAATAGTTATCTATTCTAAAATCACGTAAGTCCTCTACGTAAGTTAATGAATATTTTTTAAAGTATAGTTAGGAATACTAAAATATTCTATTACAAAATAAATGTATAAGATTTTTTTCTGTAAGTTGAAATATTTAGTTTTAACTGTCTTCAAAGCTCTTAGGTTCAAACTAACTTATGTTAGAATTAAGCCAACGGTATGGTACCTGACGATTATCTGAGTTAAAGTCTAAAGCCAACCTAAAGTAAAATGAATAAGTAAATGGAAAACGGGCTCTTCAGATGAATCCAGTGCATGACACTCGGCCAGTTTCATTTTCTTTCCACGATACTGACTTGTTTTGCAGATGCCAGATAAACGATAAGTCATATCACTGTACTAAAAATATATAACGAAAGGAAACTGACATAATTGCTTTAATTAAAATTTTATTGTATATCATCAACAAAATATCCTATTATTATTGATAGTATATATTGCATTTTGATAAACAACAAACGTACTATTTGTATAATTAAAATAAAGTGGTAGGAAAAGTATTGAGAAACGATGAACTCAAGCGAGTGTGTCGTCTAACAACGTTATACTTAAACGTCTCCCTCTTACTTCCGGTCACAGCAAAAGGCCCTATTATCAGGGCGGAAACTCACGAGAGGGGTAATAATAATTGAAAGCGAGGAGACTCGTGTATGGTACAGTAACTACGCGTGATTAAGATGTCGCTAAATGCGTTAAAGTAATTTGGATACGGGGAAATTAGCCGATAAAGGACTGTGCGCCATCTTTTAAGCGCGCGTGGAAGGTGATAAAGACGTCGTCAACAAAAACGTATGAAATTTTAGGCAATTACTGTGTCAGATTAAAAATAAGTACACTTCGGGATATAATCGACTAAAGGTAAGTCAAAGAATTAACTCTGTTGGAATATTGTGCGTTGATTATAAACACGGCTCAAGAGAAAATTCTGAAACTTTAATATTCAGATTTAATTTTTTATTCAAATCAACAAAGATTGATTTTAGAGCGATTCTGTTTGATGAATGAAATACCTTTTGAGGAGTGAGTAAATTTGCACAAAATTTGTTTTATATTTTATTAAATTTTGATTATTTGTACTTTTGCTACACACAAAAATAAAAGTATTGTTTTTGAATACGGACTAATCGGGGAAGAATATTTATTATCATTTCAAGAAGTAAATATGAGTGTATATAAGCCGTGTTCAAACACGGCTTATTCCAAAATGATTAAAAATTAACTTGAATTTCATTATGAAAAACTATCTAAATTTTAAGTATTTTTAGCTTAAAATTATTTTGGAATGATATTTTGTATGTTATCAAGCGATATTTGAGACTGATTTTTAAGAATACTTTCAAAAATTATTTTTATCTACTAAATTACATTCATGGTTTATGTTTCAATAATTTTAGAATGAGCTTTGTGTGAATATACATAATTTGAATGATTAAAATTTGACAAAAAATAGTTTATTAAAAGTAATATTAAAAGAGATTTTTTGATTAAAAAAATAAACACTCTTTTGTAATAATTCCAGTTTAATTTTATATGATCAAGAACGGATTCACCTATGATGATCATTGTCAACTAATAATAAAATGCATTCATAAATTGCGTATTATACAGAACAAAATAAAATTATTAGGATGTAACAAACAATTGACAATAGAAACATGAAAAGAATTTACAGACAAAGATACGAAATATCAAGAAGTGGCTCTAAATTGACTGTACTTCTTAAGCACAAAACACAAATTATGAGAGATATTTATTTCATTCAAATTTGTTGTTAGTGAACTTAATTTAGATGTTATTGTCTCTTTATATTATTTTTAAAATTCTTATTTGTGTCAGATTGGCATTAATGCATCTATATTATAGTTATATATGTAATATAAAAATATCGATGATAGAGGCTTTTTCATAAAAACAGTATTTTCTGTTTACTCAGAACTATTAATCTGTTACTTACCAAATTCTGCCAGAACAGTGACGCAATTCACCATGATTATTTCGATGTATCAGTCAAAGATTCGAGGCAAAAATAATCTTTCACCGGCTGTAAAAATATGGGAAAAATATTTTGTTTCAAAATCAATGTAAAAGTTTCAGTGCGATATCCAAGCGCGTAGCATTTTTTGAATTAAGATAATATAATCTTGCGACCAAATCCGAGTTTAATTCATTTCGGGGTTTTTTTTTTCTCCAATGAAATTAATAAAATTTTCCACAGCATTTTGACTTTTGTCGGCATAATACACCTATCCATTTTATAAACGAGCGCAAAGTTTAAAGGGAGTTCCCGCTGCAAAAAAACCCCGATTTAAAAGTGGGGAAATTTGAATTTCAAATTTCGAACACAGTGTTGCCAGTGTAATAAAAAGTTAAATATCCAAAAAAAAGGATAATTTATGCACTTTGTTTGTTCATGTAAAGGCATCTCTTTGATACCGAAACAGTTAAAAAAACTCATTTCGTTTAGAACGTTTGAATCTGTTCTGCGGTATTAAAGAAAAAATAAAGATTCATTATTATGTTTTCACACAGATGGAAAATGGAATTGTGATTCAGGAAAGTGACTGTTTTTAAATAACTTATTATTTAATTATAATTCAATAGTCAATTATTTTTGATATATTTTAAATCTAAGAACTTTCAAATTTATTAAGTTTTAGACGAATCCGAAAAAATCTATGACATCTTTTTATCTAGCAGATAGTTCTTATGAATTAAGTTTCTCATAATTAAACAATTAATAATGGCTTTCAACGACTTAACTCTTATAGTCCTAAAACCTGCTTCGTGTCCTGGCTAATTTTCCATTTAAATTCTAAGGCAAAGCGTTCAGTGTACGGAAAATGGCTAGGAAAACCAAACCCACAAATGCACAACTTAAACTTTCATGCCTCACTTTAAAATACTGGTGGATATGCATTATTTTTGATTTATTTTAATATTCAATTACATTAAAAATATACTATTTTATTGTCCTTACTAAAAAAGAATCTATATATTAATAGTCGATAAAGTACGTTTGTTTGTTTGTATGGTCGCGATTTCGCCTTTTTGATGACGTCAAGAAAGGACGGTCCCCCCCTACCCCGCTGTCACCATTTTTTTTATTCATACTAGACATATTTTTTCATTACCCTGACATTTGAAGAAGCACATTTTGAGTCGTGGAAAATCGCTGAAAATTTGAATTCTCATTCAAAAAAACCGCCGCGGCCAAGGATCGAAACAAGGAACTATGGAATATCGATATTGGATATGGCAGCTCAGCAGGGCAGCTCAATTATGATTTTTTTGAATATATTTTATTATATCCGCTATTCGCATATTTTGTTTTGCAGTCCCGGTGTATTTTAGTTCTTTAAAAGAATTGGGTGTATTCTTAAAAAATCCACTTAGAGAATTAATTACGTTTAGATTTTCTGGCTTATTCAATAAATAGGTTTGTAATTTATTTTTCATGCCAGTAAATTTTCTGACTACTTAAAAATGCATCAAAATCCCCCCCGTTGAAGTCAACGGGCTAGTTATTATTAATATCAATACAAAACTAGTAATGAACTTCTCAACATGTGCTATTAAGCATAACACAATTCCAGCGGCTCTCAAATAATTATCTGACTGGTCAATCTGTCGTCGAGGCTCGAACACACCGCTGCAGTGGATATTAATAATGCGAGATTGATTTATAATAGCTCTCAATATTGTATTGCTACCATTCAAACAATGCAAGGCATTCAATATCGTAATTTATTATGGTCATTAATAATTGGATATTATATTATACATTGTTTCAACAGTTTCAATAAAATACGAACATTCACACCATGTGGTTGATAAAGTTTTTACTAAAACCAGCAATTTGAATAGAACTATAGTATATTATATCGACCTCCTAGTTCCAGAATGTTATAACTCAGAAATCACTACTTAGTGATATTTAGCAATAAAGATTGTTGTGAAAATTTCAACTTATAGAAAGACATGAAAATACTAGTAGTTCAATCTTGTTACTGAAAGGTTATTTTTTTGACCAGATGTGAGTCTATTTATTGCCTTTAAGTTCACTTTTAGTTCACTGTCAATACTTGGTGAAAAGACATTATATTAAAAAAAAACACAATATTCCATTGTACTTAATTTCCACTTTAATTCATCAAAACCATGACCAGTTTCGCTCATGACAAGCTTTGTCAACCAATAAGAAATAAAATTAAACAGTTTTATTTATACAGAAACAAATTGTAATGAAACGTGTAATAAACAATTGACATTGAAAAGAATTTACAAATTACAGTGAAAATTATCCATAAGTTACTCACATTTATTTTATATGATCAGAACCGGTTTCACCCATAACAACATTTTCAAACGTGAACTGAATTAATGCTGATTTAAAAAAAAATCCTTTCAGTATAAACAATGTCGTTGGCTACCGCTACGTAGGTCACGGGTTCAAATCCCAGTACGGGCAGTTTTATAAATTGATTTTTCAATCGATTTATGAATTTCTTTTCAGAGGCATGGATGTATGTGATGTCTTGAATTCCCCCCTCCCACCCATCCTATCATATGAACGGGGCATATCGAGAGCGATTAGCTAACCACTAGTCCTGTCCTAGCCATTTCCTTCTATTACCTACTCTCTTCGGAAAAAGAGTGGTTGAGCAACTGAGTAACAAGCAGTTCTCGTAGAAACACTTCTGTTGAGATAAACTCCATTAAGAGTCAATATGCTCCACATTGGGAGCGGACAAGGTAAAAAAATAAAAATAAACAGCGCTTTATTTATGTATATTCTTATCGGTTGAAATAGGTCGTCATAGGCGAAACCGGTTATGATGATATTAAATAAATAGAATAAGTATAAGAGTGTTTTATTTTTTGAATATAAAATCATAACTATTTATTACGATCACGACTGGTTTCTCTCAACACGAACATTTTCAACTGACCCTGTCTTGGTCATTATAAATAATTGTGAAAAAGTACAAAAGAGTTATTAATTATTTTTTAATTTAATGTCTTTTAACTGTATATTGACAGTGAACACTTTAAAACTGTCAAATTGATAATTCGATTGACAAATTATATTGGATCTTAAAATACCGTAACACCTAAGTAAGTTCAATAACTTTTACCAATCGTTTTCATTATCAGTACTATCATAACACAGCGGCATATAAGTGGTTGAAATTACTTGTGCGCTTCTGTTTCTTATTCTTTAGTTCATAATATCGATCCGCTATGACCACCGTACGGAATTATTTTTATTATGGTTCCGGGGGTAGATAGATACTATTTTTATTTATTTGTGACGGAAGTACCAATCGTGCCGGAAACTGCTCGTTAGTACTGGAGGAAACCGGAAGGAAGGCGGATGAACTCGTTTGGTTCAAAATTGCACTGGGACCGAAAAATAAACAAAAATAATCTAAATGTACAGAGCTCAGTGTTCGTTAATGCGAACTCTTATATATATAAATATAATATTATATACAAATATAATATATCTGTTTTATGTTTTTGGCGAAATATTCTTACAGTACATAAATCTTCAATGACATGAAGCCATTTATTTATTCTTTAATTTTTGTGTTATTTTGGTCATTTGTTAAAAAAATGCATTAGACCAGCGATTTCCAACCTGGCATGGACTATTGCAAAAGGAGGCGCGAACATTCCAAAATATTTATTTACTCTTTGAAACGTGTCTTTATTAGGTACTATATGAAATAAAGGATGGGGAGAAGCGAAGATATTTTTTTCTTCAAAGGGAGGCGCAGTAATATAAAGGTTGGAAACCACTGGATTAAAATTTTCATATCAAATTATACACTTCGTATAAATCTATAAAGAACTAAAAATTCAATATAATCAAGCTCTAAAATCATCGAGAATTTCTTGAAATAAAAAATTAGTAAGAATTAATTACACAGTGAAATATTATTTATTATACAAAAAGAAGATCAGAGATTTACAGAGACTCGAGATATCAAAAAGCTTGAATATTTGCGAATACATTCCCAATGTGCTTTACCACAGAACTTTCCTTACTCACCCAGTGAGATTCTATTACAAAGTTACAAATAAACGAAATATTTCATTACAAATATTATTTTTCTCCACTAAGATAAAGCCAGTGACGTCCTTAACGCATTTGTTTTAGGAAGGGAGCTTTCACTGACCTAATCCTTTTCTCCAAATTAATGACGACACGAAAAGACTAAATAAATTAACGTGCTTTGGTCGTAGTCCCAAGAATTCTCACACAATAAACTCCACAATCATGTTCACTTTTACAACCTTTGGCATAAGGTTAGTGATTTTTGATGGTTGCCTGTTGACAGTGAAAAAGTATTAAATTAAACAAAAAAAAAAATCAAAACTATTTTTTAAATAACATAATGTCATCAGATCAAGCTTTATATATTTTTTTAATCTTTTCAGTACGGCGATGTTTTAAGCTAAAAAACATTCACTCACATACCTACCGCATGTTTTTAATATTTTTTAAATAATTTTGAAAAATAGGACTGAATTTTTAAATATTAAAAGTTTACTTATAAAATGATATACATATATAGTTTAATATTTTCAAGTTACATTCGTGGTCTTTAGTGGCCTTACGGTATTCACGCCGTTCGTATGTAGCGGCCACCAGTGGCCTTACGGTACTAAAGCGGTTAATAGAGGTTAGGTTAAATATTCTTATATGTAGGTCCAGTCAACCAACATACATAGATAATTTAGTTCATTGGGTGAACAGCTTTAAGTAACCTGTTTTGGGATAGTGGGAAAAATAATATTCAAATGGTCACCATAAATTAAGTATTATTCTATTATTAATCTGTTTCCACACTTAATCAACAGGTTTTACAAATTAGGTACTTAGATTGGGTTCAGTAGTTGGACATTAAGACCTATTTTTGTAATGACTCAGACAATACAAAAAATTGTTTAATTCTTTGGAAGATAATAAGAATTAGTACTTTTCAGAAGATTTTTTTTAATTATCCGATTACTGGTCTAGCGCAAATTTTTTTCCATAACTGAGAATTTAGCTACAATTTTGTTTTTCGGAGATGTATGACTTATGAACAGGACGGTTGACAAAAAAAGCTTTGTTACCCAAAAGTTCTTAAATAAATCAACCCCCAACTTTGAGATCACGGGTGTGTAATTCAGCAGTAGAGGTTAAACTAGTCGTAGGTAGTAACGCACTAATAATTATCTATTCGTTCTTTCTATGTTTTGTTTTCAGAAATGCATAAGGTAAGAAGCTTAAAGAGAAATTACCACCATGCAAGTATATACAAATACAATACAAGGTTGAAAAATTAAGATTTACAAATTCGTAGATTACTATAAGTAAACAATTTCTCAGCGATATAAATTGTCTATCTCAAAATATTGACTAACGTTAAAGTACTTATTTATGTATTTCAAACCAGCAGTTTTCTACATTTTAAACCACACCTAACACTAAGCTCACTTTTTAGAATTCCATTTGTTCAAGATATCTAGATTGTTTTTTTTTGTATAAAATGTGTATAACACTTAATAGGGTAAAAATATCAACGTATTTCAGTTCTACAGTTTTTTTAATATTTTATGCGTTGATAGCTATTTCGGCTTTCACTATCGTCAGAATAGTTATGACAATGGCGAGAGCCGAAATAGCTATCAACGCATAAAATATAAAAAAACTGTTGAACTGAAATACGTTGATATTTTTACCCTATTAAAATGGAGTTCTACCAAGTAAATGCCAAATCAATAAATGTATAACACTTGTTTGATTATAGCAAATTAATTTATGTAAAATTTATTGCGGAATGATTGCAATAATTAATGGATTATTGACTCTAATGTAAAATTTGTAGTAATTCCACAGACCACACCCTAATATTCTTGCACACCGCTAGTGGTCAGCGGACTACCAGTTGCCAACCGCTGTGCCAATCACGAATCAACAATTTATTGTTAAACGAATTATGTAGTGATGTGCGTCAATTACTCGCGAGCGCGTCAGTCATTTAAATGATTCGACCGACTCGAATGACTCGACTGATTCTAATGACGCACTAAAAAAAAGTATAACTCATGTGCCGCTCACTTTGTTCTATAAGTCGTCTCCCCCGCAGTAGATGTGTGAGTGAGATAAAAGAAAGAAAAGTCGTCGAGAAAGGGGAGAAGAAAGAGAAATAAATAAGAGTGGGTGAGTAAGAAGCGTCGCTAGATTGCGAAAGCTTAACGAAGATGTTATCTGTTCATAAGACGTGTTATACTGAACAGGGATGCATCGTTTGTTTCTCGGTATTACTGTGTGCTTAGCTGTAAAAGATTTGTTCTGCCTTGATTAATCGAGGGCGCACAGCGTTTTTATCTCAAATTTGTGCCGCTTATTCTTTATACTTAGGCTTAATTCGACCGATTCGTCAAGCGAAACATTCCTTTGGATCAGCGATCTTGTTTTGATATTGGAAAGAATCTTGGACTTAAATTATTAATTATAATTCACACTTTATAAAAAAAAACGAAAAAGCTAATAAAACGGATCGTCGCATGTCAAAATAACTATAATATTATTCAAAATATAAATACTTTAAATTTAAATCGTTCATGTTATAAAAATTTACACAAGTTTTGTCACAAACTATCCGGTTTCGCCTTTCGGCATCTTCAAGCGAGCAAGTGCACGGATGGAAATGAACCGACTTTGAACTCACAAAACTTGGGTGGATGATAATTTCAACGATTCAAATTTCATATTATAGTTCCATCAAGCACCTTCTGTCGAAATCTTAAATTATATGTATACTTAATGCGTTAATGCATAAAAGATGCAACAGGTAATTTTTGAGCTTCAACGTAGATTACTCACACCTATGGCAATTACGCCGTTTTGTGACCAGCGACTGAAATTAAATACTGCGTAATTCAAAAAAAAAAGAATACGAGTTGAAAAAACTTCATCAAATAGATACCAACAATTGCTTTTAACCCGTAACATGCCATCCTAAAAAAAACACGTTCCCTGCCATGATGGCATTTCAGTTTCACTGTTTATTGACAGTATTAAAACCTAAGTAAGACGCTTAAAAATAATTTTAAAAATGTATATATGCTAGAATACCCAAAATGTTAAATACTTATTGACAATATTAAGAGAAATATTGAATGATTTTATGGCTCAACTATTTACGATTGCATCATGGGCATGGAGGTGTTAAAGTTCATGTAAAACAAAAAAAAACATGTTTTTTTCTGTTGAATTTTGGCTTTTAATCAATAAATATATTAATGGCAAGAAAAGAATTCCACCCCTAGTTCTGACAAATGATTTTACATGGCCAAAAAGTGAGTGTTCTCGTAAAGAGTAGAGATCAAATAAGCGTTCCCATAAAATTGATAAGGATCCTTTTGACGATTCGCTTTGTAAGATGTCCGCAAAATATTTTTTGCTCGACTTGCGCAAATTATACTACGGGACACTTGAGTATATATATTTTTGTTTTTAAGGCGCGTACTTTTTTAAAACGGAAACGAACCAGATCTGTGGAGTCGTGAAAAATACCGTGACTCAGACTTCTAAAAGAAAAAAATAGTCTTCAATTTTTTGCGTAATTATTAATATCTACTAAAATGTGTTATTTCAATATTATATGTTTTTTGCCGCCTGTGTGCTCGAGTGGTCAACGTCGTTGGCTTAGGTTACGGAGGTCACGGGTTCAAATCCCAGCACGGACAGTTTTATAAATTATTTTTTCAATCGATTTACGAATTTCTGTTCGAAGGCATGGATGTATGTGATGTCTTGTATTCCCCCCTCCCATCCATCTTATCCCACGAACGAGGCGTATTGAGAGCGATTAGCTAACCACTAATCTTGTCCTAGCCTCCTTCTATTCCCACTCTCTTTCAAAAAAGAAAGGTTGAGCAACTGAGTAACAAGCAGTTTTTGTAGAAACACTTCTGTTGAGATAAACTCCATTTCCTGTCCATATTGGAAGCGGACATGGTTTTAAAAAAAAAAGTTTTTACGAACACTGCATGCTGCTCATCAGTTGCTCAACCTCTTTTTTCGAAGACATTAGGAATAAAAAGGGATAGGCAGTGGTGGATTAAGCACATTTGGAGGCCCTGTTTTATTGATAACATAAAAACATCAGAAAACTACTTCTACAATAGTTAAAAAAATATAAAAATCTGGACCAAAAGTATATGGGTAATTTTATAAAGCTATTTATGAGGCCCCAAGCGCGCGCCTCATTTGCTTATAGGATAATCCGCCTCTGGGTAGAGGTAAAAAAAAAACTAGTTATTAAATAATTACTCTCGTAAGGTTTCGTTGATTTTAGAATTAGATGTTTGGGAAGAGATATTTTAAGATAGCACAAAGAGCCCGAAATCGATTGAAAAAATCTGCTTATACTGGGACTCGAAACCGTGAGATCCGTCATGGAAACCAGCGAAGTTGACCACTAGGCCACAGATTCAAATTTTTATTTTGTTATGTTTTTTTTTTTTTTTAACTATGTCCGCTCCCAATGTGGAGCTTATGGACTCCTAATGGAGTTTATCTCAACATAAACGTTTCTACGAGAACTGCTTGTTACTCAGTTGCTCAACCTCTCTTTTTCCAAAGTGAGTAGGGAATAGAAGGAAAGGGCTAGGACAGGACTAGCGGTTAGCTTATTGCTCTCGATACTCCCCGTTCATAGAATATAATGGGTGGGAGGGGGGAATTCAAGACATCACATACACCATGCCTTTGAACAGAAATTCATAAATCAATTGAAAAATCAATTTATAAAACTGTCTGTAATGGGATTCGAACCCGTGACCTCCGTAGCGGTAGCCAACGATGTTGACCACTCGACCACACAGGCGGCGGCGGGGTATTTTTATTACGATATGAAAAAAGACAATTTGTTACAGTCGCCTTATTGTCAAGTTTATTTTTTTAATATAACAAACAATATAAAAATTTTAAAAATGGCTGGTCAGTTTACCGAGTTAGTTTTGATAAAATCTAGATACTTTGAAATATAGAAAATTGTACTCATCTTAACTCAATCCTCTCATTACGTCACTCATTAAATATTCTTTGAATAGTCTTTGTGATGTAAATAATATAATTATTGCAATTTACCTTACACAGCAATAACAACTTCAGGTACACATTACACGAAGAAGAGTAGACGATCTTGCACGAGGGTTGGATCCCTCTCTCGGGAGAATAAATTTCGCTGGAACCGCGCCCTAATGTGACTGCTCCTATTTCCTGTGCCCAATAACTTTTAGCATGGAAATTGCCAGCCATTAGGTCCCCAATAACTAGGACCTTGATGACGGTCAACTGTTAAATACGACTGCAAATTTACCGAGCGGGAATCCCGGCAGTCGGGTGTAACGGGACTCAGGCTGCTTGTCCCTTGCCAATTCGTATTATTTAATACATTTAGTTTAAACTATTCAAGAATAACATAGTATGTTGTAATACATTGTAATACCACGAGACTTTGTATTAAATATACGCTTAATAGACTTGGTAAGAGAATTATATATTTAATTGAGTTTTGTAAAACGTTAAAGATATTTTTTATAGTTATATATATGGTAGCTGAAGCCCATATGCAATACATCTGACAAACAAAAAGTAGAATAGGGAATAGATTTTTTTAAATTAATTACGCAAAGTTAAGTGCCGAAAATGTCTCCATTCTAGGCAATAGGTAAGCGAAACTTATAACTAAAGCTAAGAACAAGTTAAAGAAAAAACCAATATGATTGGTTATAATGTCTGCCACGTCAATACAATTTGAAGTGTGTAAGTCTATAGTATGGATAATGACAACGAAATTAACTTGGCTACGAAGAAGAAAATAAAAATGCTTCATAATTGAAAATTATTTTCTAGTTTCAAGAAAATGAGACGATGCTATTTCTAAAATAAATTGAGTTGAGTAGTTCTGACATCTAAGACGTATTACAGATATTTTTCTCATGTATCTACTTGTTCCAATTGCAAATTGTATGCCCTTAAATTGATCGTACTACTACTATTTAAAACCAAAGAAACGTAAAGAGTGCGAAACACAATGAGGGTTTCAAATCTATTACTATAGTCTAAGAAGTTGGTTAGTACGTAAATCAATATACAATTTTATATCATAGTGCATTTAAATATTATTAAGAGGATGATTTAATGATATAATTTTTAAATCCAAAAGAAAAATAAATCACATTTTGGTTATGATTTTCCATGTTCCATGATTTTAAGGCATGGACAAAAACAGTAATTAGTTGTTTTCAATTAGAAATGTTCACTCGATAAATAAGAGTAGTGTTGATCATTAAATAGAATTAAATAAGAAGTCGAACCTTATTTTTTACTAATTTAAAACTACCAGGACCGGGTGAGCTTATCATGATCATTGTATGTATGTATGTATATTAATATTTTTTTATGAATGATGATTATTTTAATATAATTCCTTTCCACCAAGAATTGACAGTGAACACCTACCTAGAATATAAAATTTAAAATAACTTTGATTATTCCACGTATTGTGCGACTAACTGTGACACGTGTTTCGCCTCTTTCAGAGGCATCTTCAGACTAACTATCGCAAAGTTTGCTTAAGTAATGAAGCAAGATTGATTCTAACATTTAAATTATGAAATTACAAAATGGAGTTTGGGTTTTTTTCCTTTTTATGGAAGCAAGGAGGGGGTAATATAATCGAAATAAAGCAAACAAATAATGATACTAATGAGCTGCAATCAATCAGATTGGGATTTTTCCCTTTTTAGAGAAGCAGGGAGGGGTTATAGAATCGAAACAAAGCAAACAAATATAATCATACTACTAATGACGTTAAACATTACAAACTTTTAAACTAATGAGCTGCAATCAATCAGATATGTTGGTGATTACTCTATTAATTGGAAACAATGTAAGCAATGGCGAGCAACTCGTCCTATTAAGAATATTATTTAATAATATTTCTTTTTTGTTAAGAGTTTTATTTATCTCTAAAAATTCCAAACTATTCATCTTTAAACCCTTTTTATTTACTCGGTGGAGTATTTCTAAATTACTAATCTGATTAAAACTATGATCATTTTCTATTAAATGATTGATGATGAAACACCTACCTAGAAAATTAAATTAAAATGGTATTTTTAAAAATGAAAAAAAAATGTTTGAAGTATATTACTTATACTGAAAATAAATTAAGGTCTTGACTTTATGCCGGGTTTTTTTCCAAGAATTTTTACATTTAAAATAACGAAACGAGAATAAACCTGAATGTTTTCCGGGAATAACTCGGCGGGGAAATGTTTGCGATGTTTATTGTGAAGAATCCGATATCCTTGGTCCTGCTAATAAGAGAAGTTTTTCAAGTGCCCTCGTATTAAGGGGAGATTTTTTTTATGCTGAGTCTGATTAGGGATTAGCATTTAAATACTACACATGCCTTTTTAAACGCCATGCTTTATTTTATTTGTTTCGTTAGTTAGCAGTTAAGTGTGACAGAATTTATTATATCCGCCTTCTTAACCCTCCAGATACGAGAGTTTTTTCGATAAAAAAAATATTTTTTAAGCCATATTGAAATCACGGATAACTTTTATTCCTAACAAAAATTAAAAAAAAAAAAACGCCAAGTCGTTCTATAGAAACCCCGCATGACTATATAGTCATGTTCATCCTTTTATTACCGTGTAATATTGTGTACGAACAGTAGTAAGGACGTACCTGAATGTATGGGCACGCAAACATTCGGGGTTGAAATTTAGCTAAACGTGAATTTTTATAAAAATATTTACACTTTGAACTCTTTAGATCAACATATTTTCAATACAAATATATTTGTAAAAGAACTGTAAATAATTTGATAAAAAAATTACTAGCAGTTTCAAAAAGTCTATTAAAAAAACGGAAATTCAAAAGATCGCATGTGCTTTTGGTGGCCGTTTCTGTCCACGCGGCTGATAACTAACTGACGTCTGTACCCTTCTTAACCAAATATTAGTGAAAGCAACAATATTCAGGTAGAAAAAATATGAATAGTGGGATCAATAGACAACGGTGTTTACTGTGACCATATGGTCACGCTCGTCCTTGGAGGGTTTTAAATTGCACTCTTTCCTTTTTTAATGGTCAAACAAACCGGTACTCGGCAATGATTTATAATTGACTTAATTATATTTTAAATAATTCTAATTGCCGCAAATAATATAATATTTTAAATTTAAATTTAACATTTGAGTTTTTAAGGCATGCGTTTTTGTAAAGACTTTTTCATCGAATTAACAAATCTAGACGCTTAGTTCTATTTAACTATACACTGAACTGTCTTTTTACACGGTTATGAAATAACACGGTGCTTCATCTTTTGCGTGTACTTTTTCCTTTAAACCTGAAAATTTTAAATGAAATATTTACTACACAAGCTTTCTTAAAAGAAAAATAGTATTTTTTTGATTAGAAAAAAATCTTACGGCTTGGCTTCTGACCTATTAAGTGAAACATTAATCCATTAAACATAACTAGCTGTAAGCCCGTTGACCTCAACGGGGGGATTTTTGTTGCATTTTTAAGAAGTCAGAAAATTACAAACCTATTTATTGAATAAGCCAGAAATTCTAAAAATAAAATAAATATATCTCGGGGCATATATCGACAGCATGCCCTGTTGTATTTAAATTGTAAATTATTTAATTTTTGGAATAATGTTGAGTTTGCTAACAATTATTTTTCCTATTAGCAGAAATATACCTCGTAAATTACCTAATTTTTGGAATAATGTTTAAGTTTGCTAACATTTTTTTTCGTAGTGACAGAAATTTCGTAAAATATTAAATCTTTGGAATAATGTTCAAGTTTGCTAACAATCATTTTTCATAGTAGCATAAATCAACCTCGGCGCATATATCGACAGCCCTGCAGTTTTAAATTGTAAATTACTTAATTTTTGAAATAATGTTTAAGTTTGCTAATAATCATTTTTCACATGCAAAATGGTATAAATTAATTGCACATTTTATCAAAACAAAATTATCAATTTTCCATGTTACAATCAAATGCATATTTATCAAATTAATAAGAATAAATTAACTTCACTAATTCGCCAAACGGAGCTTATTTTTAGGAATATATGAGTCTTTAAGGGAACCAAACATAAAAATGGTGAAACTTTTCCATTTGACTTTTAAGTGCAATTACGTTTTCAATTTTTTTTTGTGGGAACTGTCATCAACTTTTAATTTTATGTGAAAGTTTTTTCAATAAATAAGCATAAAAAAGTAATACAAAATAACTTAGATTATTCCACGTATTGTGCTACAAACTGTGACACGTGTTTCGCCTATTTCAGAGGCATCCTCAGACAGACTTACTTTCAGTAAGTAAAAGTAAGTCTGTCAGAGGATGCCTCTGAAAAAGGCGAAACATGTGTCACAGTTTGTAGCACAATACGTGGAATAATCTAAGTTATTTTTTATTTTATATTCAAATGAACTTCCACAAAGTTACCGACGAATCCATCGAAAGCATAAACAATGTATTTTAGAGAAAAAAATATTTAAATTATGCAATAAAAAGGGTGGGTTCAGTTCACTTTTTCCCATCATCCTAACTTGGCTCACTTTCCGTATTTTAATCTCGTTGTCCCCAATCTATCAAACTATTTCGCTTACTTTATTTATATTACTATTTGAGCATAAATTTACCTTTTCCAAAGCATAGACTCGTTTACTCGTTATTTAAAACAAAAGATACAAAATTATTAAATTATCGGGATAAATTCTAAATACCCTCTGTTAAAACGTAAAATATTTAATAGCCGTCAGCATACATATGACACACATGGAATATTTGCATTTAACTGTCGAAACTATATTATGTAAAATAAACCACAATCATTATTTGACAGGTGTTTTTTTGAATCTTGAATACAAACAATCGAAGTCAGTATGAAACGCAAATATCGTTCCATTTTCAATTTTTTAAATTTATATACACTATTTTTATCGCTCTGATATTTATGACGTTAGCTCAGTTGATAGAGAGCTCGACTGGTAATCCAGAGTTCTGTGTTCGATCCACGGTCGCGGCGTTTTTTTGTATGAAATTTTTTCGGCGATTTGATTTGTTTCGTCAAATAATAAACCAGTGTATTGGGAAAATATGTCTTTAGTATGAATAAAAATATTGCGTCAACGAAGCTTTGAGGAGGGAGGGGGGAGGGGCAGGGGGAGGGGAAATCGCGGACAATCATGCAATCATGCAATCATGCAATCATACGGACATTATCGAGTATTAATATATAGATACTAATAAATAAGAACAATATTTTATAAGGTCGAAAAGTTATTTATACCTAGTGCAATAAAACATACGAATCTTTTTAATATGCACCTTACGAATCACAGAAAGGAATGGCAAAAGTAATAAATTGCTTAAAGAGGAAATGTTGAATCCCTATAAACTATCATGAACGACCAACAAATCTTACAATTGGATGACACAAATGCTCCAACAAGCTCGAAACTTTATGCTTCGAATGATAAATGGCCTAAAGATTTGAAATAACAAATTTTCAAAGAAACTTTTGACTTTTAAAATAGCTAATTTAAAAAAGAGGATTCAGATTTGGATGACATTTTTACGTATACTTTTTTTATTATTTGATTCAATATTATGAAAAAACAATTACGACTACGTTTATCAATTGATACATTGAAAAGTGAGAAATGAATGTAGCAAATTTTTTTTTTTTTTTTATTGGATGTTTAAAGTATAGTAACATGAAAGATTAAACCATTCTGATTGCTTGATAACTCTCTTTCAACTAGAGCAAAGACGTTAACATGATAATGTTGATGTGAGAACCATGGTTTCGAAATTATCAACGGTAAAAATATATAAAATCAAAATATGTTATACATTAACAAACAAATATGTATGTTGTTATTTGAAGACATGGTTACACCGTAGATTTTAAAGCAATAGCAGAGAAAAATCAAATAAAAAATCTAAAAAATATATATAATTACTCAAATAATTTAATGCCATTTGTATTGTATGAAGGTCGTTGGATTCCGAGACGGATCTCGCAATTCAAGTTCCAGTACGAACAGCATTTTTTCATACATTTATCGACTTCTTTTTGAAAGCATTGCTGTTTGTAATATCTGACAATTCCCTCCCATTCTTCCAAATGCGAGTAGTGAGAACTATTAGCTAACAACTAGTTCTATTCTAGCTATATCCTTTTTATTCCTACTCTATTCGTAAAAAAGAGAAGATGAAGAGGGATTGAATAACAATCAGGTTTTGTAGACAAACTTTTGTTGAGATACTTCTGTTAGAAAGCCATATACATTGGGAGTGGGAATAGGTTTGAAATATAAAAAAACAATGTTCAATCAATTAATGTATCACGAATTAAATACTATACGTTGAAAATCTATGTGGCAAGGCTACGTCTATATGATTTTACACCTATCACAAATTTGACCTATATTTCGGGAAGAATTTTTCGTGCAGCAAACAAAAATTTGAGTTTCGTAAAATTTCAATCAGTTTAAATATTTTTAACCTTTCAAAATATAAATCACATTATCATCACCGATGAAGATATTCAAAACTTTTAAAAACTCGCCGAGAAAAATAAATTTTGACTCAACATTTGAAAAGTTTATGAAAATACTTTAGAAACGAGAGCACGGAAAATTTTGTACCGACGCGACCAAAACTATGTGGTCTTCATCAAATAATTTTGAGATTTTTCTTACGAACATCTATGTACATTATTTAAATTGGCTCTTTTTTTCCGGTCAGAATTTATATTAAATGGTCGTAATATATCAGTCAGAATAAATAGTCTTAATTTAAATGAAATTAAAAAAAAATCTAACATAACTTAACCAAAATTGTTAAAAAAATATTCTGACTGTATATATTTTTATTCTGACCAAAAATTGATTGAAATTCTGACCATTTAATTTGTTTCCTTTCGAATTCTTATGCAACTGCAATACGAAAGAGTTAAATGGAAACCTATGCTAAGACTATGAACTGAACCACGTGGTATTTTAGAAAAAAAGTTAGACGCGTTGTAATATTCTACATGTCTTAAAGTATCGTAAAAGTGAAGTCACTTTAACGATAACTTTTCAAGTTAATAATACTCATTGAAGTAGTGTTATCTTTGTAAAATAAAAATATTCAATCCACTAAAACATCAAATAAAGACGTGATTGTACCTAAAAGTCCAAGAAAAAATGTTACCATTTTACTAGTTGACTCACTTCACTTCTCGAGGGCCCAATTATAGCTCTCTGCCAGGAAAGCTTTTATTTTTATCCGACGGTAAGACTCTGCGATGAATAATGTCAATTCTGAGGATAATTTTAGAGTAATTCAACCAGCAACAAAAGTAAGCATGATTTTTTAATTAAAAATTATGATCGCTGTTCCAGGTTGAAAAATATAAACTACAGTGAAACCCCGGTCTACCGTTCTCGCATTGTTCGTTTTCCCGCATGGATCGTTTATTTTTCATAGTCCCGGCCAAACACCCATAAGAACAATATTAAAGAATCCCGCATTAATCGTTCCCCGATTTACCGTTTTCCTCGATCTATCGTTTAAATATTTTGGTCCCGTCACAAATCTTATCTCGATTGACCGTTTTCGTTGAATATTTTTCATAAATATTTTTGCCTCGCATTTCGTTTCGCGTTTTTTTCAGTGGAACCCTGATATACCGTTCTCGATATCTTCGTTTTTTTGCATGGATCGTTTATTTTTTACTCGACCAAGACCCCGTCATAACAATATTTATTAATTCTACGTGTATCATTCCGCGATTTACTGATTTACCTCGATCTATCATCTAAATATTATCGTCCCGTCCCAATTATTATCCCGATGGACTGTTTTTGTAGATTTTTTCTTTAGCTTAAATAGTTTTACATCGCATTTAGTTACATAAATAAATATTTTTTTTTAATATTAAACATTTTTTTGATATTATTTGAAGATTTCCCGCATTATTCGTTCATTTATTACGGTCCCTTGAAAAACGTGGAATCGAGGTTCCACTGTACTTTTAAAAGTTCATTTGATTCAAATTGAGCGCAGAAAACCCAGTTGAAAAATAAATAAGGCTAAAAACGTTTGGCCTTTGAATGGCGGCTAAGAACTACGCTCTTTTTTAGGCTTCGTAGTTTCTTTTGCGAAAAAAGTGCCTTTAACATGTCAAGTAATGTAGTATGAAAGTTTTTGTGGCTTCTGTACAAAGCCTTTATATCGCAAAGAGATGTGAAGAGTAACGCGTGGTATTAGAATAAAAAGCTAATAAAAGTTTGATAAGGCAAGACCTGTATATTATCAAGTCTTTTGCATGGCTACAGTATGTATTTTCAGCAGAGTTTTATAAAAAATATGAACATTTTTGGTATCATATCAAATTTTATAACCAAAACTTTTAAATAGATTTGTTCGTGGGTCTTCAACAAATATAAACGTATCTAGCTAAAAATTAATGACTTTTTTTTTTGCTATCGTGTCTACTCCAAATATGTAAAGAGACAATATTATTAATAGGTTTTTGCGCAACCCGATTTTTAATCAGTCACTCAATTTTTCATATCTGCAGAGTGTAAGTAAAGAAGGATATGGCTAATTGATTATTAGATAATCGCTTACGCCATGTTACGTTTTTCTAATAAATAAAAATGAATGTTTGTTTGCTCGTACTTTATGCGTAGCCACACCACTCATCCGATTGCAATAAAACTTTGACAAACTCTTTGCTTGTACTTCCGGAAAGATTATAAGGATAGTCAAATCAACTTACAGTAGGTCTTATATATAAAAATCAATGTTTTTATGTCTGCCATACAGTTAATTTTGACAACGTATGCTTGCACTTTCGCGAAGGTTATAATGCAATTTACATACAGCAAGTAGCGCGTGTGTCGTACCATATAAAATCGGCAGCAAACGTCAAATAGACAGAAAAAGAAAACATGCACTTCAATAAACACAATTAAAGTACAAACACTGTCTTTCTTTGAGTGCCATTGCAACGCTTGCCGGGAACCGGCTAGTACTGTATAGATTTTATATATTATAATACATTGTAATAAAAGTCAACTAAATATTCATTTTATGAGACAGTTCGAACTGGGATAAAAAAAATGTGAAAACCACAAACATGGCCAACGTCGGTTCTCATTTAGAAACTGGTTCAAATATAAATAAAGTGGAAGTTTCTCAATTAAAGTTTTTAAGTTAATATCTGAAAAAACAGACCGTTTTTATTACACGGTTAATTTTTACAGCATCATAACATAAACTGAAAGCCAAAAACAAAAAAAAAATGGGAAAAAAATTTGTGTGTTGCATTAAAAAAATCACAATAAAGATTCTTTTGAAAATCAAACAGTAGATTGATTTTAATCACGACTGTCACCTACAAGCGACATCACTATTAATTTGATCGTGTTATATGAGAGTTGTTTATGTAAACCGAGTCATGTTTTGTGGAAACCGTGTGTAAAAAATATCGCCATACAAAAAAGGCTGTCACAATTTTGTTGAATCGTTTTGACATAGTATATTGTTACAGAAGGGTTGTTTGTACAGTAGAAGCACTTTATTTATGAAACTGCTTTTCATCCCTTTCAATGGAATAAATTGCTAATAACACTGGTTATGTTTTATGCTTCCGCGTAAACAAATATTCAAAACGATTTTTGAAATTTCTACCCATATTTTATTTATATAAAAACAATGTAGTATTTTTTTAAACCATATCCGCTTCCAATGTGGAGCATATAGACTCCTAATGGAGTTTATCTCAACAGATGTGTTTCTACGAGAACTGCTTATTACTCAGTCGCTCTACTTCTCTTTTTCCAAAAAGAGTAGGAATAGAAGGATAGGGCTAGGACAGGACTAGTAGTAGTCTACTCGCCCTCAATACGCCCCGTTCATAGGAAAGGATGGGTGGGTGGGGGGAATTCAAGACATCACATACATCCAAGTCTTCGAACAGAAAAAAGATAGAAAAATGAATTTATAAAACTGGCCGTACCGGGATTCGAACTCGGGACCTTCGTAACCGAAGCCAACGACGTTCACCACTTGACCACACAGGCGGCATGTAGTATTTAGGGCATGAAAAACGAGCTCTCAATTTACAGACTAATTCAAAACTAAAGTGGTTATAAATAATTAAGTCTTTATAATTCTTTTCTTTAAGCATGACCCATAAAGCATAGTAAATGTACATTCGTTATAATTAGACAGTCAAAACTGACATCTTATTGTACTTTTAGAATTGATTTAAAGTAGTCAAGTAATCAACGTCGTCGACTTCGGTTATAGTATTTACCGGTTGAAATCTCAATAGGGATACTTGACGAAATTGATTTTTCAATCTGTTTATGCATTTGTGTTCGGATGCATGGATTTATGTAGAGATTAAAAAAACTTATTGTCGAATTATGTTACTCTTAGTAAATCTTGGAATAAACCGGTTTTGAAGTTTAATATCAAAAAAAGAATAATTCAAATGAAATAACGATTTTTCTTAAATAAGCCTAAGTACTGTTAGAAAAAAACACTTTTATTAACTGCCTTAGAAAAAATGTCTTCAGGAAATACAAAATAATGCATAGCAAATATATTTTTAAATTAATCTAAATGTAATACCTAACCTAAATTTAGCCGCTTGTGTGGTCGAGTGGTCAGCGTCGTTGGCTTCGGCTGCGGAGATCACGGGTTTGAATCCCAGTACGGACAGTTTTATAAATTGATTTTTCAATCGATTTATGAATTTCTGTTCGAAAGCATGAATGTATGTGATGTCTTGAATTCCCCCTCCCACTCATCCTATCCCATGAACAGGGCGTATCGAGAGCGATTAGCTAACCACTAGTCCTGTCCTAGCCGTTTCCTTTTATCCCTACTCTCTTTGGAAAAAGAGAGGTTGAGCAACTGAGTAACAAGCAGTTCTCGTAGAAACACTTCTGTTGAGATAAACTACGTTAGGAGTCCATATGCTCCACATTGGGAGCGGACATGGTTAGTAAAAAAAATGTAATACTTTCAATGCATCACTATTAAAATACATATTTAATCTCGTTTTTTTTTGTAGTCATTGTTGTTTTAAGTCAACATATTAAAGTTTGTGGTTAAACAATATTTATTATTATATTTGAAACCTGATAAATAAATTGAAGAAACCTGGCTTTCGAATGTCGAAAATGTCGAAAAGGAATAACTAACCACTAGTTGTCTTACTTACTTATAATTTTATTCGTACTCTCTCCGAAAAAGACTAATCAAGTGACTGAATTACACGCTCGATTCGGTTTACGTATCATCGTTATTGGGAACAAATAAAGTTTCAAAAAAAATACGTTCTAGTTATTTTAAATTAAAAAAAACTGGATTAAAAAAAGCATACGGCACATCAGTGTGCAAACTGTAAACTTATTATGTATGTAATCCGTATACGCACAGGTTGCGTTATCAAGATTTATACGCTTATCATCCCTGTCACGAGGGTGTCTGAGAAAGCGCTCACAGGCTCCTGGTAAGGTCCGCCCGTAATGAAAATATACGAGGAACGCTGGAAGGTCAGACGAAGTCAAGTCGGCGTGATGATTTATGGCGAGGTGGTGGGCTAGAATGGGGACGATGATTGTAAGCATAGCAGCAGAGACTATGTATGTACATATATTAGTTGTCAGCTAGTATTAATTCATAAATATATCAGCCTATTATTGTAACAGGGTTATACTTTTATAATCATTCTTGAAAAACACCTGACATATAATATTTATTTATTAGAACCTGTAAGCAAAGTTATACAGCATTTGTTGTGATTGTATAAAAAACATTGAATTAAATTTCATCTACTAAAATATGAGATGGTATCTCATATTTTTTTTATTTTACTATGTCTATGATACTATTCTGAATTTTTAAAAATTGTTTAGAAAAGCCATTTTTATTCAGAAAAAAATCTGATTATGATAAAAAATTTACATGCAAACACAATATCGCTAAATCAATGCAACAATAGAACGGTCTTGTAATATCAGTTTAAAATTTGGTAAAATCTATGTCATTTAATTCCGGATCTTTTTTGTGATCCCGGGATTTCAGGATTGTAAATTTTTCCAATCTCGAGACACAAGAATTAAACATTCAACGTAAAATCGTGCGTTTATTCGGGATTGAAAAACTTTTACTCGGGAATTTTGAAATAAACATTTTTTTGTCGATTTCAAAATCACAGGAATTCCCAAAATGGAAAGATGCGAGGCCTTTCTTTTGCTCTTCCCAGAATTTCAAATCCAAAATCCTAGGAATTTACGGAATTCCCAAAATTAAAAGACGCGAGATATATGCTTCACATTGGGAGCGGACATGCATAAAAAAATGACATCCAAAAGATTGTGTGTTGTTCCGTGAGGAAGTCGATATTGATTTGCAGTACATTTTTATTCAAAAAACAAAACACTCTTTTATAATAAATCCACATTTATTATTAATATGAACAAGACCAGTTTTTCTCATCAGAACCATTGTCAACTGATAATCTTCATGATAAGTAATGAAATTATTGCACAAGAGTTTTTTTTTTTGTAGAATATAATGCCTTACCACTAAGTAATTGTGAGTAAAAGTGATTGAGTCATTTTCTACCTGTTTTCAGTGATCGGGTGGCTGTTTCCTGTACATCAGGATGTAAAGTACAGCACGCTTATTACTGATCCATTTAAGAGGCTGTATAAGGTGGCTTTATCTTAGTTTTCAACACGCTGAGTGGTAATCACGTCACGTTTCCGGTACTGCGTTGCCATAGACACCGCTATGCGCCAGCCGATAGGGATGAGGGTGAAACTCGGGTTGTACGCAGCGCTGTGGGTTATCGAACAGTCAACTATATGATATTATATTTTGATATCGCTCGCTTAGGGTGCTTGATAAATTAGTGATTTGATTTCTAGAACTTCATTATGAATTGCCCTTGGGAAAAAATGCAAGCATTTGAAGAAGCGTGCTACTATAAGTCATTAAGTTCTTAATGAATACCGGAAGCAGTTTTTTACAGACGAAAATCGTTATACTTTTTGTATTAATTCCACACATTTAATAAGAAATTTGAACCTGTTTACGCATCGCAAACATAAATCAACTAATAAAAATAATACTTCTTCTTCTTTCACCATATTCGCTCCCTATGTGGGCATAAAAAGCTAGAATCCTTCAGTTCCGCCGAGTACATTCTATGGGTAGTACCCGACGGTCATCCGAAACGCCAGAACCCCACTGGTCGAAAGAAGAGACAGGCAGGATTGAGGCTTTTCGGAGGCATCCAACGTCTCTCCATAACCACTGACGTGACGGGGCGCTGTATTGTTCATTCCATAATCTCCGAATTCCTCACAAAATCAAACCATCTCATCCTCATTATCCGACGCAAGCATCTGTTATCGAACATGAGTATACGGTTTTTATGAGTCTTCGTCAGGTGCTATGATTCGCTACCGTAAAGCAGTATCGGCAAAATTCAAAAGTTGAACAAATGGCATTTGGGTTTAATCTAGTACAACTGTGTGTCCCAGATAGTCGGCATTTAGTAAAATGTGGCTCTAGCCGTTTCTAGACGAATGGCAAGCTTCTTTTTTCTACAACCGTCTTTCGGGATATGTACGCCGAGGTATCTGAAGCTGTCGACTCTCTCGGTCTCGAATAATTATTGTGTATCTTTTCGGAGCCAGTATATGTATATAGCTGAGCAAAATGTAAGTTTAAACATAGCTCTGACAATGGCAAAAGCCGAAATAGCTTTTAACTAATATTATAAAAACTGTAGAACTAAATACGCTTACAAAGTTACCGCCGAATGTATCAAAGATAACGGATTTTTATTTAAACCACTTCCGCTGAAATGCTCTTCAATAGTCAAATAACTAAATGACGTAACCAACACATTGGAAATTTTACAGGAGGCACAAAAAACGTGTTTTGATGATTTTGGGACATATGTAAATTATAAAATATACACAACTTTCAAGTTCACGAAGACTTCTAAAATGGTGTTTAATTGACATAATCTAATATAAATTAAAGAAATTGTTTGGGAGAAACCTTATTTTCAGTCTTTTTTCTTTGTTTCAATTTTCACAAGCTTATCTTTTTTCAAACTTAAAAGCTAAATTGAGATACTAATTCGGCATTTGCAGTTTACATCCTTTTGATAGTACGTGTATTAAGTTTGAATCATTGTAATTATGGAAAAAAGCTGTTTTAAAAAACCAGTGGGTTACGTACTTTTTCCTTTCCACAGTCGATATGTTACACTGAAAGTTACAAGCACCAAAACGTAAACAAATTATGTAATAATTAAAATGATCATATCTTCTTATAGATCGAAGAAAAAGATAACAATGTTGAATAGAAAAATAAGTATTTTGAAATAGTTACTTTTCGTAGGTATAAATAAGCCTTCACGTAAATGTCATATAATATTTAATGTAATAGGTATGAGCAAAACAACATTTTAAAATAAGAAGGCATCCACAGGCAACAGCGGGACTATTTCCAAGCTGCAGTCGTAAAGATGGATGGCTGGACGACTACTGGGTGGTAGTAAAACGTCTCCTGGAAATCGAATCCGCTATACCGCAGTGACAGTCAAACGGAAAAATATGATACGGGAATTGTTTTTGAAAAATCAACTACATTATCTTTTTCCAATACAAATAAAAAGGTAAATCAAATTGTCAACTTTGTTACTCTACAACAGGGGATCCCAACCCCATGCCCGCGGGCGCCATGGCGCCCGCCGACCAATTTTGATGCGCCTGCCAACTAATTTGGGCAAATCGTTAAATCCCCGGGTTTTCGTATTTCAAAATTCCTGGAAGAGCCAAAAAAAAGTGTCACGCTGATAATTTAGGCAAATAGTTAAATTCCTGGGTTTCCTAACCTTGAAAAATTGTGGTGCCCGCCGCCCTATTTAATATTTTAGAATGCGCTCTAGGGTCCAAAAAGGTTGGTAACCCCTGCTCTATAAGATGTGTGATTTTGTCTAAAATTTCTTACGAATATTTGAAAAGTGTCTTAATAACGAATTAACACTTCAATGAACTTCCACAAAGTTACCGCCGAATTTATCAAAGATATTAAACTTTTTTATTCCGTATAAATTACAATCTAATATCTACAAAGATGTTTGTTCGTATTTTATGCGTTGCCACACCACTCACCCGATTGCTATGAAACTTTGACAAACTTTTTGTTTGCACTTCCGGGAAGATTATAGGCATATTAAAATTAACTTACGGTAGGTCTTATATATAAAAATCAATGATTGTATGTCTGCCATACAGTTCATTTTGACAACGTATGCTTGCACTTGTATGTTCAAAGGCATGGATGTATGTGATGTCTTGAATTCTCCCCTCCCACCCATCTTATCCTATGAACGGAGCATATCAAGAGTGATTAGATAACCACTAGTCCTTTCCTAGCCGTTTCCTTCTATTCCTACTCTCTTTGGAAAAAGAGAGGTTGAGCAACTGAGTAACAAGCAGTTCTCGTAGAAACACTTCTGTTGAGATAAACTTTATTAGGAGTCCATATGCTCCACTTTGGGAGCGGACATGGTAAAAAAAAATGCTTGCACTTGTAATATTAAAATAAACTTACAGTAGGTAGTGCGTGTGTCCTACCATAAAAAATCGGCAGCAACCATCAAACTTCAAACAGACAGAAAAAGAAAACATGCACTTCAATAAACACAATTAAAACTCAAACACTTCCTTTCTTTGAATGACTTTGCAACGCTTGCCAGGAACTGACAAGTAATTTTTAAAATAATCATACAAAAGTAAAGAATTTGTATCCCGGACAAATTGATTTCAGTTAATTTATACACGTAATTGCTCTAAAACTAATTTGATTAAAACAAAAACAAAACACTCATTACAAACTTATTAGTGAAGAATGCTGGCGAAAAGTTTGAATTGGTTAGACCTTGCTCTACCGGGTCTGGGTTCGATTCCAAGTAAGGTCGATATCAAA
Source organism: Himalopsyche anomala (assembly GCA_031772345.1). Taxonomy (NCBI): domain Eukaryota; kingdom Metazoa; phylum Arthropoda; class Insecta; order Trichoptera; family Rhyacophilidae; genus Himalopsyche; species Himalopsyche anomala. The sequence continues at coordinate 6,008,231 of CM062840.1, forward strand.
ATTAGATTTCTTTCAATTTACATTTTAGACTAAAAACGTGGGCGTTTGTGATGTTTATTATTAATCGTCGAGCAGATCTCGAGTGACTTATTATTCTCATCGAATATATTTCGTATGATCTTTCAACGTATTTGGCGCAATTGGCATTAGTTTTAATTTAAAAAAACCATTTAAACTAAACTACTATAGTAAGAGGGGAATTCAAGACATCACATACATCCATGCCTTTGAACAGAAATTCATAAATCGACTAAAAAATCAATTTATAAAATTGCCCGTACAGGGATTCGAACCCGTGCCCTCCGTAGCGGTAGCCAACCTATCCTATAAACGGGGCGTATTGAGAGCGATTAGCTAACCACTAGTCCTGTCCTAAGCCCTTTCATTCTATTCCCACTCTCTTTGGGAAAATAGAGTGAGTAACAAGCAGTTCTTGTAGAAACACATATGTTGAGATAAACTTCATTAGGAGTCCATATGCTCCATATTGGGAGCGGACATGGTAAAAAAATACCTTTCTACGAAAACTTTTAATATATATGTATTCTGTGTAGCAAAGCTTGACCCCTACTTAGAAACCACCACTGGTCAGCGATCATGGCACGCACCCCTCGGGAATAACAAGGGGCTTTTTCCAATGACGCCTCCACCCGGAGTCTGGGTTGAACCCTCCAGGGGATGATTTGATTTGTCTTAATCGTACTTAAGGGAAAAATGAAGGGTTGTGTGCGGAATTGAAAAATCGCGGTTCGCCTTTCGGACGACTCGCGTTGAGATGACGATGCCTTTTCTTTTTGAATTTATTGGCAGCCCCGAATTCGGAGTATCGACTTACGTTTTTCATGTGTATTTTATTGTGTCTCAACAGAACTTGTGCACAAGCAGAATCTTTCAAATAAAAAAACTTTCGATTTTTTTTAACCGTTTGACCGCTTCCAATGAAAATCATATAAAATATAATATGATATAAAATTTAATAACTTTTTTACTCCACTTTTTATGCTACAAATTGTGTCACATGTTTCACCACTTTAAAAAACATCGTCAAACAAAACGTCTTAAGTTTTACGAATAAACTCAAAATTTTCCCTAATTTAAGTTATAAATTATAATACAAAATAAAAGTCAGGTTTTTTTTTTTCCTTTTTGTATTGTATCAAGAATTGACAGTTACCAACTAGCGCCTCGATTCCCGAGATCCTGGATGCCGAAATTCCGGGTTTCCGGCATTGAGGACAAGATGTGCAAAATTCTCGAAAAATTAAATTCAAATTTTTTCATTTAACACTTCCAATATGTTGCTGGCCCTTAAAAAAGCAAACGAAAAATGATGCTTTAAAATTTACTGCCCTTTGATGGATGGTAAATATCCATGACGTGTATTAAAAAAAACCATTCTTTCACTTGGTTCCTAAAGGGCCAGCAACATATTGAAAGTTTTTTTAGCACCGTAGGGAAAGTGTTTAAGAGGTTCGTAAATTCCCAGGATTTCAAAATCACAAAGCAAAAATTTATCAAATCCGAATATTTACACGATTGTATGATGAATGTTCAACTCCGGAATTCCGGGATTACAAAAATGATCCGAATAAGATGCCCTATTACCAACGTAAAATCCTTAAAAAATTTCAGTAAAAAATCTGAATATTATTTACTAATAATAGATTAAACTCGCAGAAGGAAAATATTTTGAAGCTTCCAAAAAATATAATATAAGTAAGGAAAAATCACAGACCAAATTGATATTACGATATCGTATATTATTTTTATATGTAATCATTATTTTTTATATAAGAAAGCTAGTTTCGTGGTATCTTAATTCACTGAGAGCTTGCGTGTGAAAATCCCCCACAGGGCTATCCGCATAGTGTACACAGCCTAGAAAAAGCTCTGCTAAGCCAAGATGATCCCCCTAACATTCACAATCTCACCCTTTCGCCGCCGAATCTTATCGTGATGATAAAACTTAAACACGACCATAATGAAAGTTAACCCGCACACTGGAACTATTTGAGTTTCGAGTCGCCTTGCCATGCCTATTTCAATCTTACTAATCTAGGTGTTATAGTGCAATTAAAATTAACACTTTGGTACAATTAATTCTTGATAATAAGTTAAGTCCATTTATGATCCTTTCGGATCCGTAGCGCAGTGATCAATGTCGATGACTTCAGTTACGGATCTCAAGAATTCGAATGTCATATTTATGATGATGGATGATGGATGTTTGTGGTGTTTGAAAATTTCTTCCTAATCTTCCAATCCTAAAATACCTGGGCGTAGCGATACAAATAAGCTCACTACTAGTTCTTTTCTAACTCTATCTTTTATATCCCTACTCGTTTTGAAAAAAATTAGGGATGTTGAACAACTGAGTAAAAATAAGTTCTCGTAGAAAAACTTTTGTTGAGATATCATCATTAAAAGGTGATATGCTCCGCATTGGGAGCGAACCTTGTTTTTTTAATGTCTGCGCTCTATTACAATAAAAAAATATCTTAGTGTTTTTTAACTTTTCCGGTTCTAAGCTCACGAAATGCGACCCCAATACCCACATTTTCTTAAATATCTATTTTAATATAGGTGATATAATGTTTATAATTAAGATATTCTTATATCATAGTTTTTTGGACCTTTTGTAGTTTATATAAATACGCGATAACATGATAAGCGCCCGCGGTAAGCGATCGTTCGTAAGATAGCTGGGAAAACTCGTCAGTTGCAATTTCATATGTGTGCTGGGACGACGTCTTTTTTACGCGCAACTTAAAATATGATTATTTATTAAAAAAACACGGATTTTTATAAAAAAAAATGTATGAGGAATGATGCAGAGAGATATTTTAAAGCCCTTGCACTGTTTTTTTTTTTGAAATTCATAAGGATAAGGCCAATAATGAGGAAACCACCGGGGTCCCTAAACGACCCCCATCGGATGAGAAGTATTTTTCTAGTCTTCGAGCCGCGAGAGTTAAGATAATGTCATAAAGGTATTGATTGAACTAGTAATTTACTAGTCTTCAAAGCGAATGAGTTGTATATAAAAGTTTTAAAACTATCAAATAGTTTCAAGCATAGTCAATTTATTATTACGATTACTAAGTCCGTTATATGAATTTATTTTAATTACTTATACACAAAAATGTTTTTTTTTTAAATTTAGTACATTTACACAAGTTTTGTCACGTTTCAGCATCTTCATGCGATAAAGTGCACATATGTATTTGAACTAACAGTCAGTTCAAGTACATCCGTAATAAACGAAAATGTTTTTTAGTGTGGGATTAGTAACGTTCCACTAGTGAAGCAAATAAAATTGAATAGACGATTGTTTTTATTATTAAATAATTAAATCTTTTTCCTTGTTAATGTTTGGCTGATTGTTGACAAATTAAAAAAAATGAATGCCTTAAGATAGAGTGTTTGTAACATTTCTGCCCCTCGAATTATTTTCAACAAACTGTGGTTTAAAAATAATAATAAGTGTCGCCTTTAGAATATATTTTACTAAAATAAAGAATTTATTAAAAAATAAAAACATTAATTTATGATAAATTTTACATCCCGGAATCCTACGATCACAGAATTTAGATATTGTGAATCCTGAAATCCCAGAATCGCAAAAAAGATGCCCTAGTTATATATGCATAACGTGTAAACCATATTTAACGTCTAAGCAATAAATAACCTCTTACAAACAAAATGCTAACTTCTCATATTTTTACGCTTTTAGTAACTATATAAATTTGACTTTTAATCATAGAGTCGTCATCATAGTCAAACATTATCTGTTGAGGGAAAACAACATAACTTAGAAACAACAAGATAATAATCCGGAATAAATCCAATTGACTGAGATCAATCATAGATTGAGTGACTTCATGCTGTGATTATAGGTCGTTAGATGTACGTATGTAAGTCTATTTATAAAGAAAGTGGTCAGTAATTGCTCTGCCATTATCAGCGAGAAAGAATTGCTTGTCGAAGCATTTTAAAAATAGTATTTGCTTCTAATAAAAAATATGGTATGTCCAAAATTTCTTCCTTAAATTTTTATTTTATTTGAAAGCTATTTCGGTTTCAAAACATCGTCAGAACTACGTTAAAATTTAATTTAGATTGACTATCTTAACTTCAAAACAAATTTCATTCGATCACTATCAGAAACTTACGATATAAATAAAAAATAAATGCAATTGATGTAAGAAGAAAATATAAAACTTATCAAGACACTTCAGTTGAATTTTATAAGTCTATTTAAATATGAATAAAATAGAGGATCTTTAATCAAAAATTTATATATGAACGGATGATAATGCTTATAAAGAGTGAAACCGGTCAAATTAAAAATTGTAAAATCAGTACATAAAAATGTTTTTATTTTTTAAACATTATATTATATTTAAAATAAAATTGATTGTCGGATCGTGAACCTGACTGCACACCTCGTAAACATAAATATGTTTTAATTGAAAATCTACTATCTTAATACCTACGATTTAACTGAGTATACAGAATGAAAGATTTTTTTTTTTTAGTCAATTGGCATTTTTATCTCACTTTCAATGTTTTTTTACTTATCCAACCCATAACATATCTTATTAACCAAAAAAAATATAACATTACGTTACATACGTTCAATGATTAACGTGATAAAAGATGTTACTTTACGATTTTATCACTTTTAGGGTGTTTACTGTCAATACTTGGTAGAAAGGCATTATATTAATAAAAACACAAAATTCCTTTGTACTTTATTCCACTTTATTAAATGGGTCAAGACTGGTCTCGCTCATTGCGAGCATTGTCAACTGATAAGAAAAATATATAAACAGTGCTATTTATACTAAATTAAATTGAATTCAAATTTAATGAAATCATTCACCACTTAGAATTTATTAGTCTTTGATGATTTTTGAATTGTGTTAAGCATTTTATGTTTATTTAATTGTAGAGTCCCTTATACTGTAATTTGTAAATCCTTTTCATTGTTAATTGTTGCTTACACCTTTTATTTCAATTTGTTTTTTATAAATAGCACTGTTTATACATTTTACAAACAGTTGACAATGCTCGCAATGAGCAAAACCAGTTCTGACCTATTAAATAAAGTGGAATTAAGTACAAAGGAATATTGTGTTATTTTTATATTAAAATTTTATATCAGTTTAAGGTAGAGGAAAATCACTTCAATTAAGCTTGTCTGTCAATTAACGTCGTGCGGCTAAATTAATTAATATTGAAAACAATTGCGTGAGAAAGTCAGCAAATTAATTAATAAAATTCATTTTAAGGTGATAGAAAAGCGGTGAAAGAGTTTTCGTTGCAAAGCTGAATTTTCACCGCCAAAGCTTTTCTGTTTTCTTAGAAAAACGATTTGCGTGAAAATTAGCATCTATAAAAAGATTGCGTGAGGATAAAGAACAACCATGAATACAACACTACGATTAAACGTAGATCGTAAAAAAGAGTCTTAGGGCAACCAAATAATATTTTTTTTTTTGCCACACACTAAAGAGATTTGTATATCGATTGCACAGCGTACAAAAGGATTATAATATAATAGAAAAGTAGGGTTATAATATTTTAAACACTATGAAAGAGGGCACTAAGCATGATAAATCAAACGGGCTTATGACTGTAAAAAATATTTTGGTGATATCGGTTACCAATACACTTAAGCTTTTTAAACATTATTTTACGACTTAAGACTAAGCTTAAAGCTTAAAGCTGCTTGATGAAATTTCAATATTAAATTGTTCAAATCGTATTTTTTTGAAGTTCCAAATTGATGAAGTGAATGAGTTTGTGTCAAAGTTCTTTGAGCCTCTTTCATCGCTGATGTAATTGGATATTTACATTTATTTTCCATTGTTGTCGACGGAAGAACGTGATCGCTTCAGAGGTGAGCTATCCATAGTGAAGCTAGTTAACGTAGACAACATATGCGTTTATATGCGTATTACATTATATTATACAAATCTTTAAATTAAACTACACATGTACAACTATACATACGTACAAACAAAACATAAATGAGTAAAGTGAGGAGTCATTTTCATAATCTTAATTATTCTATTAATTTGTATAATGATGTCGTTGATCGAAACTGCTCTTGATCTAAAACGATTCTTAAGTATTGTTTCTTCATAATGGTAAACATTAAATATCGTTAAATTAAAATGTTTGCCTACTTTGCTGTGAAACTTTTGAGAGATTTCGAAAACGTATTCACAAATGGTTGGTATTTAAGTCTCGCAAATAAGTGAGTTGCGCACGTACCACGGGGCGTTACAAATCTGTCACAGTGTTCAAGTAGTGCACGGATAGGTTAATAATTTTAACTCTGTAATATTACATTAATTTACATTAGTTATATCTTAAATAATATTACATTATTACTACTACAGCTAGATTGATTGAACTATAGAGTAGATAAGTGTAAAAGTATTGTTCTGTTAGTATTTTTTTTTAAATTTAATAATTATATTTTTTTTCTTACGTTAAAAACTATTTACTATGCGCCAGTTCAAGTTGGTCTATGCGCTGGAATGTTTGAAAATGTCAAAAAAAGAATTCGGATTCGTTAGTGACAAAATTAATAGAATTTTACAAAATTCTAAGAATTCAAACGGCCGCCTAATGAAGGTATTTCAACATAACTTTAACAACAGTTGCTCAACTTCCGTTTTTTAAGATAGTAAGAATAGAATGATTGAGCCAGGACAGAACTAGTGGTAAGCTAATCTTATTCGCAATTCCCTTATTTTATTATTGGAATATTGAAAGGGAATTTCCGCCACGAAAGCCAATGACTTTGACCACTGCACTACGGACCCGACATATTATTTACTAGTATTTATGCCGAAAAATAAAATAACAATATAATCATAACTTCTTGTCAAGAAATTTACGACCTTGCTTCTGAATGCGCATGTGTTAAAGTTGCTTGCAAAACTCATGCTATGCATATGAAAGTATTCAGGCTCTTAGCTAAATTCTAATCAGACTCCTATACCCAAAAAACGCATAACTCCTTGGATCCTTGAAGTCACGTCTCTGGAATACAATTTCACTACAAGGAAGTAATTACTTAACCCTCACATGGCTATTATTAGGGAGTCATTAGCGAATATTGGTATTTTATGAATCTCCCTAATCGATAAAATTAATTATTGCAATATCAGTGTCGGCGTAGCAACAAGGGAGGGGGCGCGACGGAGGGTTAATGGGGGGTCTTGCTAATGACCCGAACCTTTGAAGATTATACGATTACACTAACTGGGATTTAGTGGATTAATTAGGGGTGTAATTATTTTGTGTAAATAATTATATACTACTCATAGGGATGGAAGCACGAACTGTGACTTGACTTTAAATGCAGCCGCACGCTTATGGCTTTACGTTTCATTAAAATAATATCGTATTCTATAAAATATATTTTTTTAAATTATCATTAAAAAAATAAACACTTTTTTTATCAATGGCCAAAACCGAAGCCATCACATATTTTAATAAAAATAGTTTGCGATGAATTAAAATATTATAAATATACTTAAATTTGGATCGTCGAGCCCTATAGTACAGCGGTTTGCGGTATTGGCTCCCGTGCCGGACCTCACGGACTCGAGTCCCAGTACGAACAGTATTTTTTCGATCGATTTGTCGATTTCTGAAAACTCTTTTCCACCCTTCCGATCTTTAAATAACTGGGCACAGTGAGAGCGATTAGTTAACCACTAGTCCTGTCTTAGCCTTATCCTTCTATCCTCTTTCGAAAAGAGAGTTAGCACGAAAAACAATTCTGTCAAGATACCTTCGTTATGACGAAAGTGTGCTACACATTGGGAGCACACATGGATTAAAAAATATTTCGATAAATTTTCACAGGTTCCAGAATTGATTTTAGTAAATCATATGATATTTTTTGAAATAATTTATGAATTTATGATATATTTTTAATCAGTAGGTGATTTATTTTAAATATCAAAATCCCGATTTTAATTGCAATCCAAATTAATGTATTTATTTACCTTTTCTGTAAAATTCGTAATAATATTTGCGGAACCGGTATCATAATTTTTAATTATAAGTTATTGATTGACATGCAATTCACTTGGTAGAACTCCATTGTAATAGAGTAAAAATAGCAGCGTATTTAGTTCTACAGTTTTTATATTATATAGTTAATAGCTATTTCGTCTTTCGCCATCGTTATAACTATAGTTCTTTCTACCTACTATTTTAATTAGGAGTTTTCTGGTTGCAGCGTACACTGTAATATGTGCGCGTATATATATTTTTATTCAGTATCATAACTGAGTCGTTAGTTCGTACATTATATAATACTAGCATGGCGTAGAATACGAAATTCATTTTTATCGAAAAGCATTGGACAAAATACTTCAACAAGCAATTTAACAACCGTCCCAGAGTCATGTTCGTTTTCACAACAAAACGCCCGAGCCGCAGAGCGAGAGCAATAAGAAAAAGAAGAAAAAACAAGAAAAGAAAATGGTATCCCCCTAAGAAACGTACGTTTTTTATTGGGAGGCATACATGCTGATTTATTTTACAATGCGGCAACACTAAAATGGTCGCAAAGAATTTGCCAACCAGCTATAAAATTGATTAAAGCTGTAACGTGTAGTGGGCAACACATAAACATCGACACGTTGAACGTGTTGTACTTGTATGTACAATATTTTGCAAAAGTTTTCAGGGCAACTGCCATCTTCTGTTGGTTACGTTTAAATAAAAGTTTAATGAACAAATTTCAGTGTGCTCCTCTATATTGAACACATCTTATTTCTCACGACTGCATTGGACAGAAAAACACTATCTTACGCAGGCATCAATACGTTCGATGGATTCGACGGAAACTTTGTGGAAGTTGGTTCATTTTAAATATAAAGTTAAAATTTGATAACTTTGTTACTCTACTTGTTGTGTTGAAAACTAAGACACGTGTTTCACCTCTTTCAAACTCACCATCAAACAGAATATCGCAAGGTTTACGAATAACTTAATAATTTGAATCAATTTGTACTATTTTCACTTATAATAATATTTAAAATTGTAGAATCCCGAATCCCGAATATTTACACGATTTTATGGTGAATGTTCTATCCAGGGACCCTGGAATCCCAGATCCGGGATTAAATGCCCTAGTTGAAACTAGCTCTCAAACTTATCTGCTTCTTTTTTGGATCGTTGGGGTTTTAGTGTGGTAATTAATATCCGTCGTTTACTATCAATTAGTCATTCTGAAGTCGCACGGTTTACTAAGTCTTGGGACTCGAGGCGTGATAAATCCAAAGTCCCGGGACATCATAGGACTCGAGACTTTTATTTCCCCTTTAATAAAATTTTAATTTTATTAAAATTAAATATTTGCATGTATGTATGTATGCATATATTTATGTACTACATACACTCGGCGCCTTTTGAAAGTACGCACTAGTAAAAATCGCGTTTTTTTAAATGTTTAATAATAATTATTTTTCTTATGTAATGGATGTGTGGAATACTAACGGCTAATTTTTAGTAAAAAGGGATGATAACGGTACATGTAATGAAAAAATATCAATGAAGCCGCCGTCAGAAGTAAATTTATGACCGTAACTTTGCAATACTTTAGACCTTTTTTGTCCTATTGAGACATTGGTACCTTTGTGGAATAGTGAAAAAACATTTGTACATAAAACAACATCAGGTATGAACATTTAATTTTATTATTTTGTAATTTGATTTTGCTACAGTTATATTACAATATATAAATACATGGTATTTGAAACTTCTACGAAATTATAAATCCCAAACATCTGTTTTTCTATCAGATCCCTTTTATATACGCATACTTAATTTTGATAAAACCCCGAGTAAGTGTCACATCCCGACCGTTTCGTGTCCGTTGTTCTTGGGGTTTCCCTCTTATATCTGTTTTCATTCAATACACATCAGTCCTTTTAAGGGTTTCTTAATCACAAAAATTGTTTTTTTCAAAATTTAAATGTACATGTTATTATTCTAGCACATTATAAATCACAGTCACAATTCCCTGGACATTTTCCAAAAAAGTCCCGGGACTTTTGTCCCGGCACGTCTCGACACAGAATCCCTACTATCAATATAATACATTGAACTGTTTTTTATTGGGAACAACGTGACGACCAAATGTGACAATTTATTTATTATTTTTACGTTGAATAAAAAAAAGCAATTAAATTAATGAAAAACCACACTACGCCCGTGGCCCGCTGTTCAATTTTCTACTAGACTCTCAATAGTATCTTGAATTGATTTTTAGATTCGCGTTTAAGGGCATAAATGTCTGTAATGTTCCACGTTCTCTCCTACCAATCAGATATTTAAAAAACTGTACGTAGAAAGATTGATTAACTTACAACTAGTCTTGCCCTAGAAAAATCCTTTTATATTCACTATCTCAAACAAAAGAGAAGTTGAGTGAATAAATAACTAATATTATAAAAGCACCATCTTTATTTTGACTATTCGTAAAATCAAAAAACCTGGTATAACTTACAGATAAGAATCTAGAAAAAAATATTTAAATGTTGGAGAGAGACAAAACGAAGAAAAATCTTTAAAAATTTACAAACGGAAGTAATATAAAAAAATCAAACGTAAAAGAACTCACTAAATCTATTTTTTATTATTTAATATATAGCTCATCAAAAGACTTTATCGAATCAATTTTACGAATTCCTTCCTTATTAAATGACGGGAAATAAATACCAAGAAACATTGCTATGTAAAATACACAAGTACGAATAAACGGTACATATTTAAGAAGGTTCTACCTGAAGCTGGTTCAGCGAAAAGCCGTTAGACCCCGGAAATGAACTATTAGCCTGCCGGATGGAACCGGAACTCAGATGAGACGTTCTACGAGGCTAAGACTTGTGTTTCTGAGCGAGAAAAGCTACAGGGGTAAAGCACGATGTCTGGGAGACCTTAAAAAGGCAAGGGAAGTTTTGTCATATTTGTAGATACAATTCAGGGACTATTTTTTATTGTACAGGAAAATTCATTGTTACAGCGTTACAAAAAATTCGAGCAGATTTTTTTTATAAATTTGATAGTGCTTTTGTGGGACTTTATCTCTTAACTAAAAGAAGTAACTCAATTATTTTACTAACTGTGTAACTATGTATGTATATGTAATAATTATATGATTATTTCAGAAGCAAAGACATTTAATCAAAACGATAAACGCAATCATTGATTATTTTACGACTTTCTCGTAGTAAAATAACTGTCGCGTCGTCAGTAGTTAATGTCGTTGGCTTCTGTCACGGTGTTAATAGGCTCAAATCCCAGAACGAGAATTTTTATTTTTACATTGAAAAATAGATTTTTGTTTCAACAAATAAATGTTTGTTATATTTGAAATTTCCTCCTACCTATCCAATCTCTAAGTACTAGGCTAGCGATAGTGATTAGCTAATCACTAATATTGTCCCATACATATTCTTCTATCACTAAACTCTTTGAACAAGCAATGTTGAGCAACTGAGTACTAAGCAGTTCTGGTAAAATAAAACATCTTTCGAGATAAACTTCATAGAAAAGTCCATAATATGCTTAAAATTGGCAGCCGACGTAGTAAAAAAATCTTACAAAAAGGTATTAGACGTATTGGACGTAGAATTTTTTTAATATGACCATTGAAATTTAAAAAGATTTACAAAAACAATATGCTGAAATATTGTATTTTAGATTAAAACTTCTAATCTGAAATGATACAATTATTAAACAGGCCAAAAAATAGGGTAAAATATTATACTGCGAAAATAAAATGCATCATAGCTTAAAAGTGCATGATGTGGTATGGATTCGTTTTGAAGATGCCACTGATAGTGCAAAACCGCATCCTATGGCTGCTCTCGTTTTAGCCGTCCAATACAACAATCAAATTCGATGTTTTTATAAATTCGCTTAAAGAATGCAATACATTCAGGTAAACTCTGAAAAGTTTCTTTTGCAACTGTTAGATCTGTTGCAAGTCACGTTTCACACTATTAGAATGGGAAATTTATAGTTATCGACCTCTGATGTTGCGCCTTTTCCGGGTTACCTGGATGCGCCCATTAGCACCCTCTACAGGGAAGATCCAGTGATAAATGCATCTACATCGCGGTATATTAGCAAAAGAGTGATGTGGCTATTCGGCTTGCATACTTATTTATTTGGAGAATTGGCATTTCTTCAATGTAACTTTTGTTTAACTCGAGCGAGTTTTCAAGTACTGTGTCACTATGGTTTGGCCGTACGTTTGATTCTCTTTGAGTTTTGAAAAATATCTAGAAAACAAAGTCACTCAATGATAGTAAAAAAAATACTTTTCAAGGTATACACTTGAATGTTATAATTTTCGATGGGTGGAAATGCAACAGAATTTGTGATTGGTTAACGAACTTGTGTTCAAATGCATAAATGCCTGTGATATTTGCATTCTTTAATGTTTAATGTTAATAATTTGCTAAATGATGGCCCTTTTCTAGTTCCGTCTTTTTATCATCGATTAAGAACCATTGATCTACTAAATAACAGTCAATTCTCGCAAAAACAACTTCTTCAAGAAATGTGAATGTATATTTTACCCATTTTTTTCTTAATCTGGATATTTAAATATATGATATATATAATATATGGAAGAATGATTTCTTCTTCTAACAGTATATTCGTGATTCTTATAATTTATAAAATCCAAAATAGGCATATTCCATCCCGTTAAAAACTGTTAAATATTCTAAAATAAATACTTTTATATTTTTAATTATTTATGCAAATTTATCAAGTGAATTTAGTATAATTTAGAATATTGTTAAACGCGTTTTATTATTGAAAAAAGACGTTTTAAATCTTGTTACATTAATACAAAATAGAAAAATAAATGCAGTTCATTTCCTTTTTGTACAAAAAGAATTAAAATTTCATGTCTTTACTGAGTAATAAAAAAATGTGCACGGTCAAAGCAGCCTCACAGCTTTGCGCTTTAAGGTCTTTAGGGAATAGTCAGTAAGCTTATATTATTTCATCGCTATTTAAGTGAAGACATATATTTTATTAATTAAAAGTTATTATAAGAGAATTGCCTGTTACTCAGTAGCTCGACCTCTCTTAGAATAAAGTAAGGATAGAAGGATAGAGCTACAGTAGAACTAGTGGTTAACTAATCACTCGCAGTACGCCGTGTTATATTAAGGATTGGAAAGGTAGGAGAGAAGTAATGATGTGTATTCAAACAAAAATAGTTCATTGCGTTGCCACTATATGCTAGGCTGTTTAAAAATGAATTGATAGTACACAAACTATCGAAAAAAATCTTTGGAGTCAGAGTTTTTTTACACGACTCCACAGCTCTGATCAAAATACCTTATTGTATGTAAATTCTTCACTAATTCAATGTATAAAAAACTGACGTGAAGGTTTAAATGTTCCATAGCTGAATGCTCAATGCGTTGATGTTTTTATTCAATTTTTTCTGGTCAAAGATTCGAATGCATTAAAAAATATTTTAATTATTACATTAAAAGATATTTTTCTTACAACGGAATGGATGTTTGTGATTTTTCCACCCAAAGTATCTTACTAAAATAGGGTGTAGAGAGAACGATCAGTTAACTGCACGTCATTCATAAATATATATTCCTTTGTTTACCCTCTCCGAAGAAGGGGCAGAATGGCTGATTTACGACCAGTAATCTTGACAAAAAATGCCAGTTGAGATGCGTCATTAGAGGTCCATATATTTCACACGCGGAAACGGTACATACATATTTCTGTAATAAAATGGTTCTGTAAAAGAACTATCTCTATGATTGGTGTTGGAAAAACAATGATCTAAGAACAGATTACTCTTTCACTGCAAACAGTGTAACGGATATTTTTCACTATTGAGAATATCAAATAGAGTTGATGTTGAAAAACATATTATAATAATATAGTCTCATTATCTCATGTTGAAAATTAGTCTAGGGAAACTTTGTATTTTGCCTGTAGGCTGCAAAATAAGTAATTTTGTTCATCGATAGTCTAGAGCAAGGGTCACCAATATTTTTGAGAAACGGGCCGACTTGATTTTTTTACAACATTACAGGGCTGGACGACAGATTTTTTTTTTTTTTTTGGATATCAAATTTATGGAGCTTCAAGTACCAGGACGCACACGCGTCAAGGTTTTTTCAGTCTCCTTCATCAATAAAGATTTTGAAAACTTGTAAATTGCATCCCCTTACCGTCGTTTGCAGACGGAAGGGCGCGATCACTACAGAGATAAGAAGTTCACGGGAACTCCATGTGCATTATTTTGCAAATCACATTCCATATGCTTCCTCCATACTATATCCGTACATGTACACACACATGCGCATACATACATACACACATACAGTACACAACAAAATTTAAACAAAGAGAGTCATTTTTGTGATGCTAAGTTCGTTCTAAAATTGTCAATTTTAGACGACATAAGATCTATGGAGGGTCGTCGAGCAGAACTGCTCTGGGTCTAAAACGATTCTCAGTCTCGTCATAGTTGTGGAGATCGACAAATAAGTTCTTATTAGAACCGAACTAGAATATTAATTTATATGTGCTTACAAAATAATTATAATTTTAACAAAATGGAAAATATTTATAATAGTGCATACCTATCTATTTATTTGTTACTTTACGTCTAATTAAAAAGTAAGAACGTAATAATAAAGGCATTCCAATGATTAAATTGTTTTTTTGTATATTTTTACAGTTTTACATATTGCATGGATTTTTTAATTTATTGAGTTATAATTAAAACAATAAACAAAGAAAAACATTTTATTTCTTGTATTAATAATTTATGTACAAAAATCCAGAACTTTCGGAGGGCTGTATGAAAAGCGGGCCGTAGTTTGCTGACCGCTGGTCTAGAGTCTAGACCAAGGGTGGGGAACCTTTTCTTCTCTAAAGGCCGCATTCATTTTTCTGATTCGACATAAGGCCGCAGTAAGCATTGACTAGGGAATCTTTGGCCGGAAACAGAAATTTACGGTCAGAATGTGTCAGGAATTTACGAATTTAAATTTTACAGAATTACAGAATTGGCCAGAAGGCCGCAGGTTTCCCACGCTTAGTCTAGACCGTTTGTGTTCTTATTGAAAATACACGAATTAAAAAAATAAGCCGTTATTTTTTACTATTACATGTTTTTTTTTAAGTAAATGTAATTTTTCATATTTTACTATCGATCGGAAGTATAAAACTTTATCTTTCCAAACTTGACCAATTCCATTATTCCCAGCGGATGTTCTCTTCCGTCGAACTCGGTTTTATTGTTTTTATTTAGTTTGACGTTTGGAAGTGCAGTTGAAACAAAGTATACTGTAGAAATTGTTCTTTTAACATAAAAGTCATTCGACCGTCTTGAAAATAAGAAAAAATGCAACAATCCAATGCTCATAGGAAATAAGAAGGTTTTTAATATCAGCTGTGCTGAAGATTAGGTAGACTGCTAAAAAACAAATGTATCCATTTTTGAAGATAGGACAAACTATACGAGCATTTTTTTAACCAACTTTTTTGGTTATGTGACTTATACGGTTAATATTTTCGAAGGATTGGACGGTAACTTTGCTTCAGTTTATTTTTATATAAAATTATACTTGAAGACTTTGTTCCACCACTTGTGTGACAAAATGTGACACAATGTTTTTCTCTTTAACTGGATGGCTGCTACAGACGAGATATCTCGTCATTTTTTTTTGTGCGCAATATTCCAGAGACGAGTTACCTCGTCAATAACTAATTAAATTAATAATTACGAATTATAACCAGCGTGCTAGGTACAAACGTACTTTTTTCTACGGCAGCCAAAAGGCTAAGAAGCATTATCAGACAAAATATTGTTAGTTTTTCGAATAAACATAAAACAAATGATTCAAATTCTTAAGTAATAAATTACAAAATTATAAGGTTGTTTTTAATTGACGAAAAGGGGGGATACAATATAAACATTGATAAGACTAATATTATATATTTACAAATTAAATACTTAAATTAGAGATGGGGTGGATGGGAGGGAGGAATACTAGACACCACATACATCCATTCCTTCGAACAGATATTCATAAATCGATTGAAAAATTAATTTATAAAACTGTCCGTACTGGGACTAGCCCAAAGTTTTTTTATTAACCATTATGTATCAAACTTGATACACGTTCTATCAAAAGGATGTAAGCTGCAAATACCAAATTGGTATCTAAATTTAGCTTTTATGTTTGAAAAAAGAAAGTCACGTAAAAATTCTAAACAGGAAAAAAGACTCAAAAAGCTTTTCTTCAAAAATGTATACAATTTAAATTAGATTTAGTCAATTAAACATCAGTTTTTAAGTATCCGTGTACTTAAAGGATTTATATATTTCATAATTTGTCTTTAGCTTAAAATCATCAATTGCACCTCTT
This sequence comes from Himalopsyche anomala, assembly GCA_031772345.1. NCBI lineage: Eukaryota > Metazoa > Arthropoda > Insecta > Trichoptera > Rhyacophilidae > Himalopsyche > Himalopsyche anomala. The sequence continues at coordinate 6,024,703 of CM062840.1, forward strand.
GTCATTTTTTTATGTGTGGGTTACGTCATTTCTCCTTTCCACAATCGATGTGTTAAAACAGTCGTAACTGCATTGTTTAAAGACGGCATTTTTTTGTTGTTTGAACTCGAGTAAAAAAGTTTTAAACAATATTTTTATAGCATGTCGTCGAGAAATATGATCAAATAATTGGAAGATAATACGTAATAAGGATTTCGTACGTTTATTTTAAATAATGAATCAATTTTGAAATCATGCTTTTGTATTTTCAAGCAGAAAATTTTAAGATAAAATTGAAACATCTTACCAATGAATACATATGTGTATTTTGTAAAGTACGCTTTTTCCACTTTAGATAGCACTGATCTAAGATTACGAAAATAATAAATAAGTTTATTAAAGCTTCATAAACTTTGACTTATCGCAAAAGACTTACGTATAGCGCAATGTTTTAAAAACCTGAATTAATTATTTCGAACTGGACTTATGTTTTTATAAGCTCCCAAGAAATAACGCAGCATCATAATTAAAAAACTTTTCTCATATTCGTTTGCGAAAAACTCGCCATGAAAATGATGTTCTTCATCTTTGACTTAGTTTTTTTTACTATTAGTGCCACGTTGACTTGTACTTATTTTATAATGAGATTTATGATGGCGACAAAGAATAGTCACGCAGAGTATTTTTTTTTAATCGGATATCGGTGTTGCATAGAAGAATTTGATATTTATTTTTTACTTTTTTTTATAGCTGATTAACAATAACTTTTGAAATGTTTAAAAAAATCCATTGTATTTAAAAACTTTATACTCTAGAATCTAGGGGATCAAGTTTTCGTTATTGTGTGATTGTCACATGTCCACGCCGGCGATCATCTAATAATCTGTGCAACGACTGGTGATCTGGAACCATGACTCACTTCATTAAATGTTTGATGTCAAAGGCGCAAATACAAGATACGCGAAAAATTTATTATTGAATACAATAAACATCTACTACTGTATTCTTTTAATTTAAAAATAAATTTTAATTTGCTTTATATGAGTGACCGTGCTCCCTCCCTGAAGCCTGACGTGTCTCTCCAAAACTAATATTTCTTCTGTGGCTCTCTTGAAATATATTGTGATTAAATTTAAAAAATCCAATACAATTAAAGAAGTTGCCAACTAGAGGTTTATGATTCCGTTTTCAATTATAAGCATTAATATCTCCACATAAAATTTTATGCTTGATAAACTGTTATTAAACTTTAAGGGTTGAATAAGTAAATAAGAGTTAACGACATTTTATACATTCATGTATTCACAGAAAAATCCATAATATTAGTGGCGTGATGTTTCACGTATTTATTGCAAATTGATGTCTCTGTACATTTTAAAACAAATTTCTAATAATCTCTTTTTGGCACATAGTGAATTATTTGTTTTAAATATAAAACTAAAACACCTTAACGGTGTTCATTATCAATACTTGGTGGAAAGGCATTATGTTCAAATAATAAAACACTATTTTGTACTCTACCTAACTTCTCGTGATAAAGTTCATCATGAGCGAAATCGGCCCTGATCATTTTAAGTAAATGTAGAATTATTACAAATGAATGTGAAAAAATATTCAATCGACGGAATTTTTTGGCTCACAATAATCATACTTTAATATTGTCATCAAAAAATATTGACTAAGCTTTTTAATCGAAATGTCATTCATTGAAAATTTTATTCACAGCGTACAGCGAGGAATAATATTCCAAAGTGTATATTCGATACGAAAATTAGACGGAAAAGCCATCAGAACAATTGAAAAGCGAAACCGACACGCCGTTTGAATATTAAATGCATTTTCCCGACCCGTTTTCACATATTCCTTACACTTATTGCTATTATACTGGGATGTTCAATATATATATATATATATATATATACGGAAACAGCAATAAAATCTGAATAATTATATTATGTTAATGAAAGTATTGCGCAGCACAAATTCGGGATATTGAAAACGTTTATATTGGATCCGGTAGCAGAATAATTCTTGTAAATTTGTCTACCGACAAGTATTACTACTTTTTTTTTGTAAATTATGAAACATTAAAAGACACAAAAAATGATAAATGCAGATAAACAATAAGTGTTGTAATCTCAAATAAAAAAAAGTTTCTTTTTTGTTATTTAAGACTTTCCTCCATGTTTTTAATATTTTTTTGAATTATTTTTAGTTTCAAAGCAGGAGTCATAATTTTTAATAGGCGTCAGAATAATTCACGATGAAATTTCTAATAATAAGCAAACAAGACAGACTGTTTCTAAATAGGTGCTCGGTACGTAATTCATTAGTGATAATGCTAAATGTTGGCTTCATTAAAACAAGCCAACAATAACATTGCAGTATTTTCTTTGATAGTGGTTTAATAAAGTCGCAAGTGTTTATGAGGGAAATGTTGAAAATTTGTCACAAACAATAGATCGGGATAACTTTTGTGATATTTCAAAGGGTTTTCTGTTATTTATCAGTTTGATCAGTTTGGCTGACCGTAAATCAGCATAGAAGTTGGTTGTTGAGTATCTCAACACTACCCGCTATGTGTATGCAGCCGCATTTACACAACGCAATACGATAAAGAAAAGAAAATAATTTACTTCTCATATTATTAGCCTGATACATAGCCGCATTAACATAATCATGCACTGTTGTGCTTAAAAAAAAGAAGATATAAAGAAAAAAGAGATTGTGACTTGCTCAGAAATTTACTTTAAGTGATATTAAGTATCTTGAGTATCGGTATACTGAGGATCCACCGTGGCAGACGAGTTTAATCTACTCCGAGTTGAATTTAAAGAGGGATAAAGAACATCCCGTTCCCAATGTTGTGTTGAAAATTTATTGAATACCTCAAAATTGGCTTTGGTTGAGATTTGATCAGCGTGTCCTATTGGGCCCGTATGAGGACGGACCACAACAAACTGCTCGTTCGGAATTCATCTTAGGGCAGTACCACAGTATGTGATTGACGTTCTGGTGGTTGTGCTCACAAGTGGAATCCGGCCGTTCAACCAACTTTTCCTGGACCTGTTAATCAGCGTAATAACAAAAGAGAAATCATATATAAAGCTTAATTCATCGACTTTATTAAAATATGTGATGATTTCTATACATTTAAAATTCGATGATGGTTGATTTTAAGCACTGATACACCGATAATTTAACATTTAAAAACTGATACTGGTATATCGGGATCCCGGTTTTGGTAATAACGGTTTTGCACAGAGAAATTTTACTGCTACCTAATAATGTAATGAATATTTAAAAAAAAATACTCATCTATTTTTTCTGCTTTTACAGGGTTGCTGTCATGTCGTGCGGTGCTGTACATCATAGTGATTCTTGGCTTCATGCTAAATTATGCGCTTCGGGCGAATCTTACAATTGGCATTGTAAGCATGGCCATCAAAATCGTCGACTTCATTGTGACACAGTTTACGGGTTTTTATGAAAGGCTAGTAGATTTTTAATCATGATAGTTCTTTCAATTCCTGACGAAAGTTCGTGTGGTAGTGTGTACAACACTGACTCTCTATCTATAGTATTTTTTTAATAATAACCTTTAGCGCAAAATATACACTGTAGAATGAATAGATATTATGCCACAGAGTACGTAACACACGACATATTCGACTGTAATTTTCTTAAAACGTGTAGAGGCGGAATGCTAGCTCGCTACACAAACAACCACAAATGGCGCAAATTTATAAGACAGTTAATCAAAACCGCAACGCCGAGGAGGGAGTCACTTGCAAAACAATTCTACGACTAGCTTCAAAAGCTCCCGCGAGAACGGGGACGCGTCGTTAAGTTAAGCCGACAGCGACGGCGACGCCCGAACCAACTCTAGGCGTCGATTTTTAAGCCGTCAGAATTTACACATACTATATTATTACTTTGTACGCAGCTGCTACCTTAAACAATAAAGGAGGACTATATTAAGATTGAAATAAAGCATAATTTATACAAATCTAGATTTTAATTAAATTTAAAATACAGCATAGGTGAGGAATGTGTTTATTTTTCCTTTTAGAGGCCTTAAATCATTGTACCTACATTATCACTTATAAAATAGTTGCTGGCTCTTAAAGAATCAAGTAAAAAACATGTTTTCACACCTACCACCAATGCTCCCTCTAATTTTCCGAAGGCTATGTGCGCAAAATACATTGGCTGTGCAACTTTAAAAGGAAATTAATTTTTTTGTGCGCCATATAACGGTATTTAGACCTACTTAACGAAATTGTTATTTTTTATAATGACAATAATTAACAACACTATATAATGACAATTAATTTATTCTGGTGGTGGTATAGCTGGTGTAACTTTTGTGCGCTCTGCTCTAATGCGTGTGCGCGCACACAGCTTAGAGGGAACAATGCCTACCACCCTTTGATGGACGGTAAAAACTCAGGAAGTACATTAAAAAATATATGTTTTTACTTGGTTCCTAAAGGACCACAAAATATCGTTAGTATTTTTTAGCACCGTAGAAGTGCTATACCAGTGAATTGGCGTTTTAAAATAAAGTTGAAAAGTTTTAAAGAGATATTATAAATATTTTTATTATTCACCAATGTTTATCATGCAAAAAAGTCGTTCAAACTAAATCTTCTTAAAACATGCAAAACGATATCTTTGGACTGAAACATCGATCGTTGTAGTATATCTATCTCTAATGGTAGCGTTCAGCTGAGATAACCATAAACCAAATCATAATTATCTTTTATATTTTTATTTATTAAAATGAAATGTTTGCTAATGCCAATCCAATGAATATACAAAACCATTTTCTGATGATCATTGGACTGTTACAATTTCTTACAACCACCTTTGTCTGGTTGATTTCACAATTTGATCATATAAGCAAAGCATCTTCACTTTTATATATATCAAGATAGTCTATAAATGTACACCAATACCAAAACCTTATACAAACATAATTATTCCCCAGTTGGGATAAGCAGTTCAAACTAAAATGTACTTAAGCCCACTTTATTAATTAATTAATATTTTACGTCAACTAAAACGACCCCAAGCCATTAAAATAACACGTTAATTAATGTAATACGTCGTTAGGGTGATTTAGGAAAAATATGGTGCGGCGAAATTTCGTCAACTTTCCGACAGAGCTTTTTCGTCGGAGCTTTTTCGGCGTCACAAATGTTTTGTAAACTTTTGGCACGGGCGACGATTGAAGCTTCAACTGAAGGCATTATTTGTCGCTTTTGTTGGGAAATCAACGCAGGGGGTACTTTGCGCCTCAGCTCACAGTCGGTGCAGCGCTTTTCAAATATTCAGAACAGTCTGAATTTAATATTAATTTCCATATAACCTTTTCAGCAAATCTTTTATATGTAAATGTAATTTTTGCTTCAAAAAGTTTTGCATTTTTTTAAAATGACTGATTGTTGATTGTATGGTAGCCTTTAAAAGCTGTTAAACTAGTGTCAATGATATATTATACCAATGATGCACAAACCGCGGCCTTTATTGAATTTCGTGGCGGCCCTCAAATATTTCAAACATATTTTTTTCACGTAAAACATTTATTTTATAAATGTAAGCAAGCCTTTTCTTTAATTAAGGAGAATAAATCGGTCCATAGAAACAGGCTTACTGATTAAAATTTGGATTCTATTGTGCGGCTTAATACTACAAATATCAAGTCAAATTATAAAAAAATAGTTTAAAATTAAAATTAAGACTAAGATCGCATTAACTTTTGAATTACATATAAATAAAACATGTATATCTAAATATTTCACAATAAAAAGATTTGTAATAAAGTACTCATAATCTTTTTTGCATGGTTTATTTATTTTTACGTTTTCGAAATAGCACGATCAAAATAATGTAATGGAATCTATCATTCATGTATCTAAATTCACTTATTATTTTTTACACGGTTTCTTTGCACGGTTGTTTTATATCGAACGTATGCCCCGTGTAAAAGAAGATTGAACGTACCTTAAATTACATTTTTCTTTGCGACCCGAACCTATGATAATTTGTTTTATGCGGCCCGCAAGAAGGTGAAGGTTGTGAATGTCTGTATAAGACGAAGTATTTAATCAGCCTATTAGAAACGAAAGAGTTCAATATGGAAAGACTGAAAAAAAAATTCAGATAATTTTTAGGTGTTTCTTTCTAATCTACGTTAAACTTTGTTTTTATTTAATTTTGTTGGTTGTTACAAAAATATAAAAATTGGAATTTTACTCTCTACGATAGTGAAATAATAAAACAATATTTGAGTACATTTTTGAGAACCGTTCATATGATTAACACGCAGTGTATAACTTTGCCATTCCATCAAGTTGCGGAATCAATTTATCTGAATGACATGATCATCAACTTTCCAGGGGAAATTTACTACGCTCGCATGACGTTTCGTATTGCATAGGGTTTATTTTCGCATACAGTGTCATTTGTCAGAAAATAAAAAGAGTTTTGTGCATGGGTTCCCGATTCGTTCGAATCAATTCTAAGCCATTAGACAAAAAATAATGCCTCGATGAATTGATTTTTTATACCATTTTATTATTTTAGGCATTTATTTTTGGCTAAATACACTTTTAATTTTTTTTAAATATTGGAGCTCACACATAATACACAAAATAAGCTTTAAAAATAATCACCAACGCACCAAATGTAGTAAACTTTTAATTACTCGTCAGAATATATAATAACTTAACGAGTGATTGTCAAGGCTTACAGCGACACCTATAATTAAGACATATTATGAAATACCTTATTTATCATTGGTTTAATTCAGGCGTGGGGAACCTGCAGCTTTTTGACTACTCTGGTGCGGCCTTGTGGCCAATTCTGTAATTCTGTAAATGTATGTAAATTCATAAATTCCCGACATATTCTGAACGTAAATTTCTGTTTCTGGCCAAAGATTACCTAGTCAAAGTTTACTGCGGCCTTATGTCGAATCAGAAAAATGAATGCGGCCTTTAGAGATAAAAAGGTACCTCCATACCTGATTTAATTGATAGAATTTAGCTTAATAAGATTTTTTATGATGAGTTAAACATTCTTTATAATTTTAATGTTTTTACATGAACTTAATTGTTACTGAAATCGGCGTGGCTGACTGATCCATGCATAGGATCGAACTGATATGACTTCTTCTTACAATTATTTTTTAATATCTTTAAACTTTTGTTTGCTTCGTGTAATTGACTATAATATCTTAAATCATACCAATCAATCAGACGGTTCACCAAACAAAATAAAAACGTCTATGCCCAGTATTAGTTGGTTTTGTTTTCATTTGCTTCTTTATATTCAGAAAAAGGATGATAGCTAAATAGATGTTTATGTTAAGCATACATAGGTTAGCGAAATTAGCTGTAAACTATTTTATTTTGTCAAAACGTATTCTAACACATTACCCCAACTGTCACGTAATACCGATTGCTTTTCTAAAAGCGAAACAATAATAAATAGTATTAAAAAAATCAGCGATATTTCTTCAATTTACGAAGATTATCTTCAAATTGGTTATGTCATCGTTCTTGAAATATCGTTTTATAGCGCACGATTCAATTTTTCATTAATTCCCATACCTGATATGTTTTCTAACCACGTTCTTCGCTTGTATGGATTTCAGAGGTTCAATATACATTATTATAGTTTTACGTACACACAGATATCTCTAAAAATACTGATATTGCAACGGAATCTATGGTACACAACACGGAGTCAAGTCAGTATATAATGTAATCTTGAAAGTGTACACGAGTATTTTATGAAACAGTGATGCAAATGTTAAAAGAGTTTTACTTTTAACTAAAATGATCTATTTTTAAATTGAATTAAGCAGGTTAATTTGAAGAAAAGGAAAAACCAATTCGCACTTACCGTAAAAAAAAGTAATATATCTAAATAATGTGATTGAATATAAACTATAAAAATAGCTTAGATTATTCCACATATTGTGCTACAAACTGTGACACGTGTTTTGCCTCTTTCAGAGGTATCCTCAGACAATCTTACTTTCACAAATGCTTGTTTAAGTACGAATTCGTAACTAAACAAGCAAATCAAATATCAGCAATATAAATATGATATCCCGTAATATGTACTCTCAGATGGCAACCCGCGTAAAGAGCTCGCAATCCGATTGGAGATCGCTGGAGCAACTTTTAATTCACTGCGGAAAGTCTGGGACTCACGGCTGTACGCATGTATTTTGACAGTGCTGCTTTACGGTTGCGAGACATGACAGATTACAAAATTACAGAGTAACCGTATACTGTGCTTCTTATAAACAGATGCCTGCGTCGAATACTGGGAGTGCGGTGGTTTGACTTTACCAGAAACAGAGATTAGGGAACTGACTAAACAGCCGTCAATTATGTCCAAAATAAAAAAAGGCGGTGGGCAGGATGCCACAAAAAAACCTGAATTCTGCTTGTCTCTTCTACCAACCGGATGGATTCCGACGTCGTGGTAGGCCGCTGATGACCATCTATAGTATGTACTCGGCGGAGCTACGGGACGCTGGAATGACATGGGAGGAAGCAAAAAGACTGGCAGGCGACAGAGAATCTTGGAGGAATCATGTGGTGGCCCGACTAGGGAGCGGATATGGACAAAAAAAAATGATATCGGCGTTGTTAGGGAAAAAACAAGATACCTGATATTTGAAACGCTGTTGCATACTTACTTTCAAATATAGATTGTGTAATTTTCGCAATTTCATAAAACTGATTTAAAATCCATACAAATAGGAATAATATTAAATGTTATTTCATACATTGGTATTCGTTTAAATTCCCCTTATATAAATTCAATATTTTAAAGTTATTAAGTTATACCCAAACACCATTGATATTTTCTTCGACTTAATATATAAAGTGGTAAATTATTTGTTATTTAAAATATAACTACATATCGACTGTGGAAAGGAAAAAGGACGTAACCCTCAATTTTTCAAAACACCTTTTTTTCGATAATCACAATGTATACAACTTGACACACATTCTATCAAAAGGATGGAAGCTGAAAATGCCGAATAAGAATCTAAATTTAGCTTTTAAGTTTGAAAAAGATGACCTTGTAAAATATTAAAACCAAGAAAAAACACTAAAATAAAGGTTTTTCCGAGACAATTACTCTAATTAATATTAGGTTATGTCAATTAAACACCAGTTTAGAAGTATCTGTGCACTTCAAGGTTGTGTATAATTCATAATTTGCATATGTCACAAAATCATCAAAACACGTTTTTAGCGCCTCCTGTACAATTTGATATGTGTGGGTTACGTTATTTTTCCTTTCCACAGTTGATATTAAAAACGATTATATTTTTAAACAGATACTATTAAAAAACAGTTTATGACATGACACGAAATAATCATTACGATTTTAGTGTATTATTATAAAACTGCGATCGAGTGTGGTTTTGGAATTATAGCAATGTGAAATGAAATAATATTTTCGTTTTGATCTTCAAGCACTGGTGTCGTACGATCTTCCACCCTTTGATACTATGCTGAGAATTGGATATTTATTTTTACAGTGACGCTGAAAACATTCCTAGACTTTATTAGATACCTACTTCTTAGCTGGTAAAATTTTGTTTATCTATTCCATACTCGAAGCGACGAAGAAATAATATTTCATGAGAAAGTAACATTATATTAAACTTGCCCACATGCATTATGAAAAATATGTTTTCGTAATAAAGTCAGTCCACTGTCAAAGTTCAATAAGAGAAAATAAATTTTCACACTTTGAAGTTTTCTTTAAACGATTTTTTCGTAGTTATTAATAATTATCAATGAGTTTTGTAATTATATTTTGAAAAACATTTTCAATTTTGGTTAATTAGGTGTCACTTATTTTTTTTTTACCATGTCAGCTCCTAATGTGGACTCCTAATGGAGTCCACTCAGTTGCTCAACCTCTCTTTTTCTGAAGAGAGTAAGAATAGAAGGATAGGGCTAGGGCAGGACTAGTGGTTACCTAATCGCTCTCGATACGCCCCGTTCATAGGATAATATAGGTGGGAGAGGGGAATTCAAGGCATCACATACATCCATGCCTTCGAACAGAAATTCATAAATCAATTGAAAAATCAATTTATAAAACTGTCCGTACTGGGATATGAACCAGTGACCTCCGTAGCCGAATTATATGCGTCCCTTTATCTGTTAATTTCTTTCAATTTAACAAAATACCTTTCCGCCTAGTATTCACAGTGAACACCCTGAAAGACAATAATTATCAAAATGAAATGAAGTGATTTATTCCTTACTAAACTTACAAAGACATTGTTTTGTTTCTTTTATTTACGAACCACCTTAATGCAGATCATCCCATTGATTAATTTGTTTTAAACTATAATTTTTTTTTTCTAACTTGGTAGACATTTATTATAATATGGTCAAAAGAAAGAATAAATGTATTTTAATTCTACATTTTTTTAAAAAATGTAATTGACAGCCATTTCGGCTTCACGCCTATGTTTAAACATACATTAACTTATTTGAATATAATGGCTTAGTAGACATACACAATAAATCTTCCAATATATTCTATCTTACTAACTTATATTGAGAAAAAACAAAAGTAATATTTTTTTTCTAGGAAGTGTGAAAAATATGAAATTATTATTACAATTAATAAAATAAAATTACTATAATCTTTGTAGAATTTTTTTTTTTTTTTTTTACTATATTATAATGAGGTAAATGCGTATTCAATTAACTGTTATGAGACTTAATTATAGATAACGGATATAGTATTAAAACTTCAATTTGGTCGGACAAGTATATTTATTACATAAAAAATTCCCACATTCGACGTTAAGCACTAAGTCAGTGGCTACCCCTAAGACACGTCTCACCAACTCACCCCTGTCTGCGGCTAGCATCCGCCAATGACTTACCGTCAGGGAACCTGGTGTTGTGTGCAACCCACTTATGTTGTGCTAGGTCTCCCGATCCACTATTTCTCTTCGTTGGATATCTTCCTTCAACATTTACTTTTACTGTTGTATGAACTAAAAAGTAATATTTTTAAAAGTCGCCTAAATCGACTGTGTAAAGTGTTTATTGTGCTTTTTCGCAATTAAATTGCTTCAAATTGGAAGTCATTACTGTTGAGTATCTTAAAAAGTCAACGATTAAAATTTACCAGTTGACCTAGTTTGGACACATTCTGCAAATGATCTAAGAAAGTTTCCGATATCCGACTCATTTTCGTCGATTTGGAACTTATGAACCTATCTTCAAAATGTACTTGACAGAGCTGCAAGACGCTTATATGACTTTTAAATAACAAAAAAAATGGGTGAAATTAGAGAATTTTAATGATTGTGATTAATTTCTACAAAATGGTGGAGTACAATGTTTAAAAAATAATATATAAAAAAATACATATAACTCATAAAAAATTATTGCTATTTTGAATTTTCTTATAAATAAGTAAATTTTTGTCTTGGTGCAAAGACATTTTACTTTTAAAAAGGGCAAACTTTATATTTATTGATTTATTTGAAGGTAAAGCAGTTTCTTTTATAAAATATATTAAGTCTCAAAAAGCCATGTTTTGTTCAATCTTCTAATTGAAAATTTAAATAATTTTGCATGTTATATTTTCAATTTATGAAACAGTTTAAAATCAAGAAAACGAATAATAATTTCTAACTCTTCCCATGCAGCTGCAAGCATGGGAACGATTTTATAAAATACCATGTATAAAAAGCTTATCAATTTACCCTTCTGAAAAGGTAATAAGCGATAATTAGTTCATAATATTATTTTTATTCTAATACATCGATAAAATTTTATACAAGGAATTAAGTGCAAAATAAAAAAATGCCATTTTATTTTGATTCAAAATACTTTGAGACGATTTGATTTTCCTGCGACAATATGAAAGCAGAGAGCAAACAGATTCTTTTTAATGTAACCGCTTTCTTTCGACGCGATAAAATCTTGGTTTTTTGCCTCAGGGTTTTACAAGTTTTTTTGTCATTTTCATATTTAATTAGCACATTAATGATCGTCCCTACCCGGTCGGTTAGCTTCTCATTTCTTTTTTGTCAATTTAGATTGCAAAAAAATGCAAATTCATCTCAGGAGAAAGAAAGAATATGATGTCAATTGCATCTTACCATTCTGCTCGTCTACTGGTAATAAAGTCTTCTACTCATACCCCATCTCTAGGACAATTACAGAAGCTTTCAATGACTATTTCAATTGTGTATTATTCCATAATAATGATTTGTTATAACCCACTTTGCGTTTTCCCGTAAGAGTTTTATTTTTTACTTTCAAAGTGTTCACAATCTGTACTAAGTGGAAAACAATTATATTAAATAAATAAAACACTCTTTGTACCAATCCCATATTTATTTAATATTATCAGAACCGGTTTTGCTCATCGAACATTTTAATTAACCGCTTGACTACCGGGCAAATAAATCATAAATATGTTCCAGAGATACTGCGCATTTTTGAGAAAAATATTTTTGCCTAATATACACTCAAATTCAATATTTTAAAAACCTATATTGACTCAGTATAGATGGCACTACACATATTTGTAAAAATATTGCTTAAATTCTAATAGTATACCAAGTATTTGATTTTTTAAATGTCTTGGACATCCGTGATCGCTTGCATATGTTCCGGACACCTGTCTCCGCTTGGTTTTTATTTGTTCGTTATTTTTTATTATGACACTATTTTTAACACGAGACTATACTAACAAATTGTTTAAAAGTATATAGAACTAAGCATGGGAAACAATTGAGTCAGGCACGAATCTTACATCAAGTCACAACGAATCGATTGCTTTTAATAGTTTGTTCATTCAATCTAAAAACGAATGATTTCAGTTTCAATTCTATTTGATTCTCCACAACTATTTTTTTTCTTAATCGTCTTGTTATTGACAAAGCAAACTTAGAGTGGATTAATATAAAGTTTGAGTTGAATTACTATTATATTATTCGTGAGTCATTTGTATTTAAATACTATTAACTATCAGGAAAACTTTGTTGAGGGCAAAAGCGAGTATTTTCAAATGATTCTCTTTATTCCAAAATTACTGTCTCGTTCATTACAGATATCAGGTTGTTCATTAGCAAACGAAACATGTTTTCTATTTAGTGTTCGATATAAACAATCTAAGACTTAATTTTCCAAGAGCTGGGCTTAGTATTTTTTTAAAGTTGGAAACCCGCGTATCAAAAGCTACTATGTTGATACTACGTACCTATTTTCCGCATTTAATTAATTAGAATTCTCAATATCGCAGCCGTGAAGTTAATTTGCTATTCTTCTTCTTCGGTTGAGGCGACTAGACTTGCTGGTATCTAATTTCTCGGTGGTTCTCCTTTGTTTTATTTCTCACCATAACGTCAATACACTTTCCCATACACATGTGGATTTTTTATAAAAAAAACTTACACGAATAAATTTATCACTTAAAGCCATGTTAACAGAAAAAGCGTAAATAAAAATGTGTATACAAAAACATTGCTAAGTGTATAACGTATATAAACTACACTCTATCCATATTTTAAAAAAACAAAGACAAGTCAAAATATGGTATTCTTAGATAATTAGATTAACAGATGAATACCGTATTTACTAAACGGTTTTTATTTGAAATGAATTCTTTGATTGTTTGTCTTTAGTAACTTTGGAATAACTTAATATGTATTCTTATTTTGCCTAACACAGTCACCTAATCAAAATTGCATTTATTTACATTAAACAATGGCATAGAAAGCTACCAAAACCTCTTTTCGCAGCCACTTATACATAAATCACTTTTAGTGTGTTCACTATCAATACTTGGTGGAAGGGAATTATATAATATTAAGAAAAAACACAATATTCCTTTCCACTTTATTTATAAAGGTCAGGACCTCTGAGGTGTAAAAACATTTTAATTTGTGTAATTAAAGAGTCACTTCTACTGTAATTTGTAAATTCTTTTCAATGTCAATTGTTGATTACACCATTTGTTTTTGTACAAATAGCACTTTTATAAATAGCATAAATAGTATTTTTAATTATTTGTTAGATGTGTTAAACATTTTAATTTTGTGTTATTTTAGAATCACTTATAATGTAATTGGTAATTTCTTTTCAGTGTCAGTTGTTGTTTACATCTTTGCATTAAAAATTATTTTTGTATAAATAGCATTGTTAAATTATATTTCTCATCAGTTGATAATGCTCGCCATGAGTGAAACCGGTCCTGACCTTTATAAATAAAATAGGAATAAACTAGAAAGAAATATTGTGTTCTTTCTTAATACTTTTATACATTATTAAGACTTGCGAAAGTCTTTGGCAAAGTAAATAATGTTTTTTTAAATATAAGTGCACTGTCAGTTCAAGTTCATCCGTGCAGTTGAACGCCTGAAGATGCCGAAAGTCGAAACCCGGGTCGTTAGTAACAAAATCTGTGTGAATGTACATAATTTGAACGATTCAAAATTGAAAATATTTTAGTGTATGTTTTTCGTTGTAATTCTCGCGGATCAGCTGCCTTCTGTGAAAATCTTCCAAAAGAAGGGGTTTATTTTTAGCCGCTGGGTCTTATTGTCTCTCGCGACTGGAAATTCGACATTTATTATACAGTAAAGTAAAATTTTGGGAAACTTTCCTTTGACGCTGCAAATGTGTTCTATGCTTGAAAGGTATAAAAAAGCGTAAGTAAGATTGCTTTGCATTGCAGATCGGTAGAATTAACTCACTGCACGTTTCATCAATATTATTTGCCGAAAAACATAAAAAAATAATAAGTTGTATTTATTTTCGGTGGATTCGGTGTATTTGTATATTTTTTATTTAAAATTTAATTTTATAACTTTGTTATTTCACTTGTTGTTACAACAAAATGTAACACGTGCTTTGCTTCTCTGAAAATCATCATCACACATAACGTTCACGAATAAACTAAAAATTGATTATATTTCTTAAATTTAAGATTTAGACTGAAAGTGCTTGCTGGTATTTCAATATTAAATTTGAATCGTTCAAATTATGTACATTCACACAATTTTTTTCCACTAACGACACGGGTTTCGCCTTTCGGCATCTTCAGGCGTTCAAGTAAATGCACATAATTTGAACGATTCAAATCAAACTAGCTGTAAGCCCGTTGACCTCAACGGGGGGATTTTTGTTGCATTTTTAAGTAGTCAGAAAATTACAAACCTATTTATTGAATAAGCCAGAAATTCTAAAAACAAAATAAATATATCTCGGGGCATATATCGACAGCCCTGCCCTGTAGTATTTTAGTTGTAAATTATTTAATTTTTGGAATAATGTTTAAGTTTGCTAACCACTATTTTTCGTAGTAGAAGAAATTTCGTAGATTGGGGGAGGGGAAATCGCGGACAATCATGCAATCATACGGACATTATCGAGTATTAATATATAGATTCTTATGTTTTAAATCACAAAAAAGTCTGGATTTTTGTCCTTTCTAGTGGGCGCTGAGGCTGGGCTACTTCTTAAAACTAATCAACTATTATCATTCTCGCAACCTCCATTTTAAAATTGGTATGGTAGAGGGGGAAGGGATTTAAGCCATCAAAAACCTTCTAACAAAAATCTATAAATCAATTGAAAAAATGCTGTACTGGGATTCGAACCCGTGAGATTCGGCATGGAAGCCAATGACGTTGACCATTGTGTCATGGACCTGACTCTACTTGATTCTTATAACGGGGCGTAGATATTGTCATTAGTTAACCACTTGTCCTGTTGTAGTAGACCAATCATACTATTCTTGATATCTCTAAAAGAATAAATCAGTGCTTTTTTTTGAAAAAAAGGTGCCGAACGCACTTCCTCCAGCTTCTGATAATTCCTGGAGAGCATCACTCATCAATTCAAGGTTCAATAAGAAGGTACTAGATGTTAAAATTCTTCTAAGGCTTTCGTATGTACACTTATCATTTTTGTCTCTTATTGGATCGTTAATCACGTAAAAATTCGAGAAAAAAAGGTACCGTAACGCCGTTCCGCCGCATTACAGGGTAAAAAAAGCCCTGGAATAAATTAATTGGTTGAGTAACTAGCTGTGTTGTAGAATTATTTGTATCTGTCGAGATAACCTCCATCAGAAATACTTATGCTCCACATAGGAAGCAAAACATGCTAACAAAAACAGGACCAAAAACATATTCCTGTCGAAATTATTCTACGAAATACTTATTATGTACAAATATATTTATACACTTTTTTGTATGCCGAAACCGTGTTTTTTATTAAAAATATATTAATTTATGATATTTCCTGGAAAGTGTTCGTCTGTTTAAATAAATATTTATTTACAACATATTTTGAAGAATATATTTGTAATAAACGAATATCACATAATTTAATATTATAAATAAAATGAGAAACTACGCGTTCCTTTTAGATATCGACATAATAATAGACAGAACATCATAACCGACAATTTATATTTTTTATAGAAAGTTTTTTTTCAATTAAGTTCGAAAAAGAAATTCCTTAAGCGTGGTTAGTAAATAGCAATATATGGTCAATGCTTATCCTGATATTATATTGACTATTTTCAGTTCTCTAGATCAGAGTTTCTCAACCGGGGTTTACGTGTAACCAATGATAACAAGTGCTCTAAAATGCACAGGTCATAAAAAAAATCAGGCGAATGATAACGCTTTAAAAATTTTCTCACTGATGCCTTAGGCGATATCGAACAATTATTGACTTAAAACGCAGTTTACCAAATTGTGTCGCTTAAGGTCATTTTAGATAATGGGTTGATATATTTAATTATTGTTTTAAATATTAAATATTGTTATTGCTTGAACATTGTTACCATAAAAATGAAAGTATATTATTATTCTTTTCTTTGGCTATAATCGCTCCCTATGTGGAGCATATGGCCGCCACGCGGCACCTCCATGTTTCCTTGTCTCCCGCCAATTGCTTTGCTTCCTCCCAAAACATGCCAGTATCCCTCAGTTCCGCCGAGTACATCATATGGATAGTACCCGACGGACGTCCGGGACGCCGGAATCCCACCGGTCGAAAGAAGAGGCAGGCAGGATTGAGGCTTTCCGGAGGCATCCGCAGCACGTGACCCAGCCAGTTCCAACGTCTCTCCATAACCACTGACGTGACGGGGCGCTGTCTTGTACGCTCCCTTATCTCTGAATTCCTCACAAATTCAAACCACCTCACCCCCATTATCAGACGCAAGCATCTACTCTCAAAGCTCAGTATACGGTTTTTCTGAGTCTTTGTCAGGTGCCATGATTAAAAACCGTAAAACATCACCGGCAGAATGCAAGCGTTGAATAAGTGGCATTTGGTTTTGATCGAGTTTAACTGAAAGTATATAGTAATACATTAGTATAAGTAAAAATAAAATGAAAACTTTTTTATTCTTCTTGTTTGGAATTATTATTTTCTTCTTATCTTCTTATCTACAGTTCGGGATGAATTTGGGCCACCTAAATCGGTCACCTCCAAATCTACTCGGCTATTTGCCTTCCTCTTACAATCGGTTACCCTCAGCACACCTTGTTTTGTGACGCACTATCTATCCAGCGAAGTCGCGGTCTTCCGAAGCTCTCTTGAAAATAAGACGATAAAAGCAATTGACAAACTAGTCAGTGAGTAACTTTTTATAAAAGCTGTCAGTTAATACTAATTTTTTGTCAGTATTTTGGTCAGGTTATACCAAACAAATGTTGAAAAAATTGTGTCTAGGACATTCGACTTATACAAATCTGCCAACTTTTTTGTGCCTCCTGCAAAATTTGTTTCGTCTACGTCCTTCTACCTTTCGAACTTCGATATCCATTTACGAACACATGAAAGTTCACTCGATATCTAAAATGTTAGTTAGATTAATGCATCGACTTAGTAAGTAAATATGGAGAATTGTTTGAATAAACATGGAGGAATAATAACGATCTTATTATCTTGCTATTTTAATGAAAATTTATCGCTCGGAAGTTAATTATTAGCATGCAGTTAATATCGCTTCTACAGTATATGTAACTGAAAGTAATAACATTGAAGAATAAACAGGAATAAAGCACGGAGACAAAAACGCTATTTATCAAACATTAAAATGTTACAAACATGGTATTAAATTACTTTTTCATCAAAGAGCCAGTTTTGAATTCAAGAATATTTGACTGGTCACCTTTTTTTTGATAATATTTTCTGTTTTCAGAAAACTTAAGGCAAATAATAAACAAATATTTCATTGTGTATGTTTGTAACTAAATTAACATTATTACTAGCTTTAAGCCCGTTGACCTCAACGGAGGGATTTTTGTTGCATTTTTAAGTAGTCAGAAAAGTTACTGGCGTGAAAAATAAATTACTAACCTATTTATTGAATAATCCAGAAATTCTGATAGTAAAAGAAATATATCTCGGGGCGTATATCGACAGCCCTGCCCTGCAGTATTTAAATTGTAAATTATTTATTTTTAGAATAATGTTCTAGTTTGCTAACAACTATTTTTCGTAATAGCAGAAATTTCGTAAGTTATTGAATTTTTGGAATAATGTTTAAGTTTGTTAACAACTATTTTTCTTGACGTCATCGAAAACGGGACCGACAGACGGAAAGACGCTCAGACGGACAGACGGACATTATCGACTATTAATATATAGATTACTTTTTAATTTATCCAATTGTTTGTTTGAATTTAAGTCCTGCAACATTGGCTTCAATTTTGTGGTGTAAATACGCAAAAAAGATGCGATATAATTGTATGTTTTGGTTGATTTTAAATGCTTTTTGATCTTAAGTTTAATCTTCAAATGCTCATTGTAGATATTTTTACAATTATAGGTATAATACTTCTAAATATGCCGCCTGTGTGGTCGAGTGGTCAACATCGTTGGCTACCGCTACGGAGGTCACGGGTTCGAATCCCAGTACGGGCAGTTTTATAAATTGATTTTTCAATCGATTTATAAATTTCTGTTCAAAGGCATGGATGTATGTAATGTCTTGAATTCCCCCCTCCCACCCATCCTATAATATGAACAGGGTGTATCACAATGTATACAACTCAATTAATGCACGTTATATCAAAATTATGAAACGTGAAATGGCGAATTAGTATCTAAATTTATATATTTTTTAGATATTTTAATCGTCAACTGATGCTCGTAATGAGTGAAACCGGTCCTGACATATTAAATAAAGTGGAATGAAGTACAAAGGAATATTGTGTTTTTACTAATATAATGCCTTTCCACCAAGTATTGACAGTGAACAACCTAAAAGTGATCTAAATTTAGATTTAAGTTTTAAGAAAGACTAAGTCCGTGTCGTGAGAGACGAAACGTGGTATGAAAAATAATATACATAATTATTACACTCAGTCGAAATCATAAATTTTTAATTTTTTTCATTGGCAGTTCATTATATGGTTTAAATTGGAAGCAGGGACGTTTGAAATGTGTCGGAATAATGACTTTGTATTGTATATTGTTGTGATGTAATTGATTTGATTTCAATTGAATTCTGTTTCATAAAAAAAGTCATTAAAATAAAGACGTGTTTTTTTCCGTTATTTTTTTTCAAGACGCCAATTATTACGTAAGAGTCTCCTAACACAATAAAAAGCTTATTTTCCAAGCGCTCGCTATATTTTCGATTCTATGGAAAATTTCGTTAAAAACACATTGTTACGATTGCCATAAAATAAATTCAAAGCACGGCATGCGAATCGAATTCAGAGAAACCTGTAAAAAAATTTGCAATCACGTTTTGCTACACTTTGTAATTCCATCTTTGCATTTTTGTATCGACAAAATACACACGGAAAGATTTCAAATTGATTATTATTTGAAGCTCTTTTGAAAGTCTGTTACTTTTTCAAAATTGTATCTCTACCTTATTTTTTTCTTTAGAAACTACGCGGAGCCTTTGGCGCATGCTTTTAGTTTCCTAGTTTGTTTATTGACGCAGTGAATATAAGAAAACTTTTATATAATATACTATTTTCCTTTTTTATACCAACATTTTAATATTTCAATTATATAATATTATTTTTTTTAATCCATGTCCTCTCCCAATTTGGAGCATATGGCCTCCTAATGGAGGTATCTCAACAGAACTGCAATCGTAAATAGTTGAGCCATTAAATCATTCAATATTTCTCCTAATATTGTCAATAAGTATTTATCATTTTAGGTATTCTAGCATATATACATTTTTAAAATTATTTTTTAACTTCTAACATGGGTTTAAATAGTGTCAATAAACAGTGAAACTGAGATGCCATCATGGCAGGGAACGTGATTTTTTAAGATGGCATGTTACGGGTTAAGCGGTAAGTGTGGCATTGGCAGAGTTGCTGCTATCCAAATGCTTTGTATGGATGTGTGTATGTCTATGTAATATATGTATATATTTGCATGTCTTTGTAAGATAGATAATCGTACATTGTAATTGAATATGCAAATCCGTTGACACCCCTCTGTGGATATTTGCTGATAATTATCTCACGCAAAGATGATGATGCCCTGAGTGTATTGTTCTTAAAATCTCACAGTGTGTAGCAGTTTATTGGGAAGTATTGGCACCGTTAAAAGTAGGGGCGGCAATTAAAATCGTCAAGGTAGCTGGCGAACTTTGAGTGCTTAAAAGTTTTACCCAGGGGATGAAATGAAAATGCTAAATAACCCAAGAAATCTTATTGAAGAGTTAATTCGCAAAGTTTTCTTTGAGACATGACTCATTTCCTTTTATTGCTCGAAGCCTTTTTGACTTATCCCTTTCGGATACTTTCAGAGTTGCGTCAATCAAACTGCGTCAGTAATAAAATTAAGCTGCATTGAAACTTACTGAGTTCAAAGTCATTAAGTTAATATCGGGTGGGTAACTAACTGTACTATAACAAAGTAACTTCTTTGTTTTTCATTCTTTAGAATTCTAAAATATTGACGCTTAACTTCATTGATCTAACAGTATTTTCTTCCATAAATAATATATAAAACACTATAATAAGGCACCGAGGCTTGAATCATTTGAATCAGTCACTCTATTCGATTCATTATCACTGATTCATAGTTTATAGTGTATTTGCAATAACTTACGCTATCTATCAATCTTGCTGCACTATCAATCTTTGAGTCATATATTAATGTGTTTTACCATTCTACATGTTATAGACAAAATATGGTGAGAGTAGAAGAGCAAACAATTCGCGATAATTCTTATATTCGATTCTAGTGGAATCAATTTTTTTGATTGAATTGGCATTTACGTGGTAGAGCTCCATTGTAATGAGGTGATAATTAACAAAGTATTTAGTTCTACAAATGAGGCTATTACCGGCTTGTCCCAAATTGGTGAAACCCTTCAATGTAATTTAGCAAATAAAAATAAATTTTAAAACCATTTTTAGAAACTAGACTCCAAACTGGCTTAGTAAAATACAAAATATCATTCCAAAGTCATTTAAAATTAAAAATACTTTTAAAATGTATATTGTTTTATAAAATAAAATTCGAGTTTCATGTTTCAACCGTACTGGAACAAGCCGAGTTTGCAAATAATAGCGTCAAATATTGTTTTTTATAGTTGATAGTAATTTCGGCGTATGCCTTCAACTATAAAAAACATATATCTAGAACTAAAAGCTTTGCTATTTTTCACCTTATGATCCACTTTTCAGAACTTCTAAAATTAAATACGCTCTAAGTAAAAGTTTCATTAGATGAAGGCTTTGAATAAACCAAAAAATATGTACGCTTCTTTGAAACTATTGATTGAAAGTGTTTAGCTTACGCTATTTCAAACAATGTGACCCCAGAAAATTTTGCGTAATATTTGATTTGCATTTATTGAGATATCATTGAAGATAATAATATATATAACCTAGATATTTTTAGTCTTTAGCGAATATATATAAACATAAATATATATCTCGACCACAGAGCTGGCAAACACATATACCTAAATACCTAAATGGCTATTCTACATTAATGAACCGTCAAACATGGTAATGTAATGTTTTTGCCAATGAACACTTTTCCACACATTCCGGCAGACACAAAAAAATATCTAAAATTCATTATATGTTTCAGTTTTACATTCGTTCTAAATACAAGTGTATTAAAATAAACTTTTAATAGTAAATTTGAATCGTTCAAATTATGTACATTCATTTGCACAGATTTTGTCACTAACGACCCGGGTTTCGCCTTCCGGCATCTTCAGGCGTTCAAGTGTACGGATGAACTGACGCTTTGTAAATGAAACCTTTTCCGACAAACAAAAATAAATATAATTCTTAAAACTACTCACCATTCAAATCTGTGGGCATTCCCATGGGCTAATCTTTTCTGTTAGCAATGGCTTTGGACTCGGTGATGCATTTGTTTCTTATATAAACTCGAAACATTCATTTACTAAGCGTCAGTTCAAGTTCATCCGTCCACTTGAACGCCCGAAGATGCCGAATGGCGAAACCCGGGTAGTTAGTGACAAAGTCTGTGCGAATGTACATAATTTGAACGATTTAAATTTAGTATTGAAATTTCACCACGCACCTTCAGTCGAAATCTTAAATTTTAAAACTGTATCTAGTTATCATACTAGCCAAGTCCCCGTTGGCTGAATGTCATTCAGTATTTTCTATTGAATTTAAACGCTTAACGTTTATCATTAGTTGACGATTGGTGTCGCATTAAAATTTCGCTAAAAAAGACTTTTTTTGAAAAATAAAATGAAGCTTACATGTTTCATGATGGAAGTTTCATTTTTATTTAATCAATGCAATCAACTTGAGTGATATGATATCCCAAAGTATAATATTATCTTGTCAAACGTAGGGAGTGATAAGGATGTGTCATTAACCCAAATACTCAGGGGAGTTAGCCAGGGGTTGTTGTGAATCATCCAATTATTAAGTTTAGTGTTTATCACGCAATACCTGATTTATCGTGATATAACAAAGTTGCGACTCGTGTAGGCAGTCAGCACACAAAGGCCCACTCAATCCCACGAAAAAGTTTTCGCCCGCAACTTTACCCGATGATGAAAATATTGCGGCTTATTTCAAACTTCGTTTAAGCCTAGATATTTTGTTTTTTTTGCACTGCTGTATTTTGTACAGTTTAGTTTATTCATCTCTAAGTTGACTGTTTGATTAACTTTATAATTAGTCGTAAAATCCATCGTTTTACTTATAAATATAGTTAAGATAAAATAACAAGATTGAATTCAAAATTGATATTGCATGTTACCGTCTCGCGTTCGAGATTTCCAATCAAATAATATCCGAGCTTTTAATATAGCTGTTAGTATTTACGGTAAATTCCTATTAAAAGATTACTCAATCATGTTATGGGTTTGTATTATAGGCCTATCCATAACTTACTCTGTTCAAAAAAGATAAGTTTCATGAATAAGTAACAAAAAAGCAATTCCTGTAGAAAAACTTCCTTAAAAGTTAATTTTATGTTTCTCAATGCAATTACTTTCTACGTATGCCATATGTTTGGTACTAGAAGACAAGAAAAGCTTCTAGAGGCGTCTTAGTTTATTACACGTTAGCAAAAGTTTCTTGAATCAATTACAATTTATATCATTAGAGTTGACAAATTATAAGAAAGTCTTAATATGATAAATAAATATGTGCAGTATTTTAAAACTAAAATTACGAATAGAAAATGACTAATGAATTTGACGTAAAAAATATATATATTTTAGAATTAGAATTACAAATTAAAATACAGTGGAAACTAACATAACGAGCACCTCTTATAACGAGTAATTCGCATAACGAGAAAAACAGATTGTTAAAAAAATGCTTCCTTAACGAGCAACATTTTGTATAACGAGTGACGCAGAGTTTTGAAAAGATCACTTTCACATCGTTGCTTGACTCAAGATGATTGACAAGGCGTGGGAAAGAGTTAACAAGAGAACGTTTACTTCAGCTTGGAAGAAGCTTTGCCAAGGAGCGTTGTCGAATGTGATTTTGAGGGGTTTGAAACAATACCTGTGAAGTCTACAGTCAACGAGATTGTATATTTGGCCAATAACATAGGACTGGAGGTGGATAACAACAATATTTATGAGCTTGTGAAAGAGTACAGTCAAGAGCTGACCACCGAAAAGTTTATGGAGTTTCATTGTTTTTCACAGCAAGAAGTTATGGAGGAGAGTTTGCTTATAGAAGAGGAAGATGTAGCCGAGCAATAATCTTCTGGCGCAATAAGAGAAAAGCTGAAAGCATGTGAAACTGTTGCATCGTACATTGAGAAGCATCACCCTAATAAGGAGGTGGCTATGCATTTAAAAAAATTATTCAATGCTAATGCCGTCACATTTTCACCAAATTTTGAAGCGTTGGCAAAAACAAATGTCTGCTAGTAAAAAATAATATTTTTTTTGTCATAAATAATAGCTAGTCGATATTTTATCTTTTTTTGCAAATCGAAATCGCATTCCAGGTTGTTACGCTCCTAAGCAATTTATAAGTATGCAATTTTACTTTAATACACGTTAAAAATATTAAAAAATCCTTTTTTCCGGCATGGAACGCATTATTGTATTTTACATTGTTTTATATGGGAAAAATTGTTTCGCATAAGTATTTCACATAACGAGTAAGATTCTGAAACGAATTAAACTCGCTATGAGAGGTTCCACTGTATAGTATATATTATAAAGTATAAATAAGACCTGAAAAATTATTTTACAAGTTCAATTGCTCCAAATATATAAACTATAATTGGACCTACTAGAGGTGAAATAAGCCACGCGGTATTTTAGAAAAAAATAAGTTAGATTCGTTTTAATATTTTACACGTCATAAAGTATCGTAAAAGTGAAGTAACCTCAATTAATACATATTGTAATAGTGTTCCGTAAAAAAATATGCAATCCACAAAATATCAAATAAAGACATGATTGTACATAAAAGTCCAAGATTTTTTTTTTACTATTTCACTTGTTGGGTCTAATCACCTCTTGAGGTATCATATAGCCCATCGTCTATACTCTATGTAAACAAACAATAAAGTAATTATCTATACTTTTTTTTATTAAATATTATTGTTTCTTGATGTGAGTATATTAAAACACTCGTGTATAGATTTTTTTTTAAATAAATCAATGTTTTTTATTTACCCAATGAATCCTGTCTAAGTGGCTGAGTAAATATTTACGATAAAAATTTCTTAAGATTTCTTAAAGGCATATTTTAAATCTTTAAACTTTTCTCTTGTATATTTTAATATTTTAAGTTTGACCACTGTCTCAAGGAAAGAGGAAATACAAAATCATGTTAGGCGATGCTGTTAATTCATTGAATAGCGTCCCAAACAACGTTTTCTGTATTTGTACAATGCTTTCTGGCTACGCAAAATCACACGGACAGCGTTTCACGTGCAATTACCCGCCGATTCACTTGCAGTAAGCACGTCAAACAATGATACACGTTTGCAAGCCGCACCCTATCCGGAAAATTGCACTTGCTCCGGTGGTCTGGAATTAATGTGAGCTTTTATTTCCGCCCCTCCGAACTGACGAAAATCATCGCAGCGCCACGTCGCCTTTTCCGGGAAAAGTGATTTATTTGGTCACAGTTTGCTTATACATTGATCGATTTCCTGTTACATATCTATTCATTTAGGCACGTTCACTGTGAACATAAATGAGAATCGTAGAAGTAAAGTCTCATTTAATAATTATTCACAGTTGCAAGCTATATTCCAGCCAGTGTATACATTTTGAAGTATTGCTTTACTTTATTTTACGTAATTTAAGATTACGACTAAAGGTGCTTGGTGGAATATCAATATTCAATTTGAATCGTTCAAATTATGTACATTCACATAAGTTTTAATAGCAATTTATTTAAAGATTTTTAATTCGATATTTAAGTTTACTTTATTTAAACGAACACTTACAAGCCTTTGAATTTCTAAACAAAATGTGGCTAGTTTATAACTCTATATTCCTGTTTATATCTTCTCAAACAAAATATTTGTCAAACGATGTACTTTAAAACAGTAAGCAAACACAGTTTTTGATTAATATAATAAAATATAATAAAAATGGCAACGTATTAAGTACTAGTTGTAGCTATATTGTAAAGTCAAAATATCAACCATATATAAATATTTTTGTCTGCTCCGTAGCATAGTGGTTAACGCCGTTAGCTTCCGTGACAGATCCCACTGGTTCACATCACAGTACAATCAGCATTCCGTTCGAAGGTATAGGTGTTTGTGATATCTGAAAAAAATCACAAATTATCGGGGCGTAGCGAAAGTGATTAGTTAACCACTACTCCTGTCTTCCATATCCTTATATCCCTACTATCTTAGAAAAAATGACGTTCAGTAACTGTAGAAAAACTTATGTTGAAATACTTCAGTCAGAAAGCCAAATGCCCCACATTGCGAGTGAAATTGTAGGGCTGTATGCTTTTAATTATTACCTTTTTTATTTATCCATGTCCACTCCCAATGTGGAGCATATGCATCCTTATGAAGGTATCTGAACCGAGGTTTTTTTACAATAACTGTTTGTTACACAGTCGCGCAATCCTTATTTTCAAAAGAGAGTAGCGGGAATAAAAGGATAAGGCTAGGACAGGACTAGTGATTAACTAATTGCTCTCGCTACGCCCGGTTATAAAAGGATCGGAAACGTCTAAAGTAATTTTTAAACATCACAAACATCCATGCCTTCGAACAGAAATCGAAAAAATTCTGTTCGTACTTGGATTCAAGCCCGTGAGGTTCGGTACGGAAGCCCACAACGCTAACCGCTGCGCCATAGGACCCGATAACTATTTACATTTTATTTGCTTTATAAAAAGTTTATTTGATGCATTTAAGATGTTATTTTAACGATAAATACTAAGTATTAATTTAAATAAAATGTAGTGTCTTTGATGCCCAAGTTGTCTATATTAATGAACAAAACAAACTTACTTTCGTATCGTACAAAAATCCAAAATTCAAGATTTATATTCATAAAAAGTGTGATTTTTTTGAAAAAATAAATAAATATAAAATACACAAAACGTGGATTTCTAAGTGAGTAAGCGGGGAGTGCTCTTAAAAATCTAAATTAACGTTAAGGTGGCGATCAACATTCCTTCCACGATTGCTAGGCATGCCAGAGCGTCTCGGGAATGAATGTCAGAAGGAAGGAAATCTAACTTTTTAGATGCTAATAAACTATAGCGCAAAATATATTTTTAGACAGAATAATTATATGTTTTGGCCGGAAAACATCCACTGTTTTTACCTTTACATCCAATAAGAGAAATCAGTCTCTGTAAAAAGATCTATTTACAGTGGAACTCTCAATTACACTACCCCGAATTACGCGCTGGCTTGAAATATTCGCCGCAAATTCCCAAAATGCACGGACACATTCCATTGTCGTTACTACAAGACGGTCGTCTGTGCCACGCCTACAGTTAAATGTTGGCTAGGATCTGTGTATTCAACACGTGCCAGGCTATACACGTATAGCGGGCGATTGTCTTTGTGTGCAATTTTGACGCGCTTTGCTTTTTATCACTTGGTAACTAAATATTTCGTCAATATTTTTTTTATAGCAAAACTAATGAAAATCTTAGTTTTGCGTTTTCCGCGGAAAAAATGCAAATCCCTAATTTAAGATGAGATTCACACCCCCAATTACACGGTCCCGACTATAGTGTAAATGGGGGTATTACTGTATTTCTAAAACGATTGCAACAAAAAATAATTACTATTGATTTATTTTTTATCTCCTTAAATATGTAACTGAAATTTTATTAAAGGTCATTTAATACAATACATAAAAAATAGTATTTTTAATTCATGTACGCTTTCAATATGTCACATAACCAACATCATGAATAATGTACATCCATTATATAATAGTTAATATTGTTAATTTTCATGAAAAACTGTAATATATCCATTTTTTTCAAATAATAAACATTCATAAAATTAATAATGTCAATTTTAGTTCTACATTGTTTTTAAAAATTTAGTAACACCCAGTTTTATTTTTACGCGGCTTTTTTCGATGGCACAGTTCCTTTTTTACGCGATTTAATAATTGTTACGTGATTTTTTTTAAAATAAGAAATGGTAACCATTTTTGATGATAACTTATAAATATTATAATACAACAATTTAATGTTATAATAATAGGCCTATAATATGCTCGGTTGATTGTGCCAGGCATTGTGTGGGTTAAGGAAGTGAGAATGAAGAAGTAGTCGAGGGGCTCGCAAAAGCGGCAGAAAGCTTAAAGCAACCCTATGGCCCTTTAGACGTTTACGTGACAAATTAAAATATTAGAGTCGCGAATATTTTTATTTCCGCATCCGAGTTACGCATCGCCGGCACTCGGAACTCGTTTGCCTACAACATTCATTGATTTTAAAATCTACCAGCTAGTTCTTTTAATGTCTGATGTTGATAAATTACTACTAAATGAGATTTCCGTTTGCTATTTTACAGCAGGAAAATAAATAAAGTTTTAAATTTATTTGCTTGAATTTACAATTCAGAGAGGAAAAATAATGAATTAGTTAAATAAAAATGCCTCAATTGTGACATTGTAGAAAATTGTAGGTTTAATTTAAATAATCAACCCATATTTAAGTATACTTAAAACAAAAGACACGTAAAGAGTGCGGAACAATATTGGGTTTTCAAATTGCTCATTTTTTTATTTTTTTTATTTATTGATTTGGCATGTACTTAGTATAACTCCATTTCAATAGGGTAAAAATATCAAGGTATTTCAGTTCTACAGTTTTTTTTATATATGTTATACGTTGATAGCTATTTCGGCTTTCGCCATCGTCAGTTCACTAGTTCTGAATTAGCTGTAATGTTAAATTTTTTTTTTTTAAATAAAAAAAAATATCATCTGCATTTTACGATTTTACTAAAATTTCATCATAGATCCAAATCAACGTTTCTGGCTAAAACGTCAATGATAGATAAAGCCTTAAACGGAAAAAGAAGCAACTTTGCCGTGACATAGTATACTATATCGACTGTGGAAAGGAAGAAAGACGTAATCCACACATATAAAAATTTACAGGAGACACAAAAAACGTCTTTTAATGATTTTAGGCTAAAAACAAATTATGAAATATACACAACCCTGAAGTGCACGGTAACTAATAAACTGGTTTTTTGTTGACTTAGACAAATGTTAATCTAATAAATTGTTCAAGAAAAACCTTTTTCTAGGTCTTTTTTCCTGGTTGCAATTTTCACAAGCCCTTCTTTTTTTAATTCAGATACTAATTCGGCATGATCAGTTTCCATCCTTTTGACAGAACGTGTGTCGAGTTGTATACATTGTGATTATATAAAAAGCTGTTTAGGCAAAACTGAGGGTTACGTCCTTTTTCCTTTCCACAGTCGATATCAAATATAAATGTAAACATAACGTATGTTTTTCAACTGATTTCGAAATAAATTCATGTTAAGTTGAAAATTGTTTTCATCGATTCCGTAGAATTTATACCAAAATACTTTAACCGATATCCGTGAAGAGCTTTTTAATATTGCGGTATAAACGCTCTTAATCCAAAACCCACTAACTCCTAAATTACACTTAAGCCGCATTCCAAATATATTTTTGAATCCATGCCAGAACCGTGAATGAAAAACGATATGGTATTTGTATGTCCAATCGCAAGCGTGTAATATTCATGCCTCCAATTTTGCAAAACCCAAGTGGGAGTACGAGCAACGGAAAACGTTGTGTTATAGCATAACAGGTTTTTGGTTTTTTTTATTGCCACCCTGCGGATTGGTCTGTGTGGGGTGGTGGTTTTATGAGATGTAGGGGTGGGTGGCGCGATATGAATCTGAGATTTAAGAGCAGGTGACAAATCGTACAAATGGTCTATGAAAGCGTAATAATTTAAAATGAAATTTAATATTTTAAAATTTTCATTTGATTCTTTTATAATTCGATGGCCGAACATCGTAGAGGTAAACAATAGTAGTTTTAGTAATAACAACGCTATATTCATAAATTTTATTTTTTTAATAATAAGCAATACGTACCATTCATTAATAAAAACACAATATTACTTTGTACTTCATTCCACTTTATTTAATAGGTCAGGACCGGTTTCGCTCATTGCGAGCATTGTCAACTGTGTTGACAATGACACAACTTCAGTTGACAATGCTCGCAATGAGCGAAACCGGTCGTGACCTATTAAATAAAAGTGGAATGAAGTACAAAGGAATATTGTGTTTTTATTAATATAATGAATTTCTATCTAAAAGTGACTTACCATTCATATTTAATATAAATCTTCTTCTTCTTTGGCCATGTTTGCTCCCTATGTGGAGCATATGGCCGCCACGCGGCACCTCCATATTTCCCTGTCTCCCGCCAATTGCTTTGCTTCCTCCCATGACATGCCAGCATCCCTCAGTTCCGCCGAGTACATCCTATGGATAGTACCCGACGGACGTCCGGGACGCCGGAATCCCACCGGTCGAAAGAAGAGGCAGGCAAGATTGAGGCTTATTTATTTATTTATTTATTTATTTATTTATTTAATTAACATTGCAAAAGGTTGACAAATTATAAATTTAAAACTTTTACAATGGAGAAAAAAAATAGTACAATTTAATATTAAAATCAGTAGAAAAAAAATGGCAAAGAAGTCAACTGAGTAAGCTCCGACGAACTCTACTTTAATACATAAAAAATAGTATTCGTCGGAACTCACCCACGTCTACGTGGAATATGTCGACATCCGAAGCAATATTGTTGAACACCGTTAAAGCTCTCCCCAGTGGCATCCCCATTGGCAGGCTGGTTCTACACCTTGGGAGAACAAACAATTCATGTCCACGATTTCTCAAAAAATAATCAGGAACATTTAGATTCACATTCTCAAGAATGGTGGAATTCTCATTTTGGCCACGTATAAGTCGAAAGAAATATATGGCCAGATACATTTCTCTTCGAACATTCAAACTATTGAAGTTAAGCATGCCTAAGAGAAAGTCAGTTGGATAAAGCCATGGGTAATATCCATACACCCTCATATAGAGAAGTCTCAAAAATTTCTTCTGAATCTTCTCCACCATAAGGGTATATTTCGAGCATCTTGGGGCCCAAACAATTGACCCACTCTCAAGTCTGCTTCGAACCAAAGCGTTGTACATTAATATTAGAACTTTAACTCCCGAAAAGACTCTGGTGGTACGGATGATAAAGCCCAACATTTGTAATGCTTTCTTGCAAGTAATCTTAATGTGATTATTGAATGTTAGTTTGCTCTCAAATTGTACGCCAAGATCTCTGACTGATGAAATTCGCGAGAGAATTCGGCCATTCATTGAATAACGGAAAAATAACACTCGCGACCCTCTTGTAAAGGATAAAAGATTGCATTTATCAATATTGAAATCGAGTTTGTTACACCGCCCCCAATCTATTATATTATCTATATCAGACTGAAGACGATGACAATCATCTAAGGTGACAACCTTCAAAAAAAGTTTCAAATCATCAGCGAATAACAAGAACATAGAATTTTTAATAACGCTTGCTATATCATTTATGAAAATAGTGAACAGCAATGGCCCCAGGTTTGAACCCTGCGGAACACCAGAGTACGTGCAAAATGGCATTGATTCGAAAAGCCCATACGATACGTATTGTTTTCTGTTCCTAAAATAACTACCAAAAAGCCTAACAAAACCATCAGACAAACCGATCAATTGGAGTTTTTCCAAAAGAATGTCATGATCGACCCTGTCAAATGCCTTCGAGAAATCATTGTAAGAACAGTCAACTTGCAGTCCTTTATCTAACGCCGTCGACACGTAATCCGTAAACACCATCAAGTTTGTGTCGGTTGATCTTCCGACTCTGAACCCATGCTGCTCACTAATTATAAATGGTTTAATCCTTTTTAAAATCATATGATGCATAATCATCTCAAGAACCTTAGCTGGCGCTGAGAGAACAGCCACCGGTCTATAATTTTCCACTGATGATTCTGCGCCATTCTTAAAAATTAGTGTAATCTTAGATATTTTCCATATTTCAGGGAAAATGCCTGATTTCATAACGAGATTAAATATATAACACAAAGGACTTTTGATGAGGTCAATACATCCTTTTAAAAAACATGTAGGCACCCTGTCGGGACCGAGCGAGCGAGCTTTCCGAAGGCATCCGCAGCACGTGACTCAGCCAGTTCCAACATCTCTGCATAACCACTGACGTGACAGGACGCTGTCTTGTACGCTCCCTTATTTCTAAATTCCTCACAAAATTAAACCACCTCACCCCCATTATCCGACGCAGGCATCTGTTCTCGAAGCTCAGTATACGGTTTTTCTGAGTTTTCGTCAGGTGCCATGATTCGCAACCGTACAAATAATAGTTTGGATTTCCTCCTTCCTTTAAACTGAATGAATCCCCTAGTTACAAAAAGCGATATTTACACAATGCAATATTTCGGCTAATAACGTTTTTAGTTTCAAGCAAAAAATGATTTTTTGTAGGCAAGGTTCTTTTTTCTTTTATCTACATATAATAAAAAAAAAACATCGTTTATTGGCCGATAAACCATACAACCAAATCAATATTTAAGGATCAGAAGGGTGAAAGGAAGTTTGTCGACATCACGAAAATTCATACCTTCGAACAGAAACCGATAAATCAATTGCAAATATGCTTTTCGTATTTTTTCGGATTTGAGCTCGTGCTTTCCATCACAAAAGTTAACAGAATTGAAAATTTCGCTATGGTGTAATTTGACATATTAAATTTAAACATTTAACGCGGTATTGCTCTTAAGTTTTTTAAACCATCCTAGAACTTTCATCAGTTACATAACATATCCAAATACACCACTGTAATAATACCGAAGGGTTGAACAATTGATTGTATAATACAGAAAGAGAATGTGTAAAGAGGACAGGAGAAAGCTTGATATTATCGGGTAAGTATAGAGCCTCCACGAGGGGGCAGTGAGGCTTAGTTGTGGCTACAAGGTAGATAAAATGCTTAGAAATAACATACTTACTCATTGCTATGGCCTTCGAAAACGAAAACTGTGAGAGAGAATTCATTTTATTGGTGAATAAAGTACGAATTCCAGAAGTTAAGCCGCTAAATTATGCTTGCCTACTGTATAAAATTATGTTTTTGCTTAGAACGTATTGAAATTTACATTTACGCAAATATTGGCCTATTGGCATGAAACAATAATTTAGTTTGTGACCAGTAGGACTTTTAACACCTGCTGTGGCCCAGTTGGTTAGAGCTTCCTATACCAATCACGCAGGTCTGGGTGCGATTCCCGTTCACATCACAGTGAATTTGAAAATTATTCAATTCAAAGTTGTGATCGAAGACTGGATGTTTGCGATGTCAATTCACATCATTTCCTTTCCTCCCATCCTTCTGATCATTTAATAACTGGGTGTAGGAATAGCGATTAGCCAATCACTAGTCCTGTTCTAGCCTTATACTTCTGCCCCTACTATTCACTTTGAAAAAAGTGAGGTTGAGTGACTGAGTAAAACACAGTCTTTTTTTTAAAACCATGTCCGTACATGGATTAAAAAAAAGGACTTTTAATTGGGTGATTCAGGATACCAAGATTGTCAAAATACGAATACAAGGATATTTTTTAATTCTTTAAGTTTAAGGTATTCAGTAAGTGCTGCAGTCCTTCTTGAATAAATTATTAGTTGACTGTGCTAAAAATATGCCATTAAAAAAAAAGTCCATGTCCGCTCCC
The DNA here is from genome assembly GCA_031772345.1 of Himalopsyche anomala. Classification (NCBI taxonomy): domain Eukaryota; kingdom Metazoa; phylum Arthropoda; class Insecta; order Trichoptera; family Rhyacophilidae; genus Himalopsyche; species Himalopsyche anomala. The sequence continues at coordinate 6,058,499 of CM062840.1, forward strand.
AATGTGGAGCATATGACCTCCTAATGAAAGTATCTCAACGTATTTTTTTTCTACGAGAACTGTTTGTTACTCAGTCGCTCAACCTCAGTTTTTTCAAAGTGAGTAGTAGGGAAAGAAGGCTAAAGCTAGAACAGGACTAGTGGTTGGCTAATCGCTATTGCTACACCCAGTTATTAAAGGATCAGAAGGATGGGAGGAGAGGAAATGATGTGAATTGACATCACAAACACCCAGTCTTCGATCACAACTTTGAATTGAATAATTCTCAAATTCACTGTGATCTGACCGGGAATCAGTCAATCAGTTACGCTCAACCTCAATTTTTTCAAAGTAAGTAGTAGGGAAAGAAGGATAAGGCTATATATGCCATAGCAATTGTTAATAGCTATAAGACATTTATCAGGAAAGTAATAAATAAAATCGCGTCTTCATTATATTCATTAAAGGCTTATCGCTCTACGCATAATTTATTTTAAGCCTAAGTAGGGTTGAAGCATTGATTAATCATAATCGACTAATTAGCCTTCAACTCATATAGAACATATACATACATAATTACGTAAAGGCAACCATAGTTACCCTTTATTCATTTTCATAATAATTATAACCGGGTTAGTAGTTAAAACACACGCTTAGATGGTTTACCGTTGAGGGGGAATCAAACGTAAAGCTTGCAATAAAGCGAGTTATTAGCGTTATAAGTGCTCGCGTAATTTTTGCATTAACTACGTGCTTTAATACGATAAAGAAGTTTATAATTAAAACGCATATAGTATGACAACCAATACACATTTAGTTTAAACAAGAAACCACAACCAGGTTGCAGTGCAACCTGTCAACATAATCAGGGCCGGCGCTACCATACAGGCGAAATAGGCAATCGCCTAGAGCGCATAAATTGAGTAATCAAATTATTTTTATATTCTAATAACAAATAATAGTTTGGACTTGTATATGTTCGTTATAATTATGTATTGTATTTTATATACTTCGAAAAATGTAGGTTGAGCGACTGACTAACAAACAGTACTCGTAAAAAAAACTTCTTTTGAGACACTTCCATTAGGAGGCCATATGATTCACATTGAGAGCGGACACGCATGTAAAAAAAATATTCCACAGTTTGTTGAAAAGGGGGCGCGCCAATAACCATTGCATAGGGCGCCAAATAACCTCGCGCTGGTACTGAACATTATCTCAAAACGCTTGATAATAATGATTAAAAAATATTCAACACATACTCTCACAGTGTCTGCGGATGCGTTGAAATTGTATATGTACAGCGTCACAAATAGACAGATAAGACATGACTTCAATATTTCTCCCCACACACCTGTTTGTTGCCAACAGCTGATAAAACATCATCCAATCTCCAAAACCTGAACGACCGCCGCAGACACTGTTGGTTTGACCTCCTCTCAAGAGTAAATAACACAAGAAAGATGGCAAAGGATACAAATAATAATTATAAGAAAAAACGAATAATTATGTACATACATATCGACTGTGGAAAGGAAAAAGGACGTAACCCACACATATCAAATTTTACAGGAGACGCTAAACACGTGTTTTGATTATTTTGGGCCAAATGTAAATTATGAATTATACACATAACCTTGAAGTGCACGGAGACTTCTAAACTGGTGTTTAATTGACATTACATAATATTAATTTAAAAAATTGTCTGAGAAAAACCTTTATTTTAGTCTTTTTTCTTGGTTTTAATTTTTTACAAGGTCATATTTTTCAAACTTAAAAGCTAAATTTAGATACTAATTCGGCATTTTCAGCTTCCATTCTTTTGATAGAATGAGTGTCGAGCTGTATTCATTGTGATTATCGAAAAAAGCTGTTATAGAAAAACTTATGGTTACGTCCTTTTTCCTTTCCACAATCGATATTTTTGAAAAATATTCATGTTTTTATCTTTGAACGCCTTTTTTAAAAACGATTGAAAATAAATATAATCGTTATTTTTGGATCAACCCATATATTTTGAACAAAAATTTTCAATCATGAACCTCAATAAAAACTCTTTACGATCAAACATCACTGATGAACATTTACAACAAGTTTTAAGAATTTCAACTACAAAATGAACACCTGAATTTTTAAAAATGTTAATAGACGTAAAATAGTTCTATTCCTCTTATTAGAGTTTTTTTTTCATGATAAATAGTGTACACATAAAAATGGTATTTTACTTGCGGCCCACCGCTCATTTTTAATTCCTGAGTTTGGCCCTCCATCTGAAAAGTTTGCCCCTCCTGATATAGACACTTATCAATTTAAAAAGGAAACAAATTAAACGGTCAGAATTTAAATAAATTTTTGGTCAGCATAAAAATATTATACGGTCAGAATATTTAATAACAATTTTGGTTAGTAGGTAAGGTTAGGTTAGGTTAGGTTTTTTTAAAATTGTATCTTAATTATGACTTTTTATTCTGACCGATAAATTATGACCATTTATTATAAATTCTGACCAATATTATTTAAATTCTGACCAGAAAAATACTAGCTATTTAAAAATGCTGCTCCAGTTTACTGAACCAAACACCAGTGTTACCAGTAATGCCTATGAATGAAAATTAGCACCATCAAAAAACTAAATAAAAACCAAAAACCAGGCACACGCCTACGCCCTGATAAATCCGAAACGTAACGTGGGAAAAGCAAGATCAAAACACTCCAAACGAACGGTATATTGGGGCACGGTTTCATCGACTTCAGAATGAGATGTATAGATATCATCGACTAAAATAAATCAAATGTATATTGATGCCAGTGCACCAAATATTTTGTAAGCTCACTTAACTTTTACGATACTTTAAGACATGTAGAATATTAGTACGCACCTAATTCATGTTTTCCTTAACTCTCGCGGCTCGGAGACTAGAAAAATACTTCTTTACCGATGATGGGGGTCGTTTAAGGACACCAGTGGTTTCCTCATTATTGTCCTTATTCTTATGAATTTCAAAAAAAAAATAGTCTAAGGGCTTTAAAATATCTCTCTGCATCATTCCTCATACTTTTTTTTTTTATAAAAATCCGTGGTTTTTTAATAAATAATCATATTTTAAGTTGCGCGTAAAAAAGACGTCATTTCAGTACAAATATAAATTTGCAACTGGCGTTCAGCTCAGTTATCTTACGAACGATCGCTGATAAGCGGGCGTTTATCTCGTTATCGCACTATCGCGTTATCGCGTATTTATATAAACTACAAAAGGTGCAAAAAACTATGATATAAGATTACCTTAATTATAAACATTGTATCACCCATATTAAAATAGATATTTAAGAAAATGTGGGTATTGGGGTCGCATTTCTTGAGCTTAGAACCGGAAAAGTTAATTGAATACCACTTGACTGACTTGAATTCTCAAGGGTTACTATTTTAAACGTTTATTTATACCACCTTCAAAAAAGTGGTTTATTGACTGAATTAACCAGTATTGTTTTGAGCTATCGTGTATTTATTTACGCCAAATTGAAATCTGACTTAGTAATAAGAAAATTAGTAGAACACTAAATAATAAAATGTAATAATTCTTAATAATAACCATACAAACACTGGAATTGCCATATGTGATAAATCCTGAAAATTTATTTTGTTTTTCATGATTGTGAGTCAAAAGTTTTTGTTATAAATTGTCTACATTTTCTTTTAGTTTTCGCATTTTTCACACGGTGAGTCTGTACTCGGATCATAAAACACCGTGCAGTCACTGGTGTCGAGGTAATAAAAGGATACGGAAGTATAAAGGGAACAAAATAATAAGGTGACCAAAATAAGACGCTTCATTTTTATAAAGAAACACGTCCTGCTTTGTGACATTTTAAACCTGCCGGTCACTTCTGATATCTTTTTGGAGATTGTTGTATTCTTATCAATTATTTGTCTCAATAAGTTAAATATTATTTTACTTCTTAATGTGTCGATTATACCACTCTATAAAGCTGTGATGAAGTACCTACAGACAAAATATACATTTACTGCGACCCACACAGTAAAAACTGCGTGATTCACTTATTTTTTATTTGTATAGTGACATGTTAATTATTTATTTATTTATTATATCCCAACTCTCTTCTGAATTAAAAGAGGTTGAAAAACTGAGTAACAAAAAGTCCTCGTAGTAATAATTATGTTGAGATATCTCTACTAGGCGATATTCTTTGCATTTGGAACGGACATGGATTAAAAAAGTACTAGCATATTATTGATCTGCCATTATAACATGGCCACCGGCAAAAGTTAGAACTAAAATAGTCAATAAAGAGATTTCAGTTGTCAAACGTCAGCTCAAACAAGTCATGAAAGTTGTGTTGTAAGTAATTAATACCTTAGAAATAAATACTGTAGGCAATTTCAAATGATTTTATTCTTTAGTCTTGATAGTTCCATGAAGATGACAAGTCTTAGTCTATTTAAACCAATAACGCTGCAGATGGCGTGGCGGCCATGACAGGTAAATTAATATGACAACATTGTTTTTATGACCCTAGAGACTCTCTAAGCGGACAACTTATAATAGTCGATCTTGTGGCATCTGAATGGTTTTGACTGTAATATTCTTGCAACAATTGTATTCTTTAGTATATTATAATAAATTTTGCTATTATTTTAGTTTTGTCGCATCAAGTACCATAACTTAGATGTGATTGCATGGTCGGTTGTGTTAAAGGAATTGCTTGCGAATATGAAGTGTGGCCGGTCGACAGAGGTCGTTGTAGTATAGAAGGTGTAATTCGAAGGAGTCATAAAATTTCTCGGCAAAGTTACACTGCTTTATGCCAGGACTTTGCGTCAACCGGGCAAGATGTGATATATTGGATTTTTTCAATTTGGAAAATTTACTGCCTCACTTTCCGACGAAACGTTTGATTAACTATTTTTTCAAAAAAAATACCTTAATAAACTTTTATGTGCCGGGTTATGCCGTTGATACTGTATTTCGTAATCAGTTTAAAAAATATTTTTAATTAAGCAAAGCGTAATTGAACTCAGAGTTTAATTTTACCTGCATCAGTGATTCCCAAACTTGTTATGCTCCTATCCCCCTTCCATAGCAAAAACCTGACCGTGGACCCCCGAGTGAAATAATAAAATTAATGACTTGAATGGTATTTTTTTTCCATGCCTGCTTCCAATGTGAAGCTCTTTTCCAAGGATAGGATATGGATAGGATAGGAATTGAGACATTTTTCTTTTCAAATGACAACATATTTTTTGCGACACAAACTTGGAATGCAATATTCCAATATTTTGTCACTTAAAAAAAATTGTTTCTCGGAGAAAATTGATCGCATTGTAAATTGGAATATTGATCGCATCCCAAATATGTGTCGCAAAAAATCTGACGACTGTCTAAAAAAAGCATTGCAATTTAGTTGCCAGTGATAAAATATTTTTTACAACACAAACTTGGAATGCATTTTTTTATCGACAGCCATCAGATTTTTTGCGACAAACATTTAGGATGCGATCAATATTCCAATTTGGGATGCGATCAATTTTCTCTTACATTTTTTTAAGTGACAACATATTTTTTGCGACACAATTGAAAAAAAATTGTCTCGGAGAAAATTGATCGCATCCCAAATTGGAATATTGATCGCATCCCAAATATTTGTTGCAAAAAATCTGATGGCTGTTGAAAAAAAATGCATTTTAAGTTTTTGTTGCAAAAAATATTTTGTCACTTGAAGAAAAAATTGTCTCGGAGAAAATTGATCGCATCGTAAATTGGAATATTTATCGCGTCCCAAATATGTGTCACAAAAAATCTGACGACTGTCGAAAAAAAATGCATTCCAAGTTTGTGTCGCAAAAAATATTTTGTCATGGTTGATTAATTTCGTTGTTAAGTCACTTGGCTCATTTATATTGTCTACAATGAAATGTCAACCTAAATATATTTTGTTATATCTATTTATACATCATCACATATTTCAAGGGTGTATACATAGAACAATTGATTTATTAAATCTCTTTAAATGTGTTTACTGTTAACACTTGGTAGATAAGCATTATATTAAAAAAATAAGCACTCATTTGTAATAACTGCACTTTTATTTTATATGATCAAGACAGGTTTTGCTCATTACGAACATTATCAATTGATATTAAAATACATTATTACAGTGATATAAATGCAGAAAAGAGAAAAAATATTGCACTCATATTTTCGATGGATTCAGCGGTAGCTTTGTGCATGTTCATTTTTAATATATATTAAATTTGATAAATTTGTTACATCACTTGTTGTGTTATATGCTTGTTAAAGAGGCGAAGCACGTGTCACACTTTGTTACACAACAAGTGTAGTAATAGAGTTATTAAACTTAATTTGGGGTAAAAGTAAATATTCTACTTTTGTTAAAATATCTTACCCACTTCTAGATAATACATAATTACAACAGAGCGTTCGGCGGTACTACGTTCGAGAAATGCTGGATAATTAAGATAACTCGATTTGAATACGCGGTATGATGAGTTAAAAACACTTTTATTGTACAATATATATGTATTTACTAAAAAAACTAAGCCTTTGTTGGTTTAATTATGATTTACGTTGTGTAGTAAGTGAGTTTATGTAAAAGCAAATATACTTATAATTAAATTTTCGAGGGTTTATTTAAAATAATTAAAACAGGAGTCTTCAAGAATACTCATATAATTATGGTGCGGTTGCTATATTATAATATTGTTTGGAGTTCTTGGTTATAAGTTATATGAAAATACCGCCTGATAAAGGGCAAATGCTCTGTCAACTCCATACGTAAGAGAGAGGGTGCCATTTTGTTTTATGTTTCAGAGATGAGTACACTTAGGGCTGGCAACTCGACAATATTAAGTAATAAACACACAGTTTAATTTGAGAATAACTTGGTTTGAGGGTTTTGACAATTACCCCACGACTGTTTACTTTATCACGGGTTATTTAAATAGCTTGATGAAAAAATTAATTACATTATTAAATATTGTAATAGTTTTTTACCTCTTATAAAATAGTGGTACGATCAAATTTTAATCGTGATTTTTTTACTATATTTATATCAAATAGTCTATTAATACTCATGGGTGGGTTGGAGGGGGCTCTAAGGGGTTTGCGCGGGCCCCTTGTTAAATTAATAATAGACAATATTCTCAGATCTTTGTGTTATGTAATGTATGTATAAGCATGCATTATAATTAAATTTATGAACGCAGTGACGTACATTTGAATTTTCTGATGAACATATATATGTATATATTATCTACCATGGTTTAGGTATAACTTTTGAATGGGAATATATATTAATAGTTAATATTTTGCGTTAATCTTTGAACTCTATTTAAAATAATAACTTTACGCCTTACGGTACATTTCGTATCGTGATATTTTATTAGTATTTTAATTAACATTTAATTGCTTTAATAAATTATGCATATTATTGTATAATAGTAATAAAAAAATCTGCCTTTACCCGAAACACTGTAAATGATTTTAAAATTAACTGAGACCCTTATTAACGTATTGTTATATTAACGTAACCATACGTTGACATTTGTGGTTTTTATTGAAAAAAATAGAAATGATTGAATCTTAAAAAGATAGTTTGATAGTTCATACAATAAGAATGGAATGTACACTAGCGCTGCCTGCTGATTTTAGAAAAACGGTATATCTTTGAAAGCTTTAGAAAGAAAATGAAATAAGAAAAATAAATAGTTCATTTACTCAAATCTACATTATATTTTACCTAACTTGTATTGAAGACTTTAATTTAAATAATACCATATCTGGCATAGTTCTTAGAAAGACACGATGTCAATTTATTCTGTCAAAAGGTTTATTTTTCAATATTAATTGTGATGTTAAAATATATGAGTAAACGTATTGTGTATCTCTTTAAAGCTAGTATACAAAAAGCTAAGCATAGTTCTAGTCACGGAGCTATGCCAAAATAACTATCACGCTATACTATACTAAACAAAATTTCTAGATCTACTTTTGAAATAATTACATCTACTCGTATACTAAAACTGTAACCTAGTTATAATTTGTGTATCTTTGTTGAGTCTTAGTAATATAAAAATAATATTCGTCTCACAATTTAATATACGACAAAGTTTTTCGTCAATATTTCAAATTTCAAGGAAGTAGTGTGAGATAAAAACTACACTGTCGTATATTAATGAAATATTTTTGTCATTTGCCAACCCTTGCAGCAAAAGGATGTAAATTCATATAAGATTGAGGTATGTACGTTATACGTGGCAGAAAAGTGGCTTTATCATTCCATAAATAAGATTTCACGAGAGATAAATAATAATAAAAAAAGCCCTGAAAAAAGAATTTTGCAAGAATTTTCCAATCTTATAACAACAATATTTTTCGATTTCTCTAAAAAGCGATAAATATTTTCACAACTGAATCTTTTCCTGTTTAGATTAAAAATATTTTGACGTTCGTGTCGAATGCGATGAATATATATATACTACGGGGTGCAATTGCCTTCAAACACCAACAGAGTTATTCGATACACTATTGAATCTGGCATATTGAAGTTTCAATTCAGTTTCATCCTCCAAGCGATGTTGACAGTATATTTTTACGTTACGAGGTCTTGCCATATTAGATCATGCGTGAAAAGTTATACATATTATTTCAAAGGATCGCCTATACCAGGGGCGGGGAACCTTTTCTTCTCTAAAAACCGCATTCATTTTTCTGATTCGATATAACGGCCGCAGTAAATGTTGACTAGGGAATTTTTGACCGGAAAAAAATTCATGCCAGTTTCTAAGACCCAGAAATTTACGGATTTCCCAAAATTACCAGCGTGGGACCTTTTTTTTTAGGTCTTTCAAGAATTTTGACATCGAAAATCCCAAGAATTTACGAAATTACAAAAATTTACAAAATTAGAAAATTGGCCAGAAGGCCGCACCAGAGTAGCCAAAAGTCCGCATGTCCCCCGCGCCTGGCCTATACTATATTTATAAATATCTTCAAAAGTTAATTTTATTGAGAATTGTTATCAATGTAAGTAAGTACAATTTAAATTGTTTAAATGTGGTAGTCTTCCATGAATTTTGTCGCTAACGACCCAAGTTTCGCCGATCGGCATTTAAGGCTTTTAAAGTGCACGAATGCACTTAAATTGATGCCTTGTATTTAAATATACAAATAAAAGTGGATCGCTCAGTATAATTGTTGCTAACGTAATCGATATGAATTAGCGAGAATTTTTTATTTTAATAATTTTCAATAAATTATATGGGTGGATTATAATTATCGGTTATCAATGAATTATACCGAAAGGCGAAACCCTGGTCGTTAGCGACAAAACTCATGGAAAAGTACAAAATTCAAACAGTTCAAATTTGATATTGAAATTTCATCAAGTACCTTCATTTGAAATTATAAATTATATCAAATTAAGTAAGTTAAATAAAAATATAAAATTGTAAATAAGTAAATAAATAAGTACCAGATCGGTCATTGATTTTTTCCCTATTTTTTTTTGTTTTTGTTTTTATATCCGTCTGAAGTTAAAAAAAAACACAGGTGTTAACAATGAAATCAATAAAAAAACGATATTTAATATATGTATGTACTACTGAAAATTATGTTACAAGTCAAGAAGATGGCAGGGTGCCTTCCTCATTTTCAGGTGCCAGGTCGCCGACCTGACCGACCTGGCCCCACTACACCACTGCGTGTATCGCTTTGAGAAGCATCTTCAGACAAACTATCGTAATGTTTATTTACGACTGAACGAAACATTGATAATAATTATTAATGAATTAATTACAAAATGAAGGTTACGGTTTTTTTTTTTTTTATTGGACGCAGGGAGTGGATTAGATACAAAGAATAATAGTATGTACCGATAAATAAAATATCTCGTATATGACAATCACATATGTCTGTCGGATCCATAGCGCAGTGTCAACGTCGTTGGCTTTCGTGGCGCATCTCACGTGTTCGAATCCCAGGGCGAACAAAATTTTATCAACCTATTTATTTTCTAATGCATCGATGTTTTTAATACCTAAAATTTGCCTCCTAAGTTTCCAATCTCAAAATAACGAGGAGTAGCAAGAGCGATAAGCTAACCATTAGTCCTGCCCTAATCATATTTATTCTATATCTACTCTCATCAAAAAAAAAAAAGTTTGAGGAAATTAACAAACAGTTCTCGTAAAAACAATCTATTATGATTATTCAGACTCAATAAGCACCACTTTTCAAATAAACAATTCTCACTTATAAATAACTCTTATAATAATTTAATCTTGATTAGGTTTAATGAACCGATTCGTAAAAAAGTACTTTACTGAAAACTAATTATTTGATTGATCTCTGTCTTTCAATAAATAATATCAATTTTATACAGTATTATACAAAAGCAACAAATCGTTTATTTCTTTCAGCTTTTTAAAAATGATAATTTTTGATTCCCAGTTCCGTACTGCACGAAGCCAGCATTCCATATTTTATCTCTCTATAAAATATAATATTGATAAATTTTAGCCGATGATGATAGTATAGAAACCCGTTTGCGTAAAAAAATATATATGAACCATAAAAGAATTTTCCGCAAACGATATACAAAATTATCAGCTCCACTTACATAACCAGCAGAAAAGAACACTTTTCCTTAAGCATGGGTTACAACTAAGACACCCCGCACCGGGGGAGGCTTTTGTCATAAATTGAGTCATAAAACCGGTCGTGCACCCAGCAGGTTAACTCTATAAAATCTCTATAAAAAAACCTACAAAAATATAGAAATAACCCTAGTATGTTGGTACGTGAAAATTTTTATGAAGGTTTTTTTTAACCCTCTATTGAATTACTTCAGTATTTACTTATTCGAATAATGTTTACTGATATTTTATGTTGATATATTTACGAGTAAAGGTTTTGTTCAGCGGTTGATTGAATTGAGTTTAAGTTACCGGTCTCAGTCATATAATAAAATATCTAATTCGTAAAATAAAAGATTGTGAAGTCTCGGCTTCAATTTCCCGGGACATAGTCGCGTTCTGAGACCTAATTAATTATTTACGATAGTAATTTTATGAAAAAGTATTGAAACGTATATTTATTTGCATGAACACTGTATGTAACCAAAAACTTGTGCAATTTTGCAAAATATGACCTTTTTATTGGTGATAATTATTAATATTGCTTTATATTACACACAATTCGAGGGATTTGTTTGATTTTTTCGATAAAACCTTTTCATTCGAAAAATATTTCATAGAGTCAGTTATTTATAGTGGTCATAATGTATTAAATAAATAAAATACCTTTTTAGATAGAAGATGGTTTCTTACATTTTTTATTGTCTTCCAAAATGTACAAAGACTACAAAGGTATAAAGATTTTCAAGCTCTATTTTTATTGATTGAATAACATTTACGTTATACACGTTTAATTCATGAATTAGCAAGTCTCGAGTCTCGTGTTGCTTTATTCAAATATCTCGAGAGTCGAGTCTGGTAAAGGCCGTTAATTTCTCGGAAATTCATACTTGGGTTGTCTCGGCACATAATCACTAGTATAAATGCGTATTTAACACTGTACCGATGATTTATAGATTTTTGTTCGAAGGAACGGATTTTTTAAATATCTTAATTATTTTTCGTCCATCAGATCCTAACAACAGAACGAAGCGGGAGTAATAAACTAACCACTTGCAATCTTCTAGTCCTCCACTTCAGAAAAAGAGGTTGGAAATTTGTGTAACAAAAAAGTCTCGCAAAAAAACGTCTGATTCGGTTTATAATTATGCTCAACATTGGAAGCTTATTTACATTTGTTTTAATTTGTAAAATAAAACAAAATAAAAGAATAAAATTGTTTAAGGAAGACAACCTGTTTTGATTGGAGGTGAAATAATATAGAATAACTTTATGTTTAACTTTTGAAAATTTCAAAGCTCGTAGAGAGAAAATACGTTTGTGGCGGTTACTTAGATAAATAATATATTGTGTTTTTTGTGGATATACATCCTTTGAAGAAAATGACATAGTATGTCGCTGTAGTCTTGCATTGGTTGCAAAACCAAACAATGTTTGAACTAATTACCTAATGGTTTGAGATACGTTTGCAGTGGGTATAACGTATATGTTTATTGCAAACAAACGATGTCGGAACAAAGGCTCATGTGTAATATAACCCCAGAATGCAATATGTTTAATGATCTACTGAGTAAAGTGGTGTCAACATAAGACGTTATAGATGTAGTTGGCCCTTGTGGTTCAACGGTTAAAGCTTTAATATAACGTTAAGATGGGTCTAGGACTCAAAGCCCCGCCAAGATCAAGATCAATATCAAAATGGTATTTTCAATTCAACATTTGGGATGTCTTTTTCTTCAAGCTGACTTTGAGTGGCATTAAATGTCATTAAAAAAACATATATTTGACGCTTTGGATATTTTAAACCAGAGCTTTGAACCATTACTTTTTCCGTTTCAGTTTTCATTGCGGTCCATATAAAGCATATATGTATCGCTTCGGTTCCAGTTTTCATTGCCAAAAAAATAACGGGTTTTGCGTTTATACAAGCATTTGCATTCAAGTGAGTATTTAAAAAATATTTGTATTTGTATTAAACAAATAATTAAGAATATTTAATGCTACTTGTATACATGTCCAGTGCCTCGTTCCGAAGCCAATAGATAGGCTGCACTACACGATCGAAACCATATATTTTTAAATAATATATTCCACACTATAGGTGAAGTAACAAAGTTATAAATTTATATTGAAAGTGAACTTCCACAAGATCGAATGTATCAACAATTGTAAAACAACCTGTTAACATTATCCATGTTTCAATTAAAGAGTCAATAATCGCCAAACAATATTAAACATTTGAAGAGCATATTACAGTGGCTAAAACTATTTCTCGCGTGCCGGCCTATGATTAAAAGTGCGCTAAGCCAGTGTTTTATAAACTTTAACTATACTCGTGGATCAAAAAATCTGTAACAGCTGGAAGAACAGTCGGGTGTTTATGTGTACTAGCAGGTCCAAAAACTATCATACAAGCTGATTTTGAGGTTCATTACACCATTAAACATTTCACATCATTTTTTTTTACTTATCTTGGATATAAATGTATTGTGTTGTTTATGACACGTTTGCTAAATTTTAATTATTATATAATTGACTTCTAGCTATATCAGACACTCATTCGTCGCATAAGTTAATTAAATCAAAGTTTTACTGTACACATTAGTAATAAACTCAAAAAAAATCTTAATTGATTCAATTATACTGGTTGCTTCATTACTACATTGATAGATTAAAGAGAATAGTACAACAAGACAAAATACAATCAAAAGTATTGTGCTTTTTTATATTTTGTACTCATATTGAGCTAGCTTTGTATTAATTTTATAAATATTTATCCAAATAACCTATATGTATAATAAACAGTATGCCACGTTCACTGTGAAATAATAATGACATTATAATTACATAGGTACAGTAGCATTGCAATAACATACAACTGGTATATTATATTATCTTTTCATTTGACATACAAATTGATTCAAAAAAAGTATTCTTCGTCCCTATTTTTGCATATACCTAAGAATCCGATACTGAACTTGATAAAGTTAATAGCCATGTTTGATCCCCTTTCGTGCTGCAGCGCGGTAAAAGGGGTTAAATACAAACGTCGAAGGGTAAGACTGCGAAATACTTTTGATCCGTTTTAGTATTTGCTTGATATATTTGCAACCCCTCTGTGTAAAGAAAACTTGGACATATATTGCCACTCGAAAATATTTTACTGCCATTTAGGGGCATTTTTGGGATTAGAGCTTTTTTAAAAGCTTATTGCTTGAATTCGGAAACATCGATTTGAATTTGAACGGATTAACGAAATTAATGATAAATGTTATTAAAAATACATGTTCATTTAATTTTGGCTATCGAATGTTTCGTTATATGCAAAATATAATTAACAAATTAAAAAAAAAACAGAAGCGATTAATTTCTTTTAATTGAATACGTTTAAATATATTTCATCACAACATTATTATTTAAAAAGTTTAAGCTTATTCACGGGTTTTTGTCAAACGATAGAATTAAAATAAAATGTCAATGCTTTTGTATTTGAATAATTATGACGAAGAGAGTGAGTGGTGAGTGATACTATCGAAATATTACGAAAATAATAAAAAACACTTTCTCTTTCTTACTCAACTTTTGGGTTGAATTGTTCAAATTATATATACAATTTTTTTCACTAACGACCCGGGTTTCACCTTTTGGCATGTTCGTGTGTACGGATGGGCTTGAACTAAATGTATTGTGTTTGTATAAGAAATAGTTATATCATATGTATTTCGTTGGACGAATTCCTATATCGAAAAAACTACACGCATCTCAAAAAATAGAATTCCAGAACAGATGGCCACATTTAGATTTAAAAAAAGCCACTTTGACTTTTGCCGACCACTTGATGTCAGAGAACCACTCGTTCAACGCGGATGAAGGGGTTAAAATGCTACATTCAAACACGTGTAAACTTAAGTTATTTTACATTAAAAGTAAATCCATTTCACCATCAACAGCTTTTAATTAAGTGATACATTTATTTCTTGTATAAACACGATACACTCATTTAGTAAATTTCAGTTTAAGTCCATCCGTGCTCTTGAACGCCTGCAAATGCCGAAAGGCGATATCTGGGTTGTTCGTGACAAAACTTGTGTTAATGTATATCATTTGAGCTTTTTTAGTTTAACTTTGATTTATTCGTGCAGAATTGCGACCTCAAGTAGACATAATAATTAAAGTTTTAAAAACGGTTTTGAATTACAAATATTTAATATTTAAAAAAACTTGTTAATTTCATGTTATTTCGGTAAAGCAATTTATTATTTTGCCAGACGTGACTCGATTAACATATAAAATTATATAACCACTTAGTCACTGATGATGATGTATATACTTTAATTAATTTAACTCGGTGCAATCTTTATTTATTTAAAGACTTGCAAATAGTTAGTTGGCCATTTTCAAAGGACATAAGCGATTGGTTACAAAATTTGAGCTTGCTCTAAGGCTCTCTGGCGCACCCTAACAAATTGCCTCAAAGCGTGACGTAATTAAATTTTACAATATTTGACTCCCATCCGGCTCTGAGATTTATACGATCAGTATAAAGGCACGAATTGGTGCGACAATTTATCGTTTTAAATTATTTCCAGAATCAAAATTGAACGTTTATTCTTCTATTTTATTTTAAAATGTAATTATTTTTTTATACAGTGACTCAACAGCGTAAGATGATACGAAACTTCCAATTGTTTTGTATAATAAGAAAAAAACACAATATTCCTTTGTACTTCATTTCGCCCTTTATTTATAAAGGTCAGGACCGGTTTCGTTAATGGCGAGCATTGTCAACTGATAAGATTAATTTTATGTTAGAGGTATTAAACATTTTAATTTTCTGCAATTATAGAATTACTTCTACTGTAATTTGTGAATTCTTTTCAATGTGAATTGTTGTTTACACCTTTTTATTTCATTTTTTTTTGTATAAATAGCACTGCTAAATTATATTTCTTATCAGTTGAAAATGCTTGCCATGAGCTAAACTCGTCCTGACTTTTATTAATGAAGTGGAAATAAAGTCCAAATGAATATTGTGTGTTTTTTTTTTTTAATATAATGCCTTTCCACCAAGTATTGAAAGAGAACACCCTAAAAAAGATTATAATAAAAAAGCATACGACGAAATAAAGCAATACGACGAATATTAATGTTAATAACGTAAGATACTCACTGAAAAATAAACAAAGTCAGCCAAGATAAGTCCGAGGGTAAAATTGACGGCACGAACACGTATTTACTAGATCTCAATACAGCTTAACGACCGCTGGACGCATATTTAAGTCTTTGAAAACCAATAGTTGCTGGCCGGAGTACTCATATATGCGTATAGGCGAAGTATCTGGAAGCTAAGAAAATTAAATTTGATAAAGATATATTGATTGGTTTACAAATAATAGTGAACTCAGTAAAATTAAAATTTTTGCGAATTTTTCGCAAAATTACCCGGCCACCAGATGAAATTCTATATAAAAAAACGTGCGGTCGTTAAGCTGTTAAATTGTTAAATGATTAGCCATTATCCCTACTTCAAGTTTTACGTCGTAAACACTGTATTTTATTTATGACACATTTTTATAAAAAGAAACTAACGATAACAGTTATGTAAATCATATTGATTTTCCAAAAACAAATCTGTTCGAGATTGTTTCTACAAATTTTGTTTTTTTAAATAAATTCTCCGAACAATCAAGACGGAGTGACTGAAAAACAAATAGTATTCTTAGAATATTTTTTTTGTGAAAATGTTTTGTCAGTTCTCTATATTTTCTACATTAGATGCGAACATTCAAAATGCTCACTTTTAAGGTGTTCACTGTCAATACTTGGTGGAAAGGCATTACATTAGTAAAAACACAATATTCCTTTGTACTTCATTCCACTTTATTTAATATGTCAGGACCGGTTGCGCTCATCGCTAGCATTGTCAACTGACATGTTGACTCAGTCAGTCAGGTCCTGACATATTAAATAAAGTGGAATGAAGTACAAAAGAGTATTGTGTTTTTACTAATTCAAAATGCTGTTTATATTTCAAATAATTATAACAAAAATTAAACATGTGGCTCTCGTGACTTCACGTCATCATCCAAAAAGCTTAGTTGAAAGAAAGTTTGAGTATTTTTTCATAAAATAATGATGGCTTAATTATATCATGTTTTGTTTATAAACTACGGCTATATGACGTACGAAAATAAGCCAATTTAAGTTTGTTTTCAAATATAATAAGATTAAAATCAATTCTAAGCTTTTAAACTGCTTCAAAGTTTTATTCTTATCTCGATACATTTTTATAATGTAATAAATCCGTAACTTTTTCATCAATCGTGAGCTTTAGTTCGGCGTAAGCTCCATGGAGGTTGCAAGCCACATAAAAGCTTTTACAGCGCATCACGCAGCCTTCGGCCAATTCAATTCACGAGAGGGAGAAGCGGGTGTAAAACCACCCTTTTGCGGTTCTAACAGAACTGTGTGACATAGGGTCACGCTCAAGGTGTCAGTAAAAAATCCTTGTCGTACAAAACCCAGACATTAGAATGATTTACATACCCAAAGTTTCAATGTTAAATGTTTGTCAGACTTTGAGAATTAGTGTATATTTTAAAACAAATGAATAAGCCTAAATTAATAAAGGTTACATTGAAGAATCATAAAAAGTCTTTGTATTCGGTCTGTCGTAGTGAAATAATTTTTATTTTTTCTTATAATAGTCGTAAAACCCAATCAATATGTCTGAGAATCTCGTACTACTATTTACGAAACTTTGGAACATGACCGAGTATAGCTACTCAAAGAAACAGTCAAGACTAGAAATTGTCGCCTTCCGTATTGGAATTAAATTAAAGTGTAAAATTAATCTTGTTTAATACTAAACATAAATACCATCGTAACGAATAATTGATTCAGGTTTTAGTTTTGTGATATATTTAACTTTTCTGGTTCTAAGCTCAAAAAATGCAACCCCAATACCTACATATTCTTAAATATCTATTTTAATATGATACAATGTTTACAATTAAGGTATTCTTATATCATAGTTTTTTGGACCTTTTGTAGTTTATATAAATACACGATAAAGCGATGTGATAATGAGATAAGCGCCCTCTTATCAGCGATCGTTCGTAAGATAACGACGCGTGAACGCATCTGTTGCAAATACATATTTGCACTGAAATGACGTATTTTTACGTGCAACTTAAAATATGATTATTTATTAAAAAAACACGGATTTTTATAAAAAAAAATGTATGAGGAATGATGCAGAAAGATATTTTAAAGCCCTTAGACTATTTTTTTTTTTGAAATTCATAAGAATAAGGCCAATAGTGAGGAAACCACTGGGGTCCCTAAACGACCCCCATCGGCAGAGAAGTATTTTTCTAGTCTCCGAGCCGCGAGAGTTAAAACAAATTTGAGCTGATATCGTCATACTAACGCAAATTTTATTGAAGTTAAAGAAACTTTAAATAAACATATTATTAATAATCAAATAATGTTATGTAATATCGTTAAAGTTTTGATTGTTTTCATGTCACCATTGCATTAAATTGTTATGTTTCAAAAAACAGCTTAAATTAAGTGAAAAAATCTACGAATGTTTTAAGTAGAAAATGTTTCTGACGAGTTTAGATACGAAGAAATTATGAAAAACAGGGTTATGTCAATTATTTATATATCCAATGACATGTTTAGAACCATACTCACACTCTAAGCTTATTTTAAACTCCCTGACTGAGATATTATATTTTGATTCAATCTCTCAATATTTAAACATTCGAAAAAGACAAAGATGTAACTTTTTCAACTACTTACACCAATATATCATCATTTTTAAGATGTTTACAGTCAATACTTGGTGGAAAAGCATTCTATCAAAAAAATAATACATTCGCTTGTACTATTTCCACATTTATTTAATATGATCATGACTGGTTTTGCACATCACGATCATATTCAAATAAAAATAGTGTACACTTTAATAAAGGGTTATTTATATTGTAGTAAAGCAAATAACCTTAATAGGTTTACCTAATTTTGCCTAATACTTTTACATACTTTAGTAGAAATTGTCAATCAGTTGAAAATGCTCGTGATGAGCAAAAAAGGTCCTGATAATAATAAATGATTATGGAATTAGTACGATGAGTGATTTATGTTTTGAATATATTTTGTAATAGTAAATATTTTTCTTAAAATTTGGATGTTTTTGATTTTGAACTTTAACCCAACCAAGTATTGTTTGAAGTTTTCAAGAAACTCCAAGCATCATATCTATATCGTTAGTAATTTTCTACAACCTCATATCTCAAAAAGTAAAAATTTTCAGGACACATAAATGTACTTTATTCTACCGCTATCGCCATAAAGAACCACAGGAATGATTTTGTCTTCGATATCTTTGAAGAAGCTAATAAAAAAGGAACCAGACACAGTTCCATCCACGCCACTTTCTTCTTCATGTTCAACTTATTATATGACCATATAATTTTCCAAATATTTTTTTTGCCAACGTTTTTGTATTAGTTTAAAATATAAAGCATGAAATATTTTTTTTTTTGTATACGAGTTTAGGGATTGTGTGTGTGTTTTTAAATTCTGCATTCATAAGATCAAAAAACTCAAAAGTGACAAAAGTTTAGATAAGTACGTAAATTAACGATAATATACAAAATATAATTTATAAGTCTTTGATGATTTTTTAATTGTATGTTATAGGTGTTAAGCATTTTAATTTTGTGTAATTATAATGTAATTTGTAAATTCTTTTCATTGGTAATAGTTGCTTACACCTTTTATTTCAAATTAAACTTGTAAAAATAGCATTGTTAAATTATATTTCTTATCAGTTGACAATGCTCGCAATGAGTGAAACCGGTCCTGACCTTATGAATAAAGTGGAATGAAGTACAAAGGAATATTATGTTTTTATTAATATACACAAAAGATGGCAATGGTAAACATTTTTTATATCGAAAGGAAAAAATTTCTACTGCGTTAAAGTTAAGCTGTGGAATGAAAACCCCATTAAATAGTGAGAGACGGTTGTATATATCATTATATTTATATCAGATATAAAGTAATATCACCATGCATTTCTTTTTATTTTTACCGCTAAAGTATATTTTTACAAAAGAAAATCATCAATAATTGATTATGTGACGTTTCCATACTTTTATATCCAAGTGTTTTCTAAAAAAGCTTCATTTTGTCATTTTCTCTCATTCCCCTCGCGTTTGTATTGTTTCTTCTTTATTTTTATTGTCGCCAAATAATAGGTTAGGGTCGGTAATAATCTAGGGGATGGGGGAATGAGACAAATGAAATATAAGCCAATACAGTTATACGGAGCCTATCGGGTTTTCAGTTAGGAGAAATGAGTCGATTGCCATAAAAATATCTTCATTTTTCGCTAAAAACGGCAAAAAATTTTACTCAGGGGCATTAGCAAGCGACGGAAAAACGATTTTTTTTCGAGAATTTGCGGAAATAATGAACGGGTAGCTTTTATGTTTTTGTGAATGATATGTCTTGAGAGTTCTTTCCAAATTGTAAATTAAGTTATATATCGTAAAAGTGTATTTTCTATTATTATTAAAAGTAACAATTATTTTTATTTAAAGAAATATAAACCGTATGTTTTATTACTTTATAATATTATGTAGAATATTTTCTCAATGAAAATAATTTTAGTATTAAATGAAAATTAGAAAATTATGAAACACTCTTTTGTATATATTACATAATTATTTATTATGGTCTGAATCGGTTTCGCCCATTACGAGCATTTTCAACTGATAAAATAATATATAAAGATACAGAGTTATCTGTACAAAACAAGAAAGACGGATAAGCGTGATACAAACAATTGGTATTAAAAATATGAAAAATAATTTATAAATACCCTTCGCTATAAATTCTTCCATAATAAATTATTATTTTAATAATGTAGTTATTCGATTCCAACAATACAGAATATTTAAATCGATTGCGATAAGCGTATTTGATTAGTAGCTCTTTTTACGTTATTAAGAATATTTTTATGCGATAATTAATTCTAGAGAATGATTTTAAAAGTCTCTCACATTATTTTTGTATCTCAATATGACGAAAAACTCGGCAATCTGTTCCAAGTTGAAATACTCTCATAATAACCGCTTCATTACCGTCGATATCAGTTCGTGTTCGCCTTTTCCAAGTATTATTTGTCGAGCAATAAAAAAAGACTTCATATTTTAGAATTTGGGTCAGCTGTTGAGGGAAATTGTAATATGGAGGGAAAATTAATTGACCATGAATCGGACTGTTAAAATTGGCCATTATTCAATTACTCTTTCGCAGAAAAACAGTTTTAAAATTTATGCGAAATAATACAAGAAATAACCGAAATATATAATTTATTAATCATTGCTTGACTATATTAACCTACTGAAAGTGTGTGGAGCCTGCAAAGTATTCAAACGATTTTTTCTTTGTTTTATTTCAAAATTTCTCGTATATACTAAATATTAATTATTAAACGATTTTTTCAAATAAAAGGTATTAATAAAAACACAACTCTAAAATTTTCCGTATCGAAAAATAACAGCAATACTGTCATTTAAAACATAATAAATATAGTGTTATGGACAATCAAAAAAAGTATTATTTAAATAATATTTCATAGCATCACAGTTATAAAACTTTTGAAAGCCCTTGTAAAAATGATGTTATTTATAAGTACATATGCCAGAAACCCGTGACTGTTTGGACTTGCTTTAGCAGAACTCTTCAGTCTTCAATTCGAGGATGAATTGTACATTGTATTAGAATGCCACCTGACAAATTAACACAAAGAATAAATTACAAATGTAAGATTTATATTTCACTTTTTAATTTCCGTTTTTTTAAAATAAATTTAACTAATAATTTGAGCACGCATTTTCTGTTTGTTTTGCAATCATGTATCGTTTAGTAAAATATTTTTTTTTACTTAGTTTTTGAAATGAACAAAATAAAACACATTTCATTTGTCTATAATTTCAAAATTTTGTTTGATTTTTTATTTTTATAAAAACCATGCCTTTTCGCCGAGAATTGTCAATTAACACCACAAGAAATTTAATTTCTAAAATGTATTAAATTTGATTTTTTTCCTATGTAATTTCATTTTGTAACCGTTTGTAGATAATCCTTACTTTGATTCATAACTTGTTCTAGTATGATCAGTTCCGGATAAGTTTGTGCTCTGGCTAAAACAAGTAGTGGCTGTAAATTATCCTTTGATACGTATTCACTGTCCATTGGCTGGGGTGTCGAAAACTTTCAGCTCTAAATGATGTGCCCACCGCTGGAAATAGCCTACACTTAAGTGCTCGCTCGCCCGATGCCTCACTTCAATACTAGCTACACGACAATATTGATTTTATTCCATATTTCCATATCGCTGTAAACACCATATGATTTTTTTTCATTATAAGTTACCTAACCAAGGTTCACGTGGAATTCTGTTGTTCTGTTTAAAAAGTAAAGTACATAAAAAATAATCAGTTCGTACGGGACTCATAAGCGCAGCATCAGATGAACGCGACTGTTGGAGTCTAAATTCCAGGACTGTGGAGGCGTTGATAAATATAGCGAATCAATCTTCAACGTAAAGTAAATAATTAAGTAATTAAAAATTAATTACTTATTCACTTTTCATCACTTTACAGACAAATGTTGGTAAGGAAAAGAATTCATAGTTCCGAGAAAACAGCAAATGACCTTTTTTTAATTTTAGGATAAAGCTCTTTAAATCGGTATTTTATGTTACATATATAATTATTATATCAAAATAAAGACTTATTTATGTTGATCTGACACATGTGTTTAAAATTAATATACAGCGTCAATTGCCTGCTTTCTATCAGGATTACCAATTAATAAATTACTTACAAAAATAAATGCTTCTTTCGGTAAACTAGTGTGATCAATAAACCAACTATGCTATTCCATACAAAGACTCTCTTTGTAAATTTAACACATTTTTGTCAGTTTTTTTAGTAACTACATTTTTCTAAAAAGCTATTATTAGATACTGAAAATCCTAAATGGAAATAAATTCAACAATGGTGGGTCGCATATCGTATTCGAAATGTTATTTACTAATGTTTCATTTATATTAATAAGTCAATTGATTAAAACAAATAAAATCCGAATACAATGAATCAATAACGGTTTAAAAATATCGAATTACTATTGTAAAATATCAAACTAATTAAATCCTTATGATAAATGCTGTGTTTTACTGAATAAAACGAATGAAATTTAATTTTAAAAGCCATTTTATAAAAATCCAATAACATCGAATGCAAATATTAAATCCGTGCAAACAGAATATTCACATTTCGAGTGCAATATTGAAAGTAATCAATCAATTTATGAACTATTTGTTTTGTTTCAAAAGTCAATTGTATGCTGCGATATTTTAAAAATAAATTGTGGTGTCTAGTTGGTTAGATCTTGTTTTATTGATCAGTTGGGTCTGGGCACGATTCCCGGTAAGGTCAAAGTCAAATTGAATTTTGTTAAATTTTAATTTGAGATCTAAGACGAAGGAGTTTGTCTTGTCAATTCTCCTTGAGTGAATTTCAAGTGACTTACGAAAATTTTCATCGAGTATATTTTGTATGATCTTTCAGCTTGAAAATATTTGGCGCATTAGCATTAGACGTAATGACAAATATTAAATATATATACATATTGAAGTACTTCAATGATGACAGACTATAATTCAGTTCCTGACCCTTTTTTTATATAAGGCTAACAATGAAGTATACAATAGAAACAGAAACAGTAGAGTTCGAAAGATGTAGAGCGCCCGAGGAAAAGCTCCACAGATGACGCCCCAATTTTTTTTAAATCTTCAAATTTCCAATATTTAAGACCAAAAACGAGATATTCTTGATTCCTTTTTATATTCAACGTGGAGTAGATTAAATTCTACCGCAACGACGGATTCTCAGTATATGGATACCCAAGATATTAATTAATATAACCTAAACTAAATGGATGAGAAAATCAAATTTTCTTTCTATCTTTGTCTTTTATTAAGTATATTTTTTATTTATTATTATTTAAGTATGATATATCAGTGTTCAACAACAAATATTGTTAAAATTATTATAGGAATAATAATATAAGAAGTAGGAAAGGGCCAGGACAGGACTAGTGGTTAGCTAATCGCTCTCGATACGCCCCGTTCATAGGATAGGATGGTTGGGAGGGGGGAATTCAAGACATCACATACATCCATGCCTTTGAACAGAAATTCATAATTCCCTACTCTCTTTGGAAAAAGGAGAGGTTGAGCAACTGAGTAACAAGCAGTTCTCATAGAAACACTTCTGTTGAAATAAACTCTATTAGGAGTCTATATGCTCCACATTGGGAGCGGACATGGTAAATATATATATATATATATAAGAAGTAAAGTTAAGTGTATTAAAATTTATAATTATTTGAAACCCCATAGATGTTAAAATTAAATATTTGTGATGCTTTGTACAAAGCGCTAAAATTGAAAATGAAAATACTTAAATTGATAAAAATAGAGGCTAAAAATATGGGCCTCTACTCTCTTCAGATGACGCAATTCAAGCAAAGCTGCTTAGAGCAGACGTGAAATCTTTTGAAAGTCTTGTCTTTACATTAGCACAAACAATATAAATATTCTGGAATAAAAAACGGAGATTTTATTATACGTACGTTGAAACAATCAACATTTGTTTACTGCCTCAGAGCTTATTTGTCGTGGCACATCCCGCCACTCTAATTGAAAGTTATTTTTCCATGGAGATTATTATGTGGTACTATTCAGGAATATGAAAATGGCCTGGTAACTGAATTTTATGAGGAAAAGGTTTAGTGAACTGCTACTTATTAGGGTTGTGCCCAGTCAGAGTTGAAAAAAAATGTTATTATGATAACGTACCCAGAGGTTTAAAATAAACTTTTCAAAAACTCTTAAATCTTTTCCCATAAATATAAAAAGTATTTTTTAAAAAATTCATTTAAATGTGTTGTTTTTTTAACTGCTTGGTACTCTGTTTCGCGAACATTCTTTTTTGAAAAGATTAAGTATAAAACGATAATGCTAGATAGAATACTTAAAGTGGTTAGATAGAAAATCTTTTTGATCTATTTTCACTTTTAAGGTGTTCACTGTCAATACTTGGTGGAATGGCATTATAATAAAAATAATAAAAGATTTTTAGTACTTTTTCTATTTAAAATATATCTGATCAGGACCAGTTTCGCTCCTCGCGAGCATTATCAACTGATAAGAAAAATAAATTAAACAGTGCTATTTATACAAGTTAAATTGAAATAAAAGAATTGTGTAAGAATTGATATGGATTTCAAAAATGTCTTTTTCAGAATCTTCATTGTTGCTGATTTTGTTGAAATACATCATTACTTGGAAGCGGGAAAAACACAAAATCATCATTATGTTATTTACTTTAGTAATCTAGAGTTTAATTTGTTTAAAAATTTACCAAATTTTAATTGGGTTTATAATTGACATCATTTTCCACGTATATTTATTAGTCTGATGATTTCTTAATTGTATGTTATAGGTGTTAAGCATTTTAATTTTGTGTAATTATAATGTAATTTGTAAATCCTTTTCATTGTTTTTAGTTGCTGAAACCTTTTTATTTCAATTTAACTTGTATAAATAACACTGTTTAATTAATTTATCTTATCAGTTGATAATGCTCGCGAGGAGCGAAACCGGTCCTGATCAAATAAATTTTTAAGTGGAAAAAGTACTAAAAATCTTTTATTAATTTTATTGATCTATTTTGTCTGAAATATCGGATGAACAGAAGGAAATTTATGTATCATATGGCTTCGAGAACAAATTCAATTTTTCTATAATTTAAGATTTTGACTGAAGGTGCTTGGTTGAATTTTAATATTAAATTTGAATCGTTCAAATTATGTACATTCACAAAAGTTTTGCTTTTTTGCGTTAGCTTCCGTAACGGATCTCACGGGTCAAGTTCCAGTACGAATAGTTTTTTTTTTAACCATTTTATCGAGTGTCTGTGTCGAGTGAAACGTCTTGAAATTCTTCCTTACCAAATCAATCGCAAAACAACAGCGCAGCGAGACACATTAACCACATTCTTTTATCCCTACTCTTTTCAAAAAGAGAGGTTAACTATTCCGGTTCTAAGCTCAAGAAATGCGACCCCAATACCCACATTTTCTTAAATACCTATTTTAATATGGGTGATACAATGTTTATAATTAAGGTTTTCTTATATCATAGTTTTTTGAACCTTTTGTAGTTTATATAAATACGCAATAACAGGATATGCGCCCGCGATAAGCGATCGTTCGTAAGGATTGCTGGGCTAAGCTCGTCAGTTGCAATTTCATAGGTGTGCTGGGATGACGTCTTTTTTACGTGCTACTTAAAATATGATTATTTATTAAAAAACCAGGGTTTTTTTAAAAAAAAAATGTATTTATGAGGTATGATGCAGAGAGATATTTTAAAGCCCTTAGACTATTTTTTTTTAATTTATAAGAATAAGGCCAATAATGAGGAAACCACTGGGGTCTCTAAACGACCCCCATCGGATGAGAAGTATTTTTCTAGTCTCCGAGCCGCAAGAGTTAAGCAACTGACTGACAATCAGTTTTTGAAGAAAAAAACTGCTGAGATACCTCCATTAGAGGGCCATATGCTCCACATTAAAAGCGGACATGGATTAAAAAAAGAAAACGGTATACTTATAAGCTGTGAAACGAATTTGATATATTATTCAAAAATTTTCAATGACTAAGTTGTAATCAAATAAATAAACATAAAATCTAAACGTTGTGGTCATAGTAAAACTAAAATGTTTACTATATGAATGATTAAAGGTGTCCATTAACCTACAGTGTATCGAGTAATTATTATATCGTAGGTGTTTCTCTATACAATTTCCCATCACCGTTTGAAAACAAAACTATTTTTATAATATGAAAAGTTTGAAGCAAATGGCCGCCGTAGCAGCGTGGTTATAAACAGGGGCGGACCGGAGGCGTACAGCGAGCGAGAAAGAGCAGGGCTGGCTGACCGTTCGGCCGTAAAAGTATTGCCAATGCGAGCGAATGCACATTCTTTATCCGATGGCATGCTATAAGCTATAACATGCTTGTTATGGGGCGCTTGATATCAGTGTAGTACATAAGTAATGACTAAAAAATAGATAACATTGAGACATTCGCAAAACCAAACGTCTCCACCGCGCCAGCTTTGTTGATCATCTAAGACTGGGGACTCACCTAGTTCCAACTCTGTGAGCTACGAAAATCTAAAAAATGAAGAATCAAATCAATGTCTACAAGACGATGTCACAATTCTCATGCTCCACCTGCCCTTCTCTTAAAGGAAGTTATTCTACAGGGGAGGCAGACGAGAAAAATGCCAACAGCCTTGTCGGGCTTCATCGCATACCCCAGAGAGATAAATATTAACTTTTGGCCAAGCGTGTATTCTCTTGAATGGGAGTATACGCACTCAACAACACAAGGCAGGTTCACCTATTCAGCTAGAGACTGCGCAATATGTCTAATATAAGAATAGTAAGTTTACGCCAACATTACAGGCAATTCTTGGTAAGAATTAAACTTTTGTTAATGATTTGAAGCCAATCGTTCTCGAATGATTGTTTTTCCTTAATTGTTTTTCCACACAAAACCTTTAGCTAAGAGAGTCATTACTTAACTGGCTTATGAACATGAAGGAAAGGGGAGTAAAGACTTTGTTTGTACTAACCCAAGCAAGAAATATAGCCAGGAAACTATGACGCTTTACAAACCCAACATATAGTTTCAGTAAGAAAGACGACTTGTTGGGTCCTATGGTGCCGCGGTTAACGTTGTTGGCTTCTGTGCCGTAACATACGGGTTCGAGTCCTAGTATGAATAGCATTTTTTCGATCGATTTTTCGATTTTCTTTCGAAAGCATGGGTGTTTATGATTTCTTAAAATTCTTTCCCCCCTTTCCGATCCTTCAATAATATCTTCGGCGTAGCGAGAGTGATTAGTAACCACTTGTCCTGTTCTAGCCTTATCCTTCTATCAATACTCTCTTTAGAAAAAAATGTTAAGCGACTGAGTAACAAATAGTTATATTAGAAAAGGTAATGTTAAATTACTTCCATTTAGAAGCCATATTCTCCACATTACTATCGGAAATGGATAAATAAAAATAGAAATCACCATAGCATAAAATCACTTCACATTTAGCAATATTCAACAACAGATTTGATATCAAAAATAATATTCACCAAATAATATTTTATTTAAAGTACCGTTTAAGTACCGTGCAAATCGAAGACTTGGTGTGTTGTAAACAATAAAACTTTCGTAATGATAGCTTTCCAGCTTTTTTTGATATCCTTTTAAGCTTCCGGCAAATAAGAGTGTTAATTAATCCCGCGTTTATCTTTCTCTTGCATTCACTGTATTTTTAATGGCTGAAAAAATGTTGACTCTAGATTCCACCGTCATTTAAATTTGACAATGTAGTGGTGAAATTGAAACAGAAGATTAATGGCTGTTAAAAAAATGCGCGAGTAATATATTTTTGAACGCCACTGAGAAAACACGATACCAGGTAGTATGGGATTTGCACTGAGAGGTGAAAATAAAGAGATGTTCTTTGCGCTTCGACTATTGGGTCGAAATCGGGTCATATCAGATTACCATATCGATGGCATCATCATTGAATTATTTTTAATATTTTTTTTTATTTACTTACCGCATCCATTTAATACTTACGATGAGAGATACCGCAAAGTATTCGGATAGCTATATGACGTAAGAAATACGTATTTATTTAATGCGTTTCTCGGTTTGTCAGTTACTATTACAGTTGCAGTAGTAATAGTAATATGAAATGTTATAATATTTAAGTTTGCTGGGTCCATGGTACAGTGGTTAATGTGGTTGGTTTCTGAGAATGACCTCATGGGTTCAAGTCTCAGTATATATTTTCAATCGATTTATCGAATTCTGTTTGAATTGGTGATTAAGATGTCTAAAAAAATTCTTTCAACGTAGAATTTTTTTTGTACTAATTATTAATTTTTCATCAATTGATAATGCTTGTGTTATGTAATAGCTGAAAATACTCTCAAATCTTCTAAATCGTGATTTAGATAAAAAAAAAAAAAATAGTAAAAATATTTAAAAAAAAAAAAAAAAAGTTTCTGAATATTAGAATATTTTTATTCACCGTTACTAAGATATTGTCACCATATATTTTTTTAACGTTACTTTAGCACATCCCAGTACGAGCCCCCAAATTTATGTTATGGATTATTTTTACTATAACATTTATTTTTAATTCAATGTTGTTTCAACTTTATTCTATAACATAGTTTATACACTTTATAATAAATCACTTAATCTTATTAAATCAAAATAATATCGATGTGAGTATTGAGGAGTTTCTACTAAGCTGTTAGACCTTTCGATTTGAACTCTCAATTTGAATTGAAGAGAAGGAATTGGATATTGGTTTAGTCCGTTGAAAGGTTCATTGCTACTAGTTATGTCACAGAGAATTAACATAGCACAGAGGTTAATGTTGTGTATACATAACACTGCATCAAAAATAAATTGACCTTAAAAAATATGAGGATTTCAAGACAGGATATGTAAACGAGTGACGATTTCTGTACTCTCTTAAGATCAATATTATATTTTTTTAATAGTAAAACACGCAACGTATTGACAAATAAATGAACAAAAAGGCGCGGATAAGTAATTCACTAGAAAACGTTAACAAATCTTTTAATAGAAATAAGCTTAGGCAAAAATATCGCTGATTAAAAAGCTTACTGGGTGATGTTCTAAAAACCGAAGGACATTTAATGAGACGATTATCATCCTAGGGTTCAACAAAACTCAGCTAGGAGAACAATTCTTTGATTAATTAGTAAAATAGTGCTTATATTTGCAGAACTTTAAGACATACCTATGAACAAGCGAAATTTACTTTACTTTTGATGAACATCACCTGTATAAATGTTGAAAGGAAAGTCTAAAAAAAGCTTAACTTTTCAAGGTTTTTTCTTTTACTCTGATAGACTTTTTCCTTCGGCGTCATAAAACAAGCGTGATTTTTTTTCCAAACCCCGAACAACCATACTAATAATAATAATAAAAAGAACAAACACAAAAAACTTTTCGCGAAACAAAGAATTCCCAACTCGAATATTGGTTAAATTTTAAAAATTCAAAAGTAAAAAGAGGAACGAAAAATCTTTTTACACAAAATCGTAAATGTTTTATCAGACGGAATATTCACAACGTTGGATTTTTGGAAATATTAAGCCGAGATTCGTTTTATGAATGAAGAATTTTCCAACTAAATTTTGTTTTTCTTTTTGTCAAAGATCGCCTCAAAGAGATTTATGCATATATTATTCATCATTTAGCAGAGCAAAAGTTCGTCGACATATAATGTTGGATACATAAGTGCTTGTATTTAAGATTTACTTGATTTATTTTTTAATATATTATGCAAATGCCTTCAGGCCAAAGTGCTCCATCGAAATATGTCCCATTTTAAAGTATTGCTAATGATGGAAAACGTTTGATACAACACATATATGAAATGTAATAAATAAATGATGATTAAAAGCAATAAAAGGAGCCCGTAAATATTAGGTGCATAAGATTGCGTTTTTTTTCTCCTACAAAATGACCAAAAGTTAGTTGCTGCTTTATTAGTTGCGATTGTCAAAATGTTGAACTTTTCGTATGTTTAAAACACTTTGTATAAATTACTGTCCTTTAATTTGTTAACAATTTTCAAATTGTATAAAAATAAACTACCTAAAAATAAATACGTTTAACACAGTTTTTACATCTACATATGAACCACTAGGAAGTGAAGTGAGCCATGTAGTAAAATGCTAAAACTTTTCCATTGCACTTTTAGGTGCAACCACGCCTAGAGGTCACACTGTAGCAGTGTGCATTTACTAATTTAATTTCTTTTTTACGATACTTTAAAACGCTGGAAATATTATTACGAATCTAATTATTGTTTTTTTTAAATACAACAAATATCACTTTACCTCTTAAGGGTTCATTTATGTCAAAAAACGAACAAAACTGTACACGTTACTTCTGAAAAAAAATGTACACCAACTCAAGTAAAAAGGCAGTGACTTAATATTAGAATAAAATAAAGATTTCTTGGAAGTGTGTGTAAACACATTAACCCTTACCTTACTATGCAAAAAAAGCACAAGCTCCTGAGCTGTGTATCCGTTACACATCAGGCAAACGGGAGTGAATCATGACAATTATATGTAATACTGCTGTAGTAGTGTTATATAATTGTCATGATTCACTCCCGTTTGCCTGATGTGTAACGGATACACAGCTCAGGAGCTTGTGCTTTTTTTGCATAGTAAGGGAAGGGTTAAAGAGGGTTTGGTTTAACTGGAATAAACTTAGTAGAACTCCATCATAATAAGGACACAAATAGCAATATAGTTTAGTTCTACATTTTTTTTAAATTTAGACGATAACTATTGTATTTCATGTTTACGCTTTTGTCAAAGTCTGAGTAACTGAAAAAAAAATGAATTGCTATTTTCGACTTTGCATCTATCAGTTTCAATATAATGTACCTATTCATAAATACACCAATTTGAATTTTTCAATAAATTTGTAATTCGATGTCATTTATTGACCATATCCCATTATATCTAAATAAATCTGTTGTTTTCAATTGAATTTGCATTCACGATCGACACTGAAAGACATGCCATAATCAGAGATGAAAGATGTAAAATGAGCTTTTGACAAACAAAAAAGCTCACACTACGTATCGCATTATGAGGAGATAAACTTTGAGTTCGTTCCACAAGAGCCTCGGCACTGCTGTTTCGCGCGACGTCTATTTTCAAAAAAAACTAAAAAACTTTTCGCTTCCACACAAGAGCTTCGTAAGCCACTCTACGAAAAGCTTTCGATTCATTTGTTTACACAGCGCCTGTGAATTGAAAAGGAAAAACAAAATGGCGTTCAAAAGCTTTGGGCCCTTCGAGTTTTTTTGCCCTGTAGTTTCAAGAGTATTTTCACAAAATATCAATGAGCTGAAAGCTTTGTGTTCTCATTACTATTTTATTTAAAAAAAAAACAAAATCGTGGTAATTATTTTTTTCATTTTAAATAAACAGCATCTCAAGATAACCGTTTGAATACCGCGCAAATAGAGATACTGCGTGTTTTTGAGAAAAATAATTTTGCCTAACATACACTCGAATTCGATATTTTAAAAACCTATATTGAGTCAGTATAGATGGAACTACACATATTTATCAAAATATTGCTTATATTCTATTAGAATACCAAGTATTTGATTTTTTAAATGTCTTGGACATCCGTATTTGCTTGCATATATTCTGGACACCTGTGTTCGCTTGGTATTCAAGTGGTTAATTCAGCACAATTACATAAAAGTATGACATCACATATTTTTATTAAAACTACATTATCAAAACAGAAAAATAATCAGTTTTTTTTTTACTGTCTTTGAACGTTATCTAATCGGTTACAGGCGCTTGTTTATTTCTCTGTCCTAGTTAGTGTAAATAGCGAAATAAAAAACATATTTTTTAACGATGTTTATTTGATGCTTCAATAAGTTTATAAATAAAAAAACAAATTAAAAAATTGCTTATTATAACAATTTATGCAGTATACAAAGCAAATTTTTATTAGGGTTAAGAATTGACATCAGGTTAAAAAAAGTCATTTTATGATTAAAACAACTAAAAAACCACGGTGCATATTTTAAATATTTATTATTATTTATTTTTTATATAAGCCAGCTCTTCATCTTCAAGATTCTTAAATCTTTTAGTAACCACAAATAGTTTTTTTAGTTGCTAAAAATTTGCTACTTCTTTTGAAGAAAAAGTTTATCTTCCCTGTCCCCCACCATTTAATCCTTAATCAAATCATTTGTCGATAGTTGTTATATTACTGCCATTAATTAGTTGCTTAGTATTACTTCAATTATAATTATATTTATACAAATTTTATTTTATTAACCTTTATTATTTATTGTTACTATACAAGATGCTAAAAAAGTTTAACGAATAATAATAATAAAAAAAATACAATCAATGAGAAGCAATGAAAGTTTTTTTTTATAAATTGTTTTGGGACAGTATGTTTCTGTTGTGTCGATGCAAAAATGATGGATTCTCACATTTATCACAGTGTGTCAAAGTAAAAAAAAAAATAGATACAATACTCTATATACACATGTCATAAAAGAGGATCTTTTCGGATTTTTATTTCAGGTTTTGGCGCCATATTGAAATTACAGTAAAAGACGACATGTTGATATGTCAACTTTTTTATACTCTGTCTTTTAGTAACTTACAATAATTATTTTGTCGAATGGCTATATTAATTAATTCATTAACAAAATTTCATTATTTAATGCATTGCATACAAATTTTTATTTTTTTATCCATGTCCGCTCCCAATGTGGAGCATATGGTCTCTTAATGAAGGTATCCCAGTAGAAGTTTTTTCTAACGAGAACTGTTTGTTACTCAGACGCTCAACCTCTCTTATTTAAATACAGTATTAGGGGTAGAAGGATAAGGCTAGGACAGGACGAGTGGTTAACTAATCGCTTCACCCTATTATTAAAGGATCGGAAAAGGTGGGAGTAGTTTTTAAAAAATCACAAACAAATCGATCGAAAAAATGGTGCCCGCACTGGTACTCGAACCTCCGAAGTCCGGCACGGAAGCCCACAACGCTAACCACTGCGCCATAGGCTCGACATTTATTTCTTTAATAAATACTGATTTCTTGTTGAAATATATATTCTTTTTTTTTTCTATCCATAAAAAATATTGTCTACTAATTAAAAAATAGTAGACAATAATTGTTACAGGATAGAAAAAAATAGAATATTTATTTAAACAAGAAGTCCACATTTATTCAAGAAATCTTAAAATTCTTACCCATATTTAAATGTGAATCATATGAACTCAACAGAATTTTCTACAATAATTATTTCCTACTCAGTTTTTTAACCTCTCTTATTTTTCGAAAGAGAGTAGAGATATAAAGAATAAGGCTAAGACATGACTATTAGTTAGCTAATCTCTCTCACTACGTCTCGTTACTAAAGTATCGGAAGATCGAGACAGAATTTTTAAAAACCACAAACACCCATAAATTCGAACGGAAATCGATTTAAAAAAATGCTGTTCCTATTAATATTTAAAAATGTCTGATCTGTTTTCTGTATTATAGAACCTTATTACACTGAAGTTATACTGAGTAAATTCGTATTCTATTAATCAAGGAAAGGTAGTTATCCTTTCTTATAGACAAATACATTTTTTGCCGCCTGTGTTGTCGAGTGGTCACCGTCGATGGCTTCGGTAACGGAGGTCCCGGGTTCAAATCCCGGTACGGACAGTTTTATAAATTGATTTTTCAATCGATTTATGAATTTCTGTTCGATGGCATGGATGTATGTGATGTCTTTAATTCCCCCCTCCCACGTGTCCTATCATATAAACGGGGCGTATCGAGAGCGATTAGCTAACCTCTAGTCCTGTCCTAGCCCTTTTCTTCTATTCCTACTCTCTTTGGAAAAAGAGATGTTGAGCAGCTGAGTAACAAGCAGTTCTCGTAGAAACACGTATGTTGAGATAAACTACATTAGGAGTTCATATGCTCTACATTGGGAGCGGACATGGTAAAAGAAAAAATATACAAATACATCGAAAGATTTTTTTTAAATAATCGACAAAGGACGTGATATTTACTTTAATACAATATACCGCATCATAAAAGAGCTCCAGTTTTTACGTCCCGCTAAAAAGAAAAGGTTTTGTGTGGTATTAGTTTTTGTTTTGGTGATGCTAGATACAAAAATGAAATAAATTGACGGAAGTTAAGTTAGTTCATTGTTGTTGGATACTTTGTAACGTGATGGATCACGTTTATTTATGAGAAGCTTTTAGAGTAATGTAGGGAATATGTAGAATTTTGAAAAAAAAAGTAATAAATTTTGTTTTATCAATATTAATTATTTCACACGTACGAATGGATGCGCTTTATATAGTCTGCACTGGTAAAAAAGAAACTTATATATTGCCACCATATTTCATTGTTAAAACTAATATGACAGAATAATAGAGATGGCTACTTTTTTTCTGTGGTGACACTTGTTATCGAAGAATGAAATATTACAAAAAAAGTGCAATGTCACACAAAAAAATCTGCTACCCTTGCAAATACATCGTTCCTTCTTGGTTCATCGAATATAACTGGACTAATGCATGATTTTCTACTTTTAAATAAAAAAAAACATATTTTCATATACAATCAATTGGTGTGATTGCAGGAAAAATATATATATTTTTTTTTACCATTTCCGTTCCCAATGTCGAGCATATGAACTTCTAATGGAGTTTATCTCAACAGAAGTGTTTCTACGAGAACTTCTTGTTACTCAGTTGCTCAACCTCCCTTTTTCCAAAGAGAGTAGGAATATAATGAAAGGGCTAGGACGGGACTAGTGGTTAGCTAATCGCTCTCGATACGCCCCGTTTACAGGATAAGATGGGTGGGAGGGGGGAATTCAAGACATCACATACATCCATGCCTTCGAACAGAAATTTATAAATCGATTGAAAAATCAATTTTATAAAACTGCCCGTACTGGGATTCGAACCCGTGACCTCCGTAGCGGTAGCCAACGACGTTGACCACTCGACCACACAGGTGACAGTTTTGACAGAAAATAATTTTGATAGCTTTTTTTAATATATTTTTATCCAAAGATACTTTATACTCTAGGCATTAGAAGCAAAGGTATTAGAGATATAAAACATGATTTTTTATCCAGTTTATAAAAAGTAAAACTCAGAATACACAATCAATTATAGAGTACACAATTAAACTACTTTATGTTGTTATGATGAACCATGTTTTTAAGATATGTTCCTACTATATATGTAATAAATATTGGAATATATTTTCAAGTAACTTAAAATTTCAGTTGACACAGCTGTTAACATCTTTTACATAAAAACAATTTCTCTGCTCAAGCAATATTTTCAAATAAACGTTCAAATTTAATAAACAGCTGAAATATGACGCTAAGATATCCTTGCAGTGTTCACGACTCGTATAGTGGTCATCTCTAGAGAATGGGTATGTTATTGTTTTTTCCAATATGAACCATAGAGAAGTATACCGCCTTCCATATGAAAGAGACTGTTCCGAACTGAAAAACTTTAGAGGATAATGACAAAATGTGTTTTTTTATTTTAATTTTATTACTGCATGAATACACTATAGTAAATGCATTAATTTCGTTGTAAATAATGAGGTAATTGCAATAAGTATTTAGATGCATTAACAGCCCCTTTGTTTTTTTTTTTTAAATATCCAATTTTAAAAATCTTTTTTTCTAAAAGTAAAAGTAAAAGAGGACACGGGCCCAAATTGTTGAGAAACTATGCATTTTATCATAAAACATTAGACGTACCAGATATTTCTAGCGATATAAGCGATTTATGCCGAGTATCTCATAAAATTCCTGGTTTATAATCGAGCAGCGATTAATAGTATAATATTTCTTAATTGAATGTTTCGAATACAATCTATATATTAATAGTCGATAATGCCCGTCCGTCTGTATGATTGTCCCTTATATCCTCTCCCCCCCAACTCACCCTTCCCAGCCCCGATGTCACCATTTTTTTATTCATACTAAAGACATATAATATATATATATTGTATATATTTTATATAATAGAGGTATATTTCTGCTACTACGAAAAATAATTGTTAGAAAACCTTAACATTATTCTAAAAACCAAATAATTTACAATTGAAATACTGCAGGGCTGTCGATATATGCCCCGAGGTCTATTTCTGTTACTGCAAAAAATGATTGTGAGCAAACTTAAACATTATTCCAAAAATAAATAATTTACAATTTAAATACTGCAGGGCTGTCGATATATGTCCCGAGGTATATTTTTTCTTCTACTAAATATATTTGTTAGCAAACTTAAACATTTCAATTATTCTAAAAAATATATTTTATACAATTTAAATACTGCAGGGCAGGGCTGTCGATATATGCCCCGAGATATATTTCTTTTACTTTGAGAATTTCTGGCTTATTCAATAAATAGGTTTGTAATTTATTTTTCACGCCAGTAAATTTTCTGACTACTAAAAAATGCAACAAAAATCCCCCCGTTAAGGTCAACGGACTTACAGCTAGTTTAGTGTAAATTCTTCATTAATATCTTTTCTACGTGATTTTTCTTTTAAATTCAAGGAACTAATCTTAAATTTTTCTATAAATTTTATATAACTTCTTTACATGTCTTTTGTGGATCGTTTCTACCGTGTAAAACATAGTTCAGTTTATTAAATAGCACCGCAAAGTCTTAGTTTTCTCAAAATTTAAACACACTTTAGCTCCATTTTGTATTTTAGAAACTTTTGTTGTTAAAATTTTGTGTCTGAAATTATTTGTTGTACAGTTAGTAAAATTGCGTAATAATTGTGTTTATGGGTGTGTTAAAATATCGGCAAAAGTTGATGGCTCATATAAAAAATGCAGTAAAGCTCGTCTGAAAGAATAAAGAAACAATATTGTTTAAATAAATCATTTCAGATGCAATAAAGTCAGTGAAGGAAACGGTATTTTTTGTAACTTTTTATCGATTAAATTCCCCATTTTACATTCGTTTTTGGCATAAAAGATGTCTTTTTTTATAGCACTTCAGTTCTTTTTATGAGTATTAGGCTGACTACAAAGAACAGTCTGGTAGTAAAAAGTCGATATAAAAAATACAATTGTGAGGGAGTTCGCCTACTCTCAAGTACTCGACAAATAAAACAGTTTTTGAAATGGATTCAAGCTGTCATCAACACTCGATTTAAAAGAAAATGACACAAATCTGTCAAAATAACTAAATTTTCGTTAGTTTTAGCGGTAGCTTTGTAAAAGATATGTTTTAATACAAAATTGAATGCAATAATTATTCCACATATTGTGCTACAAATTGTGTAATAACAATACACTTAGAATAAACAGATTAGAGATTTTAGAAATTAATATAATCAAATAAAACATTTTTAAGTAACATTTTTGATTAGACAGATGACTCACCATTGTTGTACATATTTTTTTCGAAATTTGCCGTCCCTAATAAAATAAGTAATTCATTTTTTATTAGTTATATTAATGTTTGTATCTAACCCCCTTTTTGAGTTTAGTAGAAAGGAGAAAAAAACCCCGAAAATCATTTTGTTAAAAAAACAATATTCATTTGTACTACTTCCACATTTATTTAAAAATACCAAAACCGGTTTCGCTCATGTCGAGCATTATTAGCTGATAATAAAGTGCAATTGTACATAAAATTTAAAATAACTTTGATTATGCCTCCGAAAGAGGCGAAACACGTGTCACAGTTAGTTACACAATACGTGGAATAAGTTATTTTAAATCTTATATTAAAATGAACTTCCACAAAGTTACCGCCGAAGCCATCGAAAGACTTGCAATTGTACAGTTTTATTTATAAAAAACAAAATGAAAAAAAGTGCAATAAACAATTGGTATTGAACAGAATTTAAAAATTATGAATAAGTGACACTGAAATGATTTAAATTAAAATGTTAAACACCTCTAAAATTTGATTACAAAAATCATCAAATGTAATTAAGCTAAAGTAGTGACTTATTACTTAAGAATTACAATCAATTATTTGTTTATCCGTAAATCTTGCGATGATCTGTCTAAATGTGCTTTTAAAGAAACAAAACATGTGGAGTAACAACATAATATTAAAATTCTAAATACTTTTCATTGTTAATTAAAAAAATACAAATTTATTATTCCACTATTTGTGTAATTTTCTAAATGTAAGACCTGTTTTATATCGTTGAAAAGCGTAAAATAAGCGCAATAACTTATATATTCATTCTAATTTAATCATTGAATAATAATAGGTAAACTACGATTTATTTTATTTTATTGGATGCTGTGATAGAAAGAAACAAACAAACCTAAAAACTATATTGATGACTTTTGTTTGGAAAGAAAAATCTCATGGGAAATAGATTAAGTGATGAGAATACATCAAACTTGCTGAAAATGTTGTTTACTTATAATGAATTTATTTCTACTTATTTTTTTTTTAATTTCTTATTATGTAACTTTTTTCTTCAAGTAGATTTTTAATGAATAGCTTAAAATGGTCAGTAAAGTTTTTTGCTGTATAAACTGTTATCAAAGAAAAAAAAACCAATATTATTTTGTGAGAAACAAGCAAATTATAACAAGCTTAGATAAAATTACTTTTTCTTCTTATTTAATAAAAAGAGTCCGTGATACAGTGGTCAACATCGTTGACTTCCATGACGGATCTCATGAGCTTAAGTCTGATTTCGAACAGCATTTTTTCAATAGATCTTTAAATTTCTGTTTGATATAATGGATGTTCGTAATATCTTAATATTCCCTTTCACCCTTCCCTTCCTAAAATAACAGGTGTAGCTAGAGCCATTAGCTAAATACTAGTTCTGTTTTCACCCTATCTATTATATTTCTACACTCTATTCAAAATAAAATATTGAACAACTGAGTAACAAGCAATTCTCGGATATAGATTTTTAAAAATGCGTATAATTTTTGTTCCACTTCATTATCAGAATCGGGTAAAAGTGGCTTAGGAAAAATGGTGTTCTTTCGTCATGTAAAATATATGATCATTCAATTATGCACTGTTTGGCTTAAAAAAATGAAAACAAGCGATACAATGAGACCTTTATTGCAGCGAAGCTTAAGTGATATTTATTATCCTGTGTTAAATTTACACAACATTGAAGAATACTAAAGGATTTTATCGAATGTCAAAAAGTTGGCTTTGATTTAAACCACATTGGCAGACAACGACAATAAATTGATATAATTTAAGATTTCGACTGAAGGTGCTTGATGGAATTTCAATATTAAATTAGAATCGTTCAAATTATGTACATTCACACAGACTTTGTCTCTAACGACCCGGGTTTCGCCTTTCGGCATCTTCAGGCGTTCAAGTGCACGGATAAACTTGAACTGACTGACAAATGAATGTCTCGTGTTTATATAAGAAATAAATGCATCACTGAGCTTAAAGCTATTGTTGACGAAAAGGTTAAGCCCATGGGAATGCCCACAGATTTGAGTAGTGAGTAGTTTTTAGAATTATATTTATTTCGTTTGTCGGAAAAGGTTTTGTGACTGTATTTATATAGGGTATAACATTGGCGATTCAGGCATGTTTAATATTTCATTTAAAATCGGAAGACTGTTAAATTGCGCTGAAATTGATTAATCTTTTGATATACTGTTCTAGGACTCGAGTATTTGACTGTATAGCTGAGTTAAGCAAATGTCCAAAAAAAAGTTTGAGTTGCTCTCTTTCTAAGAAATCAAATGCCGAAATGGTGTTCCTCAAAGCAATTTGATTAATATAATAAATTTGTATCTTCATTTTCATATGGTTATTAAAACAATATTTATATTACACTAAATTTTTGATATATGTAGAAGTAACCACTGTTGTTATATTTGACAAGTTAATTAGAACTAGATTAATGAAAAGGTTGTGCGGGCATTTACAGCTATTAATTCGCAATACGCCAGAGAAGTGTGTTCCCGGGAAAAATAATTAACAATTACTTTACTGTATTAGGCACACGTATTCATATAAATCAAGATTATTGTTCACATAAATATAGTTATTAATGAATTTCATTGGTTAAATGTTATAAATCATTTTTTAAACATGTAATGAACGTCTACGTTTCAGCAAGACAACTTACATAGCACTAACTGAAAAACACAGTAGGGAAACTTTAAGAAGAGCTCGTTTTTTAAAACTTTTTTTAAGTCCTTGTCCGCTTCCAATGTGGAGCATATGGGCTTCTAATAGATGTATCGCAACATAACTTTTTCTAAGAGAACGGTTACTCGGTCGCTTAACTTCTCTTTTCCAGAGAAAGTAGTATGGATAGAAAGATAAACCTAAGACCTAGTGGTGAGCTAATCGTTCTCATTATGCCCAGTTATTGTATTACCGGAAAGGTGGGAAGAAATTTTTAGACATCACAAACAGCCATGCTTTTGAACAAACATCGATTTTCCTGATTTCCATGTATGAAATTTTAACATTTTCTTATTGGTAATTAAATTTCTTACATAACTACATTGTAGTTAGCACCATTTCATCAAATTTTTGGTGTAAATAGAGTAATGTTGTAAAACATATTTATCAAAAACTGTCTTAAGTGTATTTTTGTATATTCAGAAAAAAATTGGATCTGGTCATTTCTGATTCCAAGCTTCTCAATTATTTATATGTTACACTGAAACATTTTTAAATTTGATGAAATTAACTTTTCCGTAGGCGAGTGTTCCGGATTATATAGTTCAATCGATATATAAACAGAAAGCAGCGAGAGCGTTAGCTGAAAAAGAGTCCTGTGTAGTACCATACCTCCAATCTTTGTTAAATAAGAAGAAACGATAAAAAATCAATAGTTTAGAAAAGAACTACCTTAATAATATTTTTGAATACAATCGCATACCACTTGACACATCTCACTTATAGTAGTGAAGGGTGTCGAAGCGATCCACCATTGTCGGTTCAAATCTTCCCTTACGTCCTCCCTCACCCCATTGGCATTGTAAATCCCACGAAAATCACTTCCTTCTTCCACCGCGCTGCTGAAATTCCAGATTTTATGTGTCACTTTGCATTCCCTGCGATTCTCTAACTCAGCACCTTTACAAACTTTTCCACCTAACCGTCGCATAAAGCATAATGTTATGAACAAAGCACGCCGCACGTGCAAAGAAAAAGTGTTACTTTATTTAGAAATCTAGTGTTTATGCATGTGTTTCCTTTACCTTTTTTCCCTATTTGTACTGCTCGCAAAATGGTGGGACTAAATCCGAATTTGCAAAAATTGTCTGCCTCATTTTAAGTCCATGTCCGCTCCCAATGTGGAGCATATGGCCTCCTAATGGAGGTGTCTTAACAGAAGTTTTTTTCTACGACAACTGTTTGTTACTCAGTCGCTCAACCTCACTTTTTTCAAAGTGAGTAGGGAAAAAAGGATAAGGCTAGAACAGGACTAGTGGTTGCCTAATCGCTATTCTACGCCCAGTTATTAAAGGATCAGAAGGATTGGAGGTGAGGAAATGA
This sequence comes from Himalopsyche anomala, assembly GCA_031772345.1. Classification (NCBI taxonomy): domain Eukaryota; kingdom Metazoa; phylum Arthropoda; class Insecta; order Trichoptera; family Rhyacophilidae; genus Himalopsyche; species Himalopsyche anomala. Next base: position 6,100,464 of record CM062840.1, read on the forward strand.
TGTGAATTGACATCACAAACATCCAGTCTTCGATCACAACTTTGAATTGAATTATTCTCAAATTCACTGTGATCTGACCGGGAATCGAACCCAGTCCTGCGTGATCGGTAGAGCAAGCTCTTAATGGGTTAAATAAATAAGAATATCAAAAAAATTCCCTACGGTATTGCAACGATGCTAGCGCTATTGAATTACAAGTTGGTTTTTGAGTATCCCACCACCACCCGTTATGTGTATGCAGCCCCATTTTCACGGCCGCCTTCCATAACGCAATGCGATCAAGAAAAGAATATAAATTTATTCCTCATATTTTTGGCCCGATTCAGAGCTGCACGGGACCTATCTTTTAATCATGCACTGTTGTGCTTCAAAGATAAAGATAGAAAGAAAAAAGAGAATGTGACTTGCTCAGTCATTTAGTCAAGTAATATTAAGTATCCTGTGTATCCGTATACTGAGAATCCGCCGTGGCGGAAGAGTTTAATCTACTCCGCGTTGAATTTAAAGAGGAATCAAGAATATCCCGTTCCCCATATGATGTTGCAAATTTATCGAATGCCTCAAAATTGGCCTTGGTTGAGATCAGGTCAGCGTGGCCTATTGGGCCCGTATGAGGTCGGACCACAGCAAACAGTTCTGCTCGAATTAGGCCAAATTAATATTTAAATTTGCTTGACATAATATCTATGTATGCACTCTAAGATCGATATTGAACCTTTTGGCTACCTTTCAGGCCGCAAGAGATTCAGCAAACTATCATCTTTAAAGTAAGCAGCTTTATTATAAGGTATGAATACTTCTCATTTTGGTAATTTTACAATAATATTTTGTTCATCAATTGTTCTGCAGTCGTAATCAGGGCTGTGGAGTCGTGTAAAAAAAGACGACTCTGACTCCAGATTAAAAATAATTAACGACTCCGACTCCGACTCCACAGTCGTCTGTAATACTTGTCTCATTTTAAATGAGCTTGAGCTGTTTGTCTCGGATTTTTTTATTCCAATAAAATATTTTTTATTACGTACCGTTGACATATCTTGATATATAATAATATTGACAATTCAACTTTTTTTACTAATTAGACAACGCATCTCCGTTTGGAAATAAAACCACGTGTGATTTTAATATTTATCATATTACACTTTTTTAAAGAAGTTGATCAGAATTTTACAATCAAATCTAGAATTTTCTCGATCGTATTGGAACTTAAAACCTTTTTTTTGAGATAGAATAAACAAGCAAATAAAAAAAAGGATCTAAGCCAGGTGTGGGGAACCTGCGTCCTTTTGGCTACCCTGGATTCTGATTCTGTAATTCAGTATTTTTTTGTAAATTCGCTACTTCCGGCCAAAGATTTCCCTAGTCAATGTTTACTGTGGCCTTATGTCGAATCAGAAAAATTAATGCGGTCTTTAGAGAAGAAAAGGTTTCCTCCACTGATATAGGCAAATTCTAATTACTATTCAATATGAAAATTACAAAAAAAGTACGTATCTTGACCAAGTCTAATAAAATTTAATATAAAATGTTTCCGAAATAGAGATAACAACGTTTTCAAACAAACAATCTACTGTTATCTTGTATAAAGCAAACACAATCAAAATTCATTTAAGGAAAGTAAAAAAATGTCTTACCTAATACTTAATAATCGATTATTTAAATCGAGTCTAAATATGCTTCTAAAAGAATCAAAACACGTGACATACTTAGTTGTTCAACCAATGAAAGAAACATAATTATCTATCATAAATTATATATATCATAAATTATTTATTAAAAATAATACTCAGTTAGTTACTGCCAAATTTATTGAATATACTATTTTGAATTTGTTTTTTTTTTAATATTTAGCGTTAGAACTTATGCACCAACTATTTTGAAGATCAAATCGAAAAGAATAAGCATCACAAACACCTACGTATTAAGTCTCATTTTAAAATTCAGGCAAATTTATATTTGCCTTACAGAGAGTTAAGCCTAGACCTGATTGATCAGTATAGCAAGCTGTAGCCAACAAGACTACAGCAGTCAAAATTGCTCTTGATATACTACTAAGTAAATTTAATATTAAATATAATATTTTTTAGCTCTTTGAATTTTACACTACTGTACGCGGATTATTAAGCTTTCTAAAAAGTTGTAAGTATGCCAGTTCCTTATCTTACATTTCATAATTTCAAACTTCTGCCAAATGGATTTGTTTCTTTTTTGAAAACACAGTTTCTGTATTGAAAGTAGCATCGAACTAACAAAACTACTGAATCCAAAGAACTTTGCACTTCCCACTGATCCGATGCAAGTGACTGAAAAGAATCTGCAAACTTACACCTTTGCAGGGGCGTATACTTCCGCCTGAAATATGATTTTTAAGAACTTCCCTACGTGTTCGGGGGTTTCCGGGAGGCTTCGATTCGGCGTCCGGTTGCCGCGCGACGCATTAGGAGTCGTGATCTGGGAAACAGACGGGCGTCGACCGGCAACGGCGGCGCTAGGGTCGCGCGGAACCTTTACGAGACCGTATCCTGTAGAGGAAAACCTACCGACGAAGTTTTTCGGAGCAAAGTTTCGCACTTTGTTGGGTGTGTGTAGATTTTGAATTTCTGACTCGAAACGTGAAGCAATTAATTTTTATTGTGATTGTGTCGATACTAAAGTGAACTTAACATTATCTATTACCCAATAATAAATAATCAAGCTTACAAAATACATTAAACAATATTTCACTTTGAAAAGTTTGATAAACAATAAATTATTGTTCTCTTATAAATACGTAAAACTTTTAAGTAGTTTTAACTATATAAACATAATAATTACTATACTCATGGTTTTTCTGACATTTTTTAGAAGTGTTTTCTGGTTATCCTGGATTATTTAATATGAGGTAAGATAATATTATAATGAACTGTACCCCATCAATAAATATTGTTTTTTTATTTAATGTTGGCAATACAATTATTCTTCCACCAATCAAAAATAACTCAAATTATTTTTTTATGTTCATCTAAAATATCAATTAATAACACTTTCTTTTGATATTTTCAAGACTCTGTCAGCTTCATTTTTTTAAATTTTCAAACTAAATTTAACGAAGGACAACCCTATCTAATGAATTTGTTTGATTAATTCAGTAACGAAAAATATTATGCGTAATGCCGCATACCTAAATGCAATCTTATCTTAATAGGTTGCTTAGAGTGAATCGTATTCTAAATTCTTTTTGTAAAAAAAATAGGGGTGTGAATATGAATTTATTTGTCGACCACTGTGACAAAGTAATAATTCTCATAATTACCGCCCAAAAAACCGTAGTTCAAATTTTTAAATCACATCCAATTACTATTTTTGATCAATAATTAGGATACAAACCCACGGTTGTACTTCAATGCTTCGAAATCAAAACGGGTCGCTAAGCGATTGCTAAACAACCATTATTTAATATTAAGTATTTTTTTAAAATATTGATTTTTTATATCGTTTATGTTGATTGTTATTTATACTTGGCCAGATAATACTAATATATTCTTCATTAAAATGTGTTGCAAATATTAATTGAAAAAAAATAGTGCTTATACATATTTTTTTAATAGACACGTCCAACATAATATTAAAAAAAACACTACATATTGTTTTAAAAATTCCACAATAAATTATATAATAAAAACGAAAGCAATGCTTACAATGAGCGAAACTTACTCTGATTATTATATGAAATTATGGAATAAGTAAAAAAAAAACATTATTTTTATAAGTGTAATTAGGGCCGGCCCGTGGATTCTTGCACCCCTCTGATTATTTTTAGAACCGGCGCCTTTGTGCGCTGCACACTTCACACACGCTTAGGGCCGGCCCTGAGTGTAATACTCTTCCACTAACAATTGATTATATTTTTTGTTAATGTGTAACTAACACATTTATATATATATATTTTTTAATATTTAGATTACGTTAGCTTAATACATAGTATCATTGTATTCAGCCACAATGATACTCGAATCCCAGATAAGACGTTTGCTTACACTTATTTCTCAAACGAATTATTAATGTGCGTCTAATAATGCTGGAATTAAAGATAACAGTACTTGTAAATATTAACACTGGTAAAATAAGGTTTGAAAAGTAAAACAATATAAACACTTGGGATTGCAAAATCCTGGGGGAGATAACCAAAGTTGTTATTTCAATATTTTCATATTTCATATCGTAATTGAAATTATTTACCAAAATAATAAGCGGGTAATTTTCATAAACAATGTTTCTTTAAAATAATAATATATCAGTGAAAGGCTCATCAATTCTGAAGCCTGTCAATTTTGATACAGCTCGTTACAGTTTTGAAATATTTCAATTCTTCGCGAACAATTTTACTCAAATATATGTATGATGGTTTTTATACATTAACAATTCAATTTTTGTTCATTTTCAATGTTAACCGGAACACTTGTAATTTTATGTTTTAGTACTGTATTTAAAAAACATCGATCCAAGTTTTGGTAACACTATTATTTAACTACTAGTTGAAAGCTTTTGTATGTTTATTCTATTCAGTTGATTTTGCCAATTCATGCATTATAATAAATGTATTTTTTAAGGTGTTCCTTGTCAATACTTGGTGGAATGGCATTATAATAAAAATAATAATAAAAAAATAGTACTTTTCCCAGATAAAATTTATTTGATCAGGACCGGTTTTGCTCACCGCGAGCATTATCAACTGATAAGAAAAATATATAAACAGTGCTATTTATACAAATTAAATTTAAATAAAATGTGTAAGCAACTACTAACAATGAAAAGAATTTACAAATTACATTATAATTACACAAAATTAAAATGCTTAACACCTATAACATACAATTAAAAAATCATCAAAGACTAATAATTATACTGATATAATGATATACACATCGTTAATTTAGGTACTTATCTAAACTTTTGTCACTTTTGAGTTTTTTGATCTTATGAATGCAGAATTTCAAAACACACACACAATCCTTAAACTCATATCCCAAAAAAATAATGTGAGACGGGAAAAACACAAAATCATCATTAAGTTATCTTTAGTAATGTAGAGTTTCAGTTCGCTTAAAACTTTCCCAAATTTTAATTGTGTTTATAATTGACATCATTTTCCACTTATATTTATTAGTCTGATGATTTTTTAATTGTATGTTATAGGTGTTAAGCATTTTAATTTTGAGTAATTATAATGCAATTTGTAAATCCTTTTCATTGTAAGTAGTTGCTTACACCTTTTATTTCAATTAAATTTGTATAAATAGCATTGTTTATATATTTTTCTTATCAGTTTATAATGCTCGCGATGAATGAAACCAGTCCTGATGTGGAAAAAGTACTAAAAATCTTTTTTTTTTATGTAATAAATTTATTATTAATAATAATCAATGTTTTTATTGAAATATTCAAACCCTTCACTGTCTAAATAACACTAAAAACAAACACTTTAGCCAAATTACCAAGTATTTCCTAATTACAAAACCTTGCATTGTACCTTGTACAATAAAAATAAAAGAAAATCTTATTGTTAAATTATTTTTGAGCCTTTAATTTCAATTAAAAATTTGCACCTTTCCTGTTTCACAGTTTTAAAAAACAATAACCTTTTTCCGAATGTATTTGAAATTTGTTTTAATTAGTATTTCTAAAGAATTTAATTAAATGCCATTCAGTGGAAAACGTGGTTCGTTGCAACATTCGATGTAAACAGCCTGTCATTAATGATTTTAATCAGTCTACATTCCACAGTGCTTTAAACTATAAAATTTCATGATTGAATTTAAATTATTCAAGGTTTTATTTTTTAGAGACTGTAAAACCAAGCATATTGCTATTTCAACAAGGTGTCTTGATGTTCTGTGATTTTAGATAGCTATTAAAAATGATCTGACATTAAATTGTTTTCAATTATATATTATACTATTTTTCTTTTTTATTTAAACACTAGCTGGCCCGACGAACTTCGTACCGCCTCAGGATCAATAAATGTTGTGTTAATTTATTGCATGAATTAAATTCAGTTTGAATGAATACTCAAAATGAATTAAGTTCAATAAATGGGCAAAATTCAAAATGAAAAGTATTTAAATTACATTGAACTGATGTAATTCACGTGGCACAGTCGATAGATTTAAAGGAATGCAGTAGATCAACGATTTGATTTTGAATTGTGAAGTTTAAATGATGCACATCTTTGTTTTTAGCCGCAAGAATTGCTCGTTCAATCAACCAATTGTGATTTTTGTGATTAGATGTTTGGGAACATTTTGTTGATGAAGCCGTCTTTCGTTGAGACGAAATTGCAAAAATTCGGCGGAATCGAAATCAATCCGTTCGATTCGTCAACAGGAACACGGCCGTTACCGACGATAGTCAGCAATTGCTTGGAGAAATCTTCGGCAGATGGATCATTTAGAAATGTAGCTCGCATGTTTGTCGTCAGCAGAGGCAAGCGTTTATTTCATCGGCAACGGTCAATCTTGGAATGACTGGTAGTGTTTGGCAGAAATCGCCAGATAGTATTTAGAATCATTGCGCCTGCAAAACATCTTGAGTCACTGCGCAGATCTTTCATAGTTCGGTTGAGTGCTTCCAATGCGCGTTTGTGTGCCATTGTGCATTCATCCCAGTTGATGATTTTACTCGCTTCCAAAACTTCGGCCATTGCTGAGTGTTTCGCAATATTGCATGTCGGTTTTTCAGTCGTTTGGAGGTTTAACAGAAATTTCAACGCTGATTGAGCCGTTCGGCATGCTTTTATCAACGTAGCCGCTATTCCAGAAGAAGAAACTGCTACAACAATTTCGGATCTCGCACGAACAGTAGCCATAATCAATGACATGAGGAATATCTCCCCAGTTCCACCGGGCGCGTCAAGGCAAAATAAACCACCATTTCCATCATAAATTGCATTCATTAACGTATCGTACACTTCCCTCTATTGTGGGTTCAACAGTGGTAAATTCGTTTGAACTGATTGGTTCAATGCATCTCGAAAATATTCACGTTCACGTTCCAATTTTCGATTGAAAGCGTCGTTCATTCCACGATCTGGCGTTGGCATTCCCAACTTGACTAACAAACTGCCGCACATGAGGTAACACATGTCTTCGATCTAAAGCAAAGCCTGGTTATGTATCTCTTCATTCATCTCGAGATCGGGATTCCCTGAACTGACACGAATTTGATGTAAAATGTCTTCTGACATGTCATCCTTGTACCTTGTTTCACAGTTCACATGGATTCGATGGAAAGCATGTCAAAATAATGATAGAAAATTATGTGAGTATCTGATTTGGAGATTCAGAAAGAATTTCCAAGTCAGAAAACATAACCTCATTTCAATATTATCCGATTTTCTTTCGTTTTCATTTCATATCATCGATTTTTTTATTCTAATCCATACTCTAAATTTAAAATCATTTAAAAGTCGATCGTGTCAGTGCCATCTAGTGTCATCTATCTGAACCCAGCATAAAACAAAATGTTCATTATTTGAAAACTCTATGAGAATATTAATTTTCTTTATAATTTCTTTTCCGTGATATTTTTCCGATGTTTTAATGCTTATTCTGCTATTCTAGCCGGAGAGGAATTTAATAAATCAAAGATTATTGAAATCCGTGCAGCAATTCTCGAGATATACGTGGTGTAAATAACCCCGCTTTGTTTTATGTATATAGATTATTTTGTCAATTAAACACCAGTTTAGACGTGTCCGTGCATTTCAAGTTTTTGTATAATTCATAATTTGCATATGGCCCAAAATCATCAAAGCACTTTTTTGCGCATGTGCGGGTTACGCCCTTTTTGCTTTCCATAGTCGATATAATTGTTGACAAAACATAAAAAAGAAATTGTACAATTTTCGTTGAACTTCATAAAAATAGTCAATTGAAACTTTCTTTGTTAATAATTTCGCATTCGACATTATATAAGAGAAAAACCGTTTAATTAAATATAGAATGCTTTTCCATCAAGTATTGACAGTGGACACAGGAATTACGTACGTAGCAGTATGCATTTAAAAATAACCATAAAGTAATGGCTTACTAACGTTATGTAATATAATTCACAATGTACTTTTGCTGTCAAATATCACGAAATATTTTTTTGACGTTCTATATATAAATAGTATAGTATTAATTGAAGTGAAAAGAGTACAGTTTCTAATTCCAAATAAAACTAATCTAAGAACATTGAATAAATAACAAACAAACAATCACACCTAATGCACGAAACACATTTAAATGTAATGTCAATATTTAGACCAGAGATTTGACAGATATGAAATCGAAACAATCGAACACAATCGAACATCAAATTTGAATTGTCAATTCGATACAAACGTTCGTGCAAACATCGTAATATTGTTGTCAAAAAATGTATCATACCTAATTATAAACATAACCTCATTTCAATAGTATTCGATTTTCTTTCGTTTTCATTTCATATCATCGATTATACTCTAAATTCAAAATTATTTAAAAGTCTATCGTATAAATACAGCGCCATCTAGTGTCATCTACCTGAACCGAGCATAAAACAACATGTCATTATTTGACCTATTCCTCATTTGAAAATTTTATTCTGTATGAAGATATTTATTTTCTTTATAATTTATTTTCCGTGATATTTTTCCGATGTTTTAATGCTTATTCTGCTATTCTAGGCAAAAAGGAATTTTATAAAGCAAAGATCATTGAAATCCTTGGAGTAATTCTCGTGATATACGTGGTGTAAATAACCCCACTTTGTTTTATATATATAGATATCGATTGCTTAGATCCAAGTAATTCGAATAATGTTTGAATTTAACTGTATTTGCTATTATTGAAGTGGTGATAGTAAAGAAATTATTCTGTCATATACAAATTTATGAAGCATTGATAATACTGACGTTTAAATAACACTTTTGATTGATCAATGTGACATTTTTTTAAGTTATTGAGTCATTACTTTTCCAATCTATGCTAAAATAAATATTTTTTAACTCTTTCAACCATGTCTGCTTTTAATATGAAGTATATGGCCTCCTAATGGAAACATCTTTACAAAAAAATCCTTCGGGAAGAAATGTTACTTAGTTGTTAAACCTCTCTTTTTTTCAAAGAAAGTAGTTAAAGAATGAACACTTTTTGAGAGTTCACTGTCAATACTTGGTGGAAAGGCATTTTATTAAACAACAAAAAAAATACATTTGTACTAATGCAACTTTTTTTTTAAAAAAAGATCAGAACCGGTTAACGACCATTATCAACTAATAATAGAATACAATTTACAGTGTTACTTGTACAATTTTACAAGTGTTATTTATGCAAATCAAACACTGTAAAGTTGTATTATCAATTGATAATGCTCGTCATGAGAAAGAGAAACCGGTTCTGATGTATTAAAATAAAATTTCAAACGTATTTTAATAGGGATATAACAAAACTATTGGGTAGCTAATCGCTTTTGTTACGCCCCGTTATTTGAGAATTGAAAGGTTGAGAGGGAATTTTGGGACAAAAAAAACACCCATTGAAAACAATGCTATTTGTAATGGAAATCTAACTCATGAGATCCACTGCGAAAGCCAACGACGTTAACCACAGCATCGCAAACCTAACAAAAGATAATTAAACCACGCAAAGTAAAATTTCTTAACCATGGTTTTAATGAATAAAATCAAAAAAATCCGTGGTCTTTGCATAGGCGTTTGCGGCTGTTTAGGCATCACGTTTGTATCCAAAAAATTCATATATATATATATATATATAATTATTGTGTGTTTAGGGTTCTCAGCTGTGTTGTTTCCTTGATAATTTGGCTCTCCTCATTTGAAATTCTGCAGACCCCAAGCCTAGAAAATGTGCTTACATTCTGTTGTAAAATTTCAGTACTTTTACTTCTATGGAAGTCAACCACTAATCACATAAAAATTCACAATCATTTAAATATTTATAGTCGTAGATGATTTTTTTCTTAACCATGTCATATGGACTTTTAATGGAGCTTATCTCAACAGAAGTTTTTCTACGAGAACTGCTTGTTACTCAGTTGCTTAACCTCTCTTTTTCCAAGGAGTGTAGAAATAGAAAGATAAGGCTAGGACAGGACTAGTGGTTAGCTAATTTCTCTCTCTTGGTGGGAGGGGGGATTCAAGACATAACATACATCCATGCGTTCGAACAGAAATTCTTAAATCGATTAAAAAATCAATTTATAAAACTGTCCGTACTAGGATTCGAACCCGTGACCTCCATAGCCGAAGCCAATGATGTTGATCACTCGACCACGCAGGCGGCAATGATGATTTACCAAATAAAAAACTATATTATTTTTTTTGTATCCTCAGTTTATAAAATATTTCTCGATTATTTTGTATCATTATTACTGGTCTTTCAAAAGAGTACTTGACAGTCTTTGATATACTGTGAGTGTTGTCCTACATTTTAATAAAGGCTCACAAAATGTTACAATATGATAAAATAGCCTTTTGTTAGTTAGCTAAGAAAAACTGTCGTCAACATTAGGCAGCAGAAACTTTGTTAGAAAATGTCGTTAGATGTTTACTAATGAGCATATTGAGTCACACAAACTAAACAATTTTACGAAAGATCAGTTCCTATGCCGCAAATTTATTTACCCTTTATTTTTTTCTTCGTATCTGCCGCTAAGGTACCTTCAAAAATATTTTTTGTTATGACCGATCAACTTTCATTGTATTTTTGTCGGGTCCTATGGCCCAGCGGTAAGCGTTGTGGGTTTCCGTGCCCGACCTCACGGGCTCGAGTCCCAGTGCGAACAGCATTTTTTCGATTTATTTATCGATTTCTGTTCAAACACATGGGTGATGTCTTAATTTCCTTTCCACCTTTCCCTTCCCTTTATAAGTGGGCGTAGCGAAAGCGATTAGTTAACCACTAGTCCTGTTTTTTCTGCTCTCTTTAGAAATGAAAAGTTGAGTGAATGACTAACAAACAGTTCTCGTAGAAAAAATCTGTTAAGATACTGCCATTAGGGGGCCATATTTTCCACACTGGGAACGGATATGGATTTTAAAAAAAAACACTCGGTCATTAAAAGACTTTGTTTGGCAATCTTATAAACTACTATTAAATTATGCTTTGGTCCAGTTTGTTTTAAAATAAGATTGTAGGCAAAAAAGAACAATTAAATAAACATAAGTACATTGGATTCTGTTATCTTACATAAAAATAAATATGTTTTTTGATTACTTTTAAAGTTTTAATTCTTGGTGGAAAGAAGAGCTGGTCGCTTTTAAAAAACTGGTTTTAAAAACCCGGTTTTTGAGCAAAATTTTCAACATTGGTAGCCTCATTTCAAATATTGGAATTTTTTGTAATTATTCAATTAAAAACGTTTGTATTTTGACTTGAAACTGCTTTGGTTATAATTAAAACAGAGATTCAGTAGATATCAATAAATACATCTGACTTTCTTAGTCGTTTAATTTAAGTAATATTAAGCATCTTCTAAATCCATGTATTCAAAATCTTTCGTGTTGGTAGAGTTTAATCTAATCTTTGTTGAATCTAAAGAGGAATAAAAATATTCCGTTACCCATAAAAAAAATGTTGCAAAACTTTATCGAATACCTCAAATTAGTTGTTGGTTGAGAAATAGTTAGTGTGGATAATAAGTAGAAAACGTATACATTTTAATAAATCGATTTCAAAGACAGGATGTTTGTGATGTTGGAAAATTCCTCCCTACCCTTTCAATCATAAAATAACGAGGTGTAGCGAGTGCGATTAGCCAATTACTAGGACAGTCGTAGCTGTATATCTTCTATTCTTACACTCTTCGAAAAAAACGGAAGGTTTAGCAATTTAGTAATAAACCTCTAGTTAGACATTCATTAGAAGACCATATGCTTTAAATTAAGAGCGGACATTGCTGCGACGTTTGTATTACAAATAGCCTGACAATATATTGTAGAAGAGTTTTCGATGAAAAGGCCAAGCCCAACGTAATATCTGATAATGTATAGCAGCGTAGAATACAAATGGTTCAAAGTTATTCCCAACTCTATTTATATTCTCTTCCTAACCCTCGTCATTATGAATCCTGGAGAATGTAAGATATGTTATTATGACATACGCCTATTTAATGGACTATTACGTTGGGATACTTTTGTTCTATATAAATTTGTGTTTGAGATATTTCATTCTACATCACAATGAATAAATTTAAATTGATTACATCAATTATCATTATTCATGAAATGAGATATGGCTACGTATTTCTATTGACTGTTGTCAGGTAAAAAGAATCAACCCACACCAAAAAAAATACAGGAGAGACCAAAGATTTTGGGCTAAAGTTAAAATATTTAATAATCATAACCTTGAAGTGTATAAAATGGTGCTTTATTAACTCTTTGTACTATTTATTTAATACGTTTTTTTTTTTTAAAAAAAACTCTTTATGAAGCTCCTTTTTCTGTCGCAATTTTTTCAAGCCCTTCTTTTGTCAAACTTAAAAGCTAAATTTAGACACTACATTGACATTTGAAGCATACACACTTTTTATAGAACGTGTTTTAAATTCTATACATTATGATTATCGACAAAAAAAAATGAAGTTTACTCCCTTTAACGACTGACTGTACACGGATGTACACGGATGAGATCGAAAAGCTATTTCACAATTATGCCATCGTCGAAAGTGAAATTAAGTTTCTTAACTTATCTTGTTCGAAAAGTCTTAAGACAGACATAAGTGGCTTAGTCCGAGACTTGTAGTTAACTAGTCGCCCTCGTTATGCCCTGTTATTTTGGAATTGAAAGAGTTGAAAGAAATTTTTAGACCACTTTTAAGGTGTTCACTGTCAATACTTGGTGGAATGGCATTATAATAAAAATAATAAAAGATTTTTAGTACTTTTTCCACTTAAAATTTTTATTTGATCAGGACCGGTTTCGCTCCTCACGAGCATTATCAACTGATAAGGAAAATAAATTAAACAGTGCTATTTATACAAGTTGAATTGAAATAAAAGGTGTAAGCAATTACTAACAATTAAAAGGATTTACAAATTACATAATTACACAAAATTAAAATTAAAATGCTTAACACCTATAACATACAATTAAAAAATCATCAATAATAAGTGGCAAATGATATCAATTATAAACACAATTAAAATTTGGGAAATTTTAGACAAAATGAAACTACATTACTAAAGTGAATAAATTAATGATGATTTAGTGTTTTTCCCGCTTCCATGTAATTGTATATTTAATTGATTGCGAGTCTAGTAATCGCTTACACCTTTTATTTCAATTCAACTTGTATAAATAGCACTGTTTAATTTATTTTCCTTATCAGTTGATAATGCTCGTGAGGAGCGAAACCAGTCCGGATCAAATAAAAATTTTAAGTGGAAAAAGTACTAAAATTTTTTAGACATTAAAAACACCCATATTTTACACAGAAATTAATAAATCTATTGAAAAAAAAATGGTTCGTATTGGGACTTAAACCCGTAAGATCCGTCACTGAAGCCAACGTTGTTCACCGTTGCGCCACGGGTTCAACGCGTTACAGGAATACAATGCGGATTTCTAGGTAATGAAACACAATACTTTTCATTCAGTGTAAATGTGTAATTGTGTTGATTTTTGGTACAGTCGTGAATTAATTATCAACAAAATTTCTTGAATTAATTCTTTGGTTGAAATCAACAGTTGGTATAAATTTCATTTTAAATGATGTGGGTGTTTTATAATGTTAACATAACAGACAAAAGTGTGTTTTGTAACCGAAATAAAATATCAAATAACATTTCAAGGGCCGATTTACAAAATAAAATTTTCGTTTTTCGTAGTACTTGTTAAAATAGTACTTGGTAAGAAAAAATGGTTGGTAATATCCAAAGACCCTTAAATAGATTTTTTTTTAAAATCTGACCTTTCCACCAAAAGCCTATATTTCAAACGTTACAAAGCAATCGACCTCTTCTCTAAACTTAACTAAAGCCTTAAGCGGAAGTATTAAAATTTTACCCCTGAAAATACCTCGACTGCACGAAGAATAAACGCTTTGTTACTCGTTATAATAATCAGCATTTTTTAATCAAATTGTGAATAATAATTAAATTTTTAACTCTTAAAATAAGCCACTTTAATCATTTAAATTATTCAAAGTAAAAAATACCTACGACTTTTTTTTATTTATTTTACGATGTTGACAATTCGACCCTGAGAAAAACAATAATCCATCAATATTGTTTAATAGTGTGTTTATACAAACACCTTTACAGGTTAAAAAAAAAGTATATAAAAGTGATTGGCATAACACTTAATACAATAAAACGTGGTTTTACAATCTCAAAAAAAATGTTAAGTATATTTTTTCTTTATCGCGCATGAACCCAAACTGAAAATATGTATATTTTTTACTGATCAAGATTGCATTAGCATAAAAGAATAATACAGTATATAAATATATAGTTCCATAAGTATTGTGCACTTTTTGGGGTTTCAGGACAACCATATAACTTGCAACAAAGCAAGCCGAGTCATTTGCTACTATCATGGCCAAAGACGAAGATTATATTAATTGAAAAGAAATTTTCCATGTCAAAAAAGACAGCCTTCCTTCTGGATAACGTCAGAAATTTATTTACGCTACATATAAACGCTTCGTTTATTTATGTAAGATTTTAAAAGTGTTGCAAAAAAGTTTATTAGCTTTTTAAAATTCTAAGCAATACTTTGAAATAAATAACAGAATATGAAATATCTTATGATTTTTTACCTTTTAATATCATTTTTATGTTTTTTTTTTATCTATTTGATATTAAGAACGCCACATCTAATTTTGGTCTTTAAAGTTCTTACTTAAATGATGTCACCCGCTGTGTTCTAGTTAATTAGAGCTTGCTCTATCGATCAGGTGGGTCTGGGTTCGATTCCCGGTAAGGTCAAACTCAAATTTATACATGGGCTTTTGTGATGTCAATTTACCTTGAGTTTATCTCGAGTGACTTACATTACTAAAATTCTCATCGAGTTTTTTCTCGTAAGATCTTTCAGCTTTAAAATATTTTGCGCATTGGCCTAAGCTGTAATTAATGCCAAATATTATTATTTTTTAAAATAAAAAAATAATAATTAAGTTTTTTTTGTCTATAACAATATCACTCCAAAAATCACCTTTGCAGGATAAACATAATCATTTAAATAATATTATAATCGTTTCCTTTTTAATCTAAATTTCAATTTTCAAATTTTCCCCTGAGAACGTTTACAGGAAATGACAGATGGCGTAAAATAAGGTTATAATAATTTCTAATTATTATTCTTCCTTAAGCCAAAAGGAAGCGTTGGATGATTACAGGAATAATTGCTTTT
This sequence comes from Himalopsyche anomala, assembly GCA_031772345.1. Classification (NCBI taxonomy): domain Eukaryota; kingdom Metazoa; phylum Arthropoda; class Insecta; order Trichoptera; family Rhyacophilidae; genus Himalopsyche; species Himalopsyche anomala. Next base: position 6,115,844 of record CM062840.1, read on the forward strand.
CGAAAACACGAATAATTATTTTTATTATTGAAAAATAACAATTTTAAAATTTCGAGGCCTTTAAGTATAATTTGACTGTCACAACGTTGATGTACTAATCGTTTCAATTTTTAAAACGTGATTTTAACCTTTTGATATTTATTTATTTTTCCTGACATTTTGTATGGTTTAGCACAAAAAAAACAATTCTATTTCGATTTTCATTAAAAGTAGTTCAATTCATAGAAGCTTTGTTATTTATTTATTATACATTCACAAACATAGTGAGCTCGCTACTTGTAACAGTCATCATAAGGTACTTATTTCATAATCCCCCTACGCCATACAATAAGTACCACCAGTTATAATTCTTCAAATAATCTAAACGGGATGGGAGCACAGGAGAAAGAGAGTGGCTTTTTGATTTAATTGGAGTTTGAAAATTATATAATCAAGAGACTCACTTGTCGATAATTTAAAATTCGCCAAAGTCGAGCTTTTTGAAAGTTGAAAGCTTTCACCGGAAGCACGTGGCAGGGCGGCGTGCCCCTAAAAGCTCTTTTTATAAGCCATATTCTCGACGTATGCCGTTATGTTATTTAATTTACCTTTAAAGCACATTCATGATTTATAAAGTACGCGTCGTTATTCAAATTTTATACAAGACGTACGTAAAAATGCGCAAATAAAAATCGCTTATTTACTTATTCTAAATGTTAAATAAGTCTTGATTGAACGTATTATGTATTATAATTGTATTTATATATATTTTTAATAGAAATTGCTGAATGATAAAAACAGTTTGTCAAACACTATTTTAAATTATACATTCAATCAAATCACTTTGTAAATGCTTAGGAAAATTTTAGTGATATGTTAATATTTATTTCTTAACCTTCAAAACGGATTCTAGAAAAATATATAGAATATTAGATTAAGTCTTCCTATAATCTCACTCTAATATCTCTTATCTTGCATATAATAAAGTTGAACGTGTGAATTTATACTTTTTAGACAGCTGTCAAAATATCCATTCCACTAAATGTTTATCTGAACGAAACAAATTTAAAACGGTTGTTAGATAACTTGATGGCTGCCACAGACGAGATATCTCGTCAAATTTTTCTTGCTCTACACGCCAGAGACGTGTTACCTATAACTAAATTAATAATTGCAAATTATAGTCGGCGTGATAAGTACAAAAGTATATTTTCTATGGCAGCCAAAAGGTTCATAAAAAACTATTGATTACCGTTTGCAGAATATATAAAAAAAAACTAGTTACTTACTGATCATGAAAACGAAAAAGGTAAAACTAACCAACGGGTACAAAAATAAGCATTTATCACATAATTTGTTCTCATTGTAATGATGTTAAATCAATTGATTTTTTCTTTCTATAAAAACGAAGCAATCGAACAAAATTTATAATTTAACTGATATATTTTTGAATTTACATTGTTTTTAAGAAACCAAACAATCGTGACGAGAGATATAATATGTATTTACAATTCTTTCGACATTAGGAACGACACCAATAATCGTCAATTGCTTTTTTAGATTTTGTCAATAAAACCATATAATAATGCAATGGAATCGAATGATTCACGGTTCTATTGTGGTAAGATTCGTCTATTTTATCATTTTACTTGATGTTTACGAAACACTAAATTATTGGGAAATAAAACGACTTGTGGTATGATTCTAAATGGATTCTCCGGTAGCCGACGCTTTGCCACTCTACTAACTATTGAAATTCAGTGGTAAAGTGAGAAAATAAAGTTTTTTTTAAAAATTATAATACACTCAAAATTGTACCCATCACCACCAGATCTGGCTTCACACTCTTCCAACAGAGTGTATTCTGTAGAGTAACAACGTTACTCGTTATCAAATTTGTTTGCCAGATATTTCCCGAGTAGAATTTTTTCAATACTTGGTTGCATGCACTGCAGTGTGCAGAACAATAAATAAAATAAAAAGATTTATGAATTGGTTTCCAGTTTGTTTTTCCATTAGACGTGGTAAACTCTTTTTTTTACCGTATAATTTTCCCTAGATGCAACCAAGGCGGCATGACCAACTGTTCGTATGGTCTTTTGCATTTTTTACCGTTTGCTGTTCATGTCTGGACATTTTTAAAGATGTGAACAGCATTCTGAATCATATTGCCGCATTAAAATTTATATTTATAAGTTAGAAGAGCTTAACAGCGAAGTAACCATAGCTAGTTATGAATTGACTGTTCAAGAAATTACAATTTATAAAGTTGGTTTTCTCGGTTTGTCACATAACATTTGTAAAGAATTTATAAGTTTGCTTGCCTCTGGAAGAATTGTCCCATGGATTTTGACAAATTTTCATAGAAGTTTCCATTAGAGCATCCAATCTCAGACCTTTTTCGTGATCACGAGATTTCAGAATTGACAATTTTTCCAATCCCATTTATGTACATAAAATCATGTATAAATTCCGGATTTAAGATTGAGAATATTTTGCTCGGCATTTCAAAAATCCAGGAATTTGCGAAATTCCCAAAATGAAAAGACGCGAAACTCTTTTTTTTCTAGCTCTCCCCAGAATTTTGAATCCAAAATCTGAGGAATTTACGGAATTGCCAAAGCGAGATCTTTTTTTAGCCCTCGCGCAACTTTCTCAAATTTTCTTAATCCCGAAATCTCAGAATTTGTACCATCACAACCCCGGGATTGGAGGCCATAGCTTCTATCGCTATATTGCGAATTACGGTTAAATTTCAGTTCGATTTGCCAAGTAACATTTTTCTTCTCAATCTCTATTATTGCAGACTGTCGGAGTGGAAAATCAAGTAATTCGCGACGATTATAATATAATTTCATTTCCACAATGGAATTTGGTTCAACTGTGACACTGTGACTTTTGCTCAATATACAGATTATTTCGTTTGCGAACAACACACGTCTGATGTACTTCTATACACATGTCCTTTATAAATTGTATGAATCCAGCCTGCAAATTTAATAATAATACAATAACATTTTACGTTCGTATATGTATAAGAAAATACTGGCAGCTGAAAATTCACAAGTATTATTTCCACAGTGTTTTCCACAAGTGAGCAAAGCAATTTACGGCCATCCTTTGAACAATAAGCTTCGTTAAGTATTATTATGAATAATTTTGGTAAATTTATTCCAATATGACCCCAAGAAAGCTTCCTCATTGTATTAGAAACAAAAAGCTCCCAGCATGAAGGTCATTTTTAATTTAAATCGAGCAATATTTCATCCCCCGGTAGCACATAGAAGCAATTTCGATGTTTATGTACTGTGAAAACACATTATTTATTCTTCTAAGGTTTTCCGCACTTGCTGGTTGCTTTTCGAACGAGTTTAAGTAAAAATAAAACTTAGCCTAGTGCCTTAAAACTGGTATTCCACTTCACTTACGTTAAGTCATTAAAAATAAATAAACTGTAAAAATGTTTGCTTTACGATAATTCAAAAACATTACGTATAAAATTTTTCTTAATATAATTACATTTACAAATTGTAATATTTTGTTTGGTATTTTACAAAATTATTTGTAGTAAAATTTCTGATTCCAGTTTTTTTTAATTTTTCGTAATCAAGAGTTTGATCTTTGATAAAACCCTTCATTTATTGTTTTCAGTAATTTTGTATCATCATTTACGACTTCTTGCCTCAATCCTTATTTGATCCTTAAAATGTGTCGTGAAAATAATGATAAGCATTTCCATTTCTTGACATTTTTTTTTCTGAAGAAAAATCTTCCGCGTTATAAAAGCAACCGATTTTCTTTAAATTTTCCGGTTCTAAGCTCAAGAAATGCGACCCCAATACCCACATTTTCTTAAATATCTATTTTAATATGGGTGATACAATGTTTATAATTAAGGTATTCTTATATCATAGTTTTTTGGACCTTTTGTAGAAGAAAAAAAAAATATTTGATCGCTAGTTACGTCTCTATTAAATGAAACAGAAAAGAAAAAAATCAATTAAATAAAAAAGATCCTCAAAGTAGAACAAAAAACGGTTTGATATGTACGAAGTTAAACATAATAATTTATGTACCCTCGAATACTATTCTCAAAAAAAGCACAATATGTTACTTACATCGATGCCTCATTTTATGTTCTGGCAACATGAGAAGGCGATACGATAAGAATTACAGATAACAGAGTGATAAGCGGTCGCTCGTAAAATAGCATTTGCTAAATCTCGTCAGTTGCGATTTCATATGTGTGCTGGGATGACGTCTTTTTTACGCGCAACTTAAAATATGATTATTTATGAAAAAAACCACGGATTTTTATAAAAAAAAAATGTATGAGGATTGATGCAGAGAGATTTTTTAAAGCCCTTAGCCTATTTTTTTGAAATTCATAAGAATAAGGCCAATAATGAGGAAACCACTGGGGTCCCTAAACGACCCCCATCGGAAGAGAGGTATTTTTCTTGTCTCCGAACCGTGAGTGTTGACGTTATCATGAATATAAAATTAATATTGAAACCTGAATTATTCTACGTGATGCATAACAGATAGTGACATTTAGTGTATCTTACCCCCAACCTGCGTCCAATATATTTTCGAAAGTAAATAATATTTTAAATAGAACAGGCAACTCACTATTGTTAATAAATTTGCTTCTAAATACTAGTTATTAATTTTTAATTAGTAATTTTATTATTTGTACTTAGCCACCTTCCTGCGTCCAGTAGAGAGGGTGTACGCTTACCTTTATTTTATAATTTTATAAGTTAAAAATTAGAATCATGTTTAAGATTTTCGTAAATAGCTATACGATATTTTGTCTGAAGATGCTACTAAAAGTGAATAAACTTGTGTACATAAAACCTGTATCATTTTAAGTTTTATATTAAAAATCAACTTTTCTTAAGTTACTGCCGAATCTATCGAAAATATTAACTCATCTTAAGATTCTCATTTGAAATAATAAAGGCTAATCTATTTACTCTACCATTTTTTAAGAGTTTTGAAAATTGTTAGAAGAAACGTAAAGTATAGAAATAGATTAGTAATAAGCATATGTAGAAAAGAAACAGATTGAAAAAAAGTCTTTATAATAATAAATAATAAACGAATTAAGACGCAATATTGAAGACAATTATTATTGTAAAAACAGTGCAAGAACGTATGCAATCGGTTATTTAAACTGGTCACCTCACACTCAGCTTAAATACCGGTTATTATTTATTACAATAGTAATCATGTCTTGAACCATTCTGATAGGGTTGCCAATCGTCCCAGATTGGCCGGTATTGTCCGCTGCCCCGGGACCTGGATGAATTTTTAATTGTCCCGGAAATTTAGAGAAAACTTTACATACAGATCTTCGATTGGTTTTCCTGCTCTGAACAAAGAGAAAACGATGACAAAATGTGAGCAGAGTATTTCAAAAAGCAAGAAAAATCGGTCATTCATTTTGTCTATCCTTACGAGTAACGCTTGCCCAGAAAGAGTATTTAGTTTCACAAGGCCAGAAATGACATGAATATCGACATAGTAAAGGCGGAATAGCAAATACGACTACCTTTGAATTAAGTTACTAAGTTGAATATACATACAAATGTGTAATTAAGTTTCTATTATATAATTGTTAACCATTCAACAATTTAAATCATTCAACATTATTATTTATAAATGATCTTGTTCAAGTATTACTCAATTAAAGAACTGAATTTCGACTTTTTTTTTAAACCATGTCCGCTCCCAATGTGGAGCATATGGACTCCTAATGGAGTTTATCTCAACAGAAGTGTTTCTAAGAGAACTGCTTGTTACTCAGTTGCTCAACCTCTCTTTTTCCAAAGATAGTAGGAATAGAAGGAAAGGGCTAGGACAGGACTAGTGGTTAGCTTATCGCTCTCGATACGCCTCATTCATAGGAAAGGATGGGTGGGAGGGGGAATTCAGATACATCCATGCCTTTGAACAGAAATTCATAAATCGATTGAAAAATCAATTTATAAAACTGCCCGTACTGGGATTTGAGCAAGTGACCTCCGTAGCGGTAGCCAACGACGTTGACCATTCGACCACACAGGCGGCATTTTGACTTTACTGTTCCTTTATCGTACATATATTAAAAAGTAAAAAGGTACCTCAATGATTAAAATACTCGCCGAGTGTTCATGTTTGGTGGATGTTCATGCTATTATGAACACTGTTGACTCGTGTAATTCTATTAACAGCTTAATGCCACATTTATGTTAAGAGCCCAGCGTCAACAAAAACCGGGCATTTATTTTAACCCATTTATGTCTCATTTTAAATTAAAGGGTCTACGCGCCCATAAAGCTTTGTATCAAATTTTCCCCGCTCAAAAGTAAATTTCGTTGTATTTTTATATTAAAAAAATATATACAGTAAGTTGCAGTAGGTCGCACCTTAAATTTCCGTTTTATTTTTCGGAATATTGTTAAGTATAATTAAATTTTAATCTATTTTATTTCATTTTTGAAAATTGCTGTTGATAATGGAATAATATTCCTTACTTAATATTTTTTTTAACCATGTCCGCTCCCAATGTGGAGCATATAGACTCATAATGGAGTTAGTCTCAACAGAAGTGTTTCTACTAAAAATGCTTGTTTCTCAGTTGCTCAATCTCTCTTTTTCCAAAGAGAGAAGGGATAAAAGGATAGAGCTAGGACAGGACTAGTGGTAAGCTAATCGCTCTCGATACGCCCCGTTCATAAGATAGGGAATTCAAGACTTATCAATGACTTCAAACAGAAATTCATAAATCGATTGAAAAATCAATTTATAAAACTGTCCGTACCGGGATTTTAACCCGTGCCCTCCGTGAAGAGAAGTCAACATCGTTGACCACTCTGCCACGCAGGAGGCTATAGATAATAAAGTACAAAAAAACAAAAAACAACCCCACATAAGTAGCATGTGATCACGCAGCTATAAATATGTTAACGAGCGATATTTTAGATTATTTCACGTGTTTTAAGCCATGCTCAGACGAGTAAACTATTTGTTTTAAAATTGTGGAACATACGGCCGCCTAATGGAGATATATTAACAGATTATTTTACGAGAACTGTTTGTTCCTCAGTTGCTCAAGTTTTTTAAAGCAGCTTTTTTCGATAATCACATTGTATATAACTTAATAATTAAATTTGATTTTTTATCTTAGTGATACATTTATTTACTGAGCGTCAGTTCAAGTTTATCCGAGTACTTGAACGCCTGAAGGTGCCTAAAGGTAAAATCCGGGTCGTTAGTGGCAAAAATTGTGTGAATTTACATAATTTGAACGATTCAAATTTTTTATTGAAATTCCACCGAACACCTTCTGTTGAAATCTTAAATTAAAAAACTTAATAATTGTTTTTAAAAAAGGAAAAATGGACGCAAGCTGGAAATAATGAAAAAGTATCTAAAGTTAGCTTTTAAGTTTGAAAAATTAAGGAAAAATTGCGACTAGTAAAATGGATTTACAGAAACGATTTTTTAAACAATTTCATAAATCAGTAATAGGTTGAGTAGATAAAATGTCAGTTTATTAATCTTCGTGTCCTTCAAAATTCTGTATATTCAATATTTTTACTCAAAACCACCGAAAAACGTTTTTTGTGCCTGCTATAATATTTGCTAGGTGTTTGTTACGCTATTTTTTCTTTCCAGAGCAGTTATAAAATCACGAATGTGCCACATTGTAGTTATACAGTTACGAAAAGATACGACAATATTTTGTTGCATAATTTAGGTAAACAGTAAAAATACCTGAATTGTTTATTGCAATAAACTTACACCTGGGTTCAGCTTTATATTGTCCAAACAGACCAAGGGTCGGAGTTCGACAGGTGACCACCCCGACCGATACAGTTTCCGTGTCTAACTAGGTTTAATCCGGGGGGTGTGTATTTGAGAATGCTTGCTGATTAGGTTTCCGATTCGATTAATTATGCGGCTGTGGCCCGAATCTTAATTACCTAACGGGCTAATTGTTCACTTCCTTTTGTTTTGTAATCTATCTTCCAGTTTGTTTGCCCAAATCGATGAAATCTACTATCCCGCAAAACAAATCAACGGTAGTTAGAAGGATGAGTTTGTCTGCATGTTTACTTATTAAATGCAATTGAATTTCGATGATAATAGCTAACAATAGCAAAAAAAATGACTAACAATTATTTTTAAATGTAATACAAGTTATTCGGTACGTGGTGCAGTGGTAAGTGTTGAAGGATCTCACAAGATCAAGTTCCAGTTCGAACAGAATTTTTTTCGATCGGTTTCTGTTCGAAGGCATGAGTTTTTTTGATGTCTGAAATTTTCCTCCCACCATTTCGATACTTAAATAACTGGGCGTAGCAAGAGTAATAAGTCAACCACTAGTCTTGTTCTAGTTTTATTCTTCTATTCCTTATAATCTCGTTTTAAAAGAAAAGTTGAGCGACTGAGTAACAAACAGTTCTCGTAGAAAAACTTCAGTTAAGATACATCCATTAGGAGTCCATATGCTCCACATTGGGACCGTATATGGATAAAAAAAACTTAAATATATGTATATATAGGATTGGGTAACCACTAATGTTGCTTATAATATGCATCAGTTTTCATTATAGTAGCAAACGGAGACTTTTGTTTGTACTACGACAAAGCTTTTGCTTAACTTTTCCGGTTCTAAGCTCAAGTAATGCGACCCCAATACCCACATTTTCTTAAATATGTATTTTAATATGGGTGGTACAATGTTTATAATTAAGGTTTTCTTATATCATAGTTTTTTGGACCTTTTGTAGTTTATATAAATACGCGATAACGCGATAACGAGATAAGCGCCCGCGATAAGCGATCGTTCGTTAGATAGCTGGGCTAAACAAGTCAGTTGCAATTTCATATGTGTGCTGGGATGACGTCTTTTCTACGCGCAACTTAAAATATGATTACATATTTATTAAAAAAACCACGGATTTTTATAAAAAAAAATTGTATGAGAAATGATGCAGAGAGATATTTTAAAGCCCTTAGACTATTTTTTTTAAAAAATCATAAGAATAAGGCCAATAATGAGGAAACCACTCGAGTCCCTAAACGACTCCTATCTGATGAGAAGTATTTTTCTAGTGTCCGAGCCGCGAGGTTAAAGAGTGGACATGACTTTGAAAAAAAAAACGTCATAAAATAATTGGTGAATAGATTTTATGTATTTGAATATTATTTATTAACCTTATTTATTGTAGAAGATAACGATAAATCTTTATAATTTACATGATTTAAGAAACGATAAAATTAACATTATTTTTTTACAGGATTAAAAACTTATATTCAGTAACAACACTTAGCTACCTTTTTTGTTGCGCTATATAAATTTTTCCTACAGAGATTTTCGAATGTTATTTTTATCGGGAAAAATTCTGAGAAACATCCAAAAAACCTTTGATAATCAATATCCTGTTGAGATGAGGTTTTGTAACTGTATGCATGTACGTATTTTATTCCGAAATTTTTCGTATCAAAGGTTGTTTATGATTTCACACGCAGAAAGGTTCATGGGGTTGGCGGATATTTCATGTAAATAATTTCAGATAGATCAAACATCCTGCAATTCTTTACGCCACCTAATCAAATGTAAGTAAATTTTATAGTTAGGTTAGGGTTGGTTATTATTTAAAAAAAATGTTGAAAATAATCTAAAACACGATTACTTTCAATTATTACAATTAAATGTTTATTTAACACCTCCATTCCCATGATGCAATCGTAAATAGTTAAGCCATTAAATCATTCAATATTTCTCTTAATATTGTCAATAAGAATTTATCATTTTAGGTATTCTAGCATATATGCATTTTAAAAATTATTATTTAGCTTCTAACTTAGGTTTAAATACTGTTAATAAACAGTGAAACTGAGATGCCATCATGGCAAGGAATGTGATTTTTTAGGATGGCATGTTACGGGTTAAGACAAACCAAATTATTCTCGCTATAATTGCAAAGAAGTTTTTTTAGTTAAGCAATAACAAATAAGAACACTTTTAAGGTGTTCTTTGTCTATACTTATTGTAATATTATTGCTTTTTTAGATAAATATAATACTTATATAGTTATAATACTAAATAAGATAAGTAGTATAATTTAAATTAGACAATATATACATATTTATATGTAGTTTCATTCTTGTCATACAAAGCCCGCGCCATATTTACCCGTAATTGACAGAAAAACGTGAAAGATAATTGATATTTTTCAGAAAGAGATATTTTTTTAAATTCTTTGCAAAGTTCGCAAAAGAAACTAATTGGCAAAATATTACTAACTGTCTTTAACCTTTTAGCTGCCGTAGATAATAAATAGTAACTTAAGCAAGCATTTGCGAAAGTAGTTGTCTGAGAATGTCTCTGAAAGAGGCGAAACACGTGTTACAGTTTGTAGCACAATACGTGGAATAATCTTAGTTATTTTATAATTTAAGATTTTAAATAAAAATTCTTGGTGGAATTTCAATATTAAATTTGAATCGTTCAAATTATGTACACTCGCACAGATTTTGTCACTAACTGACAGTCAGTTCAAGTTAATCCGTGCACTTGAACGCCTGAAGATGCCGAAAGGCGAAACCCGGGTCGTTAGTGACAAAATCTGTGCGAGTGTACATAATTTGAACAATTCAAATTTAGTTATTTTATTTTATATTAAAATAAACTTCCACAAAGTTACCGCCGAATCCATCGAAAGTAAATAGTTATTACCTAGCACGCCGGCTATAATATGCATCTATTAATTTAATTAGTTATTGACGAGATAACTTGTCTCTGGTGTGTTGAGCACGAAAATGTTTACGGGGTATCTCGTCTGTGGCAGCTATCGAGTTAAGGAATTATTTTTGCGAACTTATTACGAGAGTAATTTAAAAAAAACTATAAAATCTATGAATTGTCACTTACACTTATTATTTATTATGGGTCGATATGTTGCACATTAGGAGTGGAAATGAATTTTTAAAAATACAGAACAACAATAAACAATAATCACTTTTTAAATAGTTCAAATAAATCATTACATTCTATTAGAAGTTAACCATTGCCGCTACATAAATAAAAATATTCGGCAGTGTTGTTATTCTCTTTTTATTAAAATCGAATTATCCAAAACAAACACAAAACTCAATAAAGACCATAAGAAGCTTCCCGTTTCCCTCAGAGGTTATTCGGTGAAGTCGGGTGACAGACGACAGGAGTGTAAATAAAAGATCATATACCCTTCCTTTCGTTTGCCTTTGGGGATATGTGTGAGCAGAAAAAATATGATACGAGATAAAAGACCGAATTTGGAAAGGAAAAAAGGGGGTGTCCAGTTTCTTATTACAATCGCGTCCGATGTTGATATTGATGGTAAAATGGTATGAGACACTGACGAATATGAGCTTTTATGAATGGATAAAGGAACATATCACATGAAAAAAGCTTCAGATTGCTACCTTCAAATTTTATTTACTATTTCAATTTATTATATATTATAAAAGTATTTTTAGCCGCTTTTAGATTTTAAGGTCATAAATAATGATAAATGATTTATATTTACAGTTTTAATACAAAACAGCTTAACTTAAAATAGCTGTCATAAGAAATGTAAAAAGACTTGTCTGTGGGCATTCCCATGGGCTAATACTTTTCGCCAGCAATGGCTTTAAGCTCAATGATACATTTATTTCTTATATAAACACGAAACATTCATTTACTATGCGTCAGTTCAAGTTCATCAGTGCACTTGAAGCCTGGTGCGAAATCCGGGTCGTTAGTGACAAAATTTGTGTGAATGTTTATAATTTAAACGGTTCAAATTTAATATTGAAATTCCACCAAGCACCTTCAGTCGAAATCTTGAATTAGATAAATGATTTATATTTACAGTTTTAATACAAAACAGCTTTACTAAAATTAACTGTCATAAATAAGAAATAAGAAATCCTGTCCTATATCTTTTGCGGTTAATTTAATTGGGAGTCTATTTAAGCTACAAATTGGCAAAAGACATGTTTAAAAATAATTGAAAAAGAATGTTATATTAAATTAATTTTGATAATAAGTAGTGACACGTGTTTCGATTCTGCACTAAAGTCAGAAAGAACAATGCAAGGATATTCTTATAGATTAAACTTAAAATTTATTCAAAATTGTAACCTTTAGAGCAGTGAGTAGATCTATACATACCTTACTTTAATTTAGTTCTTTAGTACTTCCTAGTCGGAGTATATGGCTACCACATGCTTCCTCCAAGACTCTCTGTCCCCCGCCAGTCTACCATCATATAGATGGTCATCAGTAGCCTTTCATGACGATGGAATCCATCCGGTTGGTAGAAGAAACAAGTATAATTCAGGCTTTCTTGAGGTACATGTCCAAGCCAGGTCCATTGTCACTTCTTCACTTTGGACATAATTAACGACTGTTTAGTCTGTTCCCTTATCTCCGTGATTTTTTTTTATTGAATTTCATATTTTTACCCTATTGTCGTTAACTAATTGACAAACAACCAGTACTTTTATTCTAAAGTTTCATCTGCGTACTAAGTGTTTCATTTATTCGCTTCAGCAAATATAAATGGTATAAGTACTTTTAAGTGTAAAGTTATAAATTTAAATAATTCTTACAATTCAGGTGACTGGACTCTCTTTTCAAGGCAATTGTTTTTGACACTGATTAAAATGAAAAACAGTAACGAATTTTATTTATTCAAAAATGGTTGAAAAGTAATTTAACATTGCAAAATGAGCCCATAAATACGTTTAGAAAAATAATAAATATAATTACATAAAACAGTGTTTTATTCTCGTTTGAATCTAACGTTTAATTTAATTAATTGCTTGCAGTATGTAATTCACTGAGAGAATTATATCTGCGTAAATTATTCTTAAAATCGTAAATAATGAAAATGGGGAGCTTTAAGACTGATTATGCGTTTCCTCTACACTCTATTCAAGTTAAGTACGCAGCTGTGTTGAATAAATCTCTCGCACACCTATACATATTTATTTTCCCCTGGAAGCCTTAACCCCTTTGTTTACACGAGTTTTCCTGCGGATCGCTAGATACAACCTTTTACCGTCATGCCAAAGCCTACTGTTTTAAGCTTACATCCTTAAGCAGGCTGTAGATTCAAATAGATTCGATGCGAAACTTCATCGCACATCGCACAATAAATTTAAAAAATAGCATCCCAATATATTATTTTTTTGGACTAATTGTAAAATTCACATACAAACTCAATCAATATTTTTTATCTACCCAATGTGGAGTATAAGTTATAATAGGCTCGAAGTTTTAAATACTATTTTACGACACACAATATAATTAAAATTCCAACAGTTTTGCTTATTAATCCACAACATTTTGTAAAAGATAATTCTCTTAGTTCTTGCATTGATAGCCTTATCATAAGAATAAAGAACAACTTCTAAAGATGCATTAGCGATTTTGGCTGATATACTTCTGTTAGATCTACCTAATCAAGTAAGATACGCAAAAGTACTGCTACATAAGGGTGATGAGTTTTAAGTGGAAAGAATCCCCTGACTGCCACCTGCTCGACATCTTCCTTAAATTAGTCTCAGATAAATCTGGCTTGTAATATAGCAATAGACGCTGCTTTGCAGATTCATCAGAATCAATGGGAAATCTTCCAATAGGAGGCAAACTTATATATTTTTTCCAATTATAATCTGGTGAATCATGATGACATACTTAATGTTTTGACTAGACCAGATAATTCGCAAATGGCTACAGTCTCTTCGCTTTCTAGCTTTTTAAGATTGTCCCGTTAATACATAACCTAAGATCTTAATATGATTCAAGATGCTGATCACTTCTTTTGCGAATATCCAAACATACATAACAAAACAATACGACTCAGTTATGCCAACAGGGTTTCATCTAAGACAAATTATAAAACATTTAAGGACTTCACAGCGGTCTATAGAAAGTGGATGAAACTGAATTCATAATAGCTATTATTTCTCTTCAGGAGAACCTTGATAAAAGTTTGAATACGAATAACCTTGTTACGTTACGGGATACACCCTTTTAAGAACGTGTGAATTTGTTGCAAGTCGTAGATACAACGTTGAGTTCCTTCAGAAATTTAAAAAAAAAAAGATAATTCTGCAGTGCTCAAGTAAAACTGTTGATTGGTTCAATACAGGAGTGGTCTGGATGGAGCTTGCAGGGGCTCGCGCGAGCCCCTTGTTAAATATTGCTGAGGCCGGCGAGCCCCTTGTTAAATTAAGATAAACATTATTCTCAGATCTTTGCGTTATTAATCTATAAATATGCAGGATATTTAAATTTAAAAAGTTGTAATGTACATACATTTAGGATTTCTGACTTACATTTTTCAACTATTGATATTGAATTAATTACAAGATATACTGCGTACTGTTACAAAATATAAGTTTATGAAGTAACATTTGATAGCTTCAATAATTATTGCGTATAATTGCACATGAGTGATAAAAAAAGTAACACCTACTTCAGAACACGAGCCCCTTGCTACCGTATTGGCAGCCCATCGCTGGTCCAATACATTTATTTGCATTTGACATTTAAAAAAAACACCTTCAAACGATTGAGGGAAAGCGTAAAATTATAGTTTTGATTAGAATAAACCAATTTTTACTGGACACTCACACACAGTATTTATAAAGGGTTTATATTGATTTTTACCTCATGCATAAATTTTAATTGATGGAACCTTAAGGCATCTTGAATGAATGAAGAAATATTTACTAAGTCTGGAGTGTACTTCAAAAAAAAAAATACCAACTGAGAGTCCGTCTAGCAAGCTCCAAATAATTTAAGTGTAAAATAATGTAGCAGCGTTGTTGTTGTCTGATCCAACAATTCATGACCCGAGTAAACTACAAGGTTCTTAGTCTACATTTCTAGCGAAACAGAAGTAACAATGCGACAGTGCTCCAAATACCATTATTGGCATACATTGTAATTTTTGTTTTTTAAAAATCTTTCACATATAACTTTTTAGTACTCGGGTCGCAAATTTTCAATTTTAAAATGACATGTGCGCATGTTTGTCAAGCCAGTCTGAGAGTTTACAGGCCTCTTTATTGGCCACCAAATATACACTGAGCAAAGAAACTTCGCGACCGCGCATAGCTCCCGAGGTTAAGTGCACATAACCCGTTGGTGTTGACTTTGTAGTTATAGCACTGCCATATATATACGTATAATCATATCTTATTATATCATCTTGGTGGCGCGTAAAAGTAGTCCGGAAATGCTTAAAATAAAACCCTAACTCATTTACGCTGGTAAATAATTAAGAATGCATTAAGTTTGTTGTGAGAGCAAATTAAATTTGTAAATTTTCTCTGTGGTTGGCATCTTATTATTTATTAAAGCGGTTAGTAAAAAAATAACCGCCAGTATCTATTATCTTAAAGTAAGGTTTAATTAAGCTTTTTTTTGTAATATGGTGAAAAAAAAACAAAGTATTTTAGTTCTACAATTTTTTAATTTTTTAAAAGAATTGCCTAAGTCGACTACTTTCAATTTATTGATTGAATTGTCATTTAATTGGTATAACGTCATTGTTATAAGTTTTCAATAAGTATTTTTGCATTATATAACACTTGAATTTGAATCGTTCAAATTATGTACACTCCCACAGATTTTGTCACTAACGACCCGGGTTTCGCCTTTCGGCATCTTCAGGCGTTCAAGTGCACGGATGAACTTGAACTGACGCTTAATAAATGAATGTTTCATGTTTATATAATAAATAAATGTATCACTGAGTCTAAAGCCATTGCTGGCGACAAGGATAAGCTCATGGGAATGCCCAAAGATTTGAGTAGTGAGTGGTTTTAAGAATTATATTTATTTGTTTCCCATGAGCTTATTATTTTCGCCAGCAATGGCTTTAGACTCAGGGATACATTTATTTATTATATAAACACGAAACATTCATTTACTAAGCGTCAGTTCAAGTTCATCCGTGCACTTGAACGCCTGAAGATGTCGAAAGGCGAAACCCGGGTCGTTAGTGACAAAATCTGTGGGAGTGTACATAATTTGAACGATTCAAATTTAATATTGAAATTCCACCAAGCACCTTCAGTCGAAATCTTAAATTATTTAACACTTAGATTAATAAATTAATTGCCGACGGGTATTGATTTTTTTACTATTTAACTATAATGCCGCTATCATTTGTGTTTTTTTATTTATATAGATTTTACAACAGAGAACAATCACTATAAAACAAAACACTAAATGAATATAACTTATTAGTAAAAACACAATATTATTTTGTACTTCATTCCACTTTATTTAATATGTCAGGACCGGTTTCGCTCATTACGAGCATCGTCAACTTAGTTATTAACTCAGTTGACGATGCTCGTAATGAAACCGGTCCTGGCATATTAAATAAAGTGGAATGAAGTAAAAAGGAATATTGTGTTTTTACTAATATAATGCCTTTCCACCAAGTATTGACAATGAACACCCTAAAAGTGATGAATATAACTTAAATAAACGTTGTTGCAAAGAAACTGAAATTAATAGAATATTTAAAATAACAATTATAAACTTAAAACTGAGTTATTAATTAAATTGAATTCATTTGCAATAAAATCACAACCTTTATTTTTTTTCGTGAGTCAGTAATATTAATAAAACATTGATAAACGGAAAATTTTAAATAAAAACCTTTGATAAATTATTCTCATCCTGTACTGCGATGAAACAATTTCCTTTGAAGCAAGATTATCGAATCACCCTCAAGGAAAGGCTTGCCAGAAATACATTACTTATTAATGCCCACGGAGCTTTAACTATAAATCAAAGCTCAAATATAAATTGGAGATAATGCGAGGACATTGACAAATCAGAATATAATTTCATTTTCGAGATTCGTAACCTTTCCCAAAGTAGACGTGATATTTGAAAATAACAAATACACTGTAAGCAATAGATTATTTTAAGATTTTTCAAAATATGTTACATCATCAATTCATATAAATTATATTCATACCAAAATTGTTATTTTCTTAGTGTAAATGAAACGCTGAATTTTCTTTGATTTATTTTTGATGGCTTATTGAAGTGGCTGTTAGGGAAACCAATTTCGGACCTGATCCTAAAATTTTGGGACTATTTTTTAAAAAATATACCCCTAATATTAATGCAAAAAAAATATTGAATATGTATAAAACATCACATCAAATACTTGTGAATAAAACTGTTCGCGGTGAACTGAAATAATTTAACAAATCAAATTTTGAATATCTGCTAAGAGTTTTTAATAATTTATAAAACTTTCAAAGAAGCATTATTATTTTAAGAAACGGTTATTAAGTTTTTGATGAAAATCATACCGATTTCTGTTCAAAGACATGAGTGTTTGTGATGTTTAAAAACTCCCTCTCATCGTTCTTATTCTAAAAAAAATACGGAACATAGCTGACAACATCTAGTCCTGCCCTATCACTACCTTTGTATCCATAATCAAGAATGAGTAACAAACAGTTTTCGTAGAAAAAAAACTGTTGAGATACCTCCATTATAATGCCATATTCTTCTCATTGGACACAATTTTACGACTAGGCGAATACATTTTCAGAATGAATCTTTTTCATTTAAGTGACATACTAAATAACGTTTAAAAGTATTTTAATAAAGTATTAAATAAAACGAGTCATATTTATCTTCTGGCTTCAAATGTAAAAACTGTTATGATAATCGATTCTCAAAACATGACCTCTTGAACGTTGGCTCTTATAAAAACGGCTCCGAAGCAGTTTTACAGCCATAAATTAGTGTAATGTCAACAAAATGGCCGATTATATCCCTTCAACAGCTGTTTTTGGGTTGTTATCTTAAGCTTACATTGATTTATGATTGATGCCATCGCTAAAAGACACTTAGCAAAGTCAACACCTCAATATTCAGCCCACGGTTTTTGGGTTGTTTTTTTTTGAGACGCATAAACCTTTACGCAAGATATATATGGATACTGTATAAAACCAGTGCTTTTTTTAAAAAAAAAAAAACGTGTTGAAACTCACTTACTGGCGAACTTTTCACTACAAGTTTTTTTCATTTATGTTTGTTTCGAATGTGGAGCATATGGCTTCATAGTAGAGGTATCTTAATAGAATTGCTTGTCAATCAGTTTCTCAACCTTTATTTTTAAGAGAGTAAGAATAAAAAGAAAATGCTAAGACAGAGTTTGTAGTTAAATAATAATTGATCGATTGCTTTGTCTCATTAATTTTTGGATTTGAAGGGTGGAAGAAAATTTAGATATTAAAAAATTCCACACTTTTGAGCTTAATCTGAACCTATTACCTCTGCCTTAGTGGAATGAACAATATTACTCATTTCGTTTCCATTAAGTTCTTGGAGATTTATTTAAATTTTCAACTTCTTGAATGATTGATTTTGTTAACTTATTTATGCTATGCAGATAGATTTTTTTGCTGTTATTACTTTTTCGTGAAAAAAAAAATTTAAAAAAAAAATCGTCTTTTTTCCGTAAAAAATCAGAAGTTTTCAAAACAATTTTTTTTTGCGAATAATGATTAGACACATTAAAATACCGAGAAAAAATTGGCCAAAACGCCGTTCTACCACGTTACATGAGAAGAAAAGCACTGTTTAGGACTGTATTTGTATTGCAGAGTGTAAAGATTCTTTTACTAAAGATAGCAATTACAACAATTAATCAACAGTAAATCGCAAAAATGCATCAACTTAATGATATTTTCAACAATTACTTTAACGTGCGTTAAATTTTTGTGTTTTATGAAATGATAATTAAAAAATACTTCATTCATTATTTTCTCATTTAAAATTTGGTTTGATACATTTTGATTTGAGATAAGAAGAGTTGTGTTTCATATAAAAAGTTTACCCTAAATAATAATTATACAGAAATTTATTAAAGTCGAGGTTGAAACCGCGGCGAAAATTATTATAAAATCGGCAATGACGATCGACAAAGTATTTATGAAAAGTAAATATATCAAGATGTTAATATAAATTACCTTTTCCGAGTGTTTGCCGGTTGAAAGTATTTTTTAATACTCTAGTATCTTTAGATCAAAGTTGAACAGCGAATCCGTAATAATGTAAATAAAAATTCTTATTTCTAAAGGAAACCCATCTCAGATTACGAAATAGCGCAAAAAGTTTCTTTTGCAGTCGTTAAGTTTATTTATGTAGATGCAAAAGGTTATAATTCTTCTGGCTTTTCGCCTTTTACAAGAATTTATTACATGTTTTCTAGGTATGTAATTTAGGGATTCTGAAGTTTCGGGGTTTTCAAAGTCCCGGGACTCGACTCATGATAAAATCAAAGTCCCGGGAAATCCGGGACTCGAGACTTTTATTTCCCCTTCAATAAAATTATAATTTTATTAAAATTAAATATTTGCATGCATGTATTGGTGTATTACATACACTCGGCGCCTTTTGAAAGTACACACTAGTAAAAATCGTTTTTTTAATACAATGCTTAAAAATTATTATTTTATCTAATGGATGTTTTCAATGCTTACGGTTAAGTTTTACTAAGAAAGGATGATAACATGTAATGAAAAAATATCAATGAAGCCGCCGTCAGGAGTAAATTTATGACAGTAACTTCACAATACAGTTTTTATATCTTTTTATCCTATTGAGACATTGACACCTTTGTGAAATAGTGAAAAAACATTTGTACATAAAACAACATCAGGTATGAACATTTAATTTTAATATTTTGTAATATGCTTTTGCTACAGTTATATACCAATATAAAGACACATGGTTTTTTGAAACATCTACGAAATTATAAATCCCAAACATCTGTTTTTCTATCAGATCCCTTTTATATATGCATACTTAATTTTGTTAAAACCCCGGGTAAGTGTCACGTCCTGACCATGTCGTGTCCGTTTTTCTTGGGGTTTCCCTCTTATATCTGCTTTTATTCAATACACATCAGTCCTTTTGAGGGTTTCTTAACCACAAGAATTGTTTTTTTTCAAAATTAAAATGTACATGTTATTAGCACATTATAAATCACAGTCACAATTCCCGGGACATTTTCCAAAAAAGTCCCGGGAAGTCTCGACACAGAATCCCTAGTACGTATACTGTTTTGGATATATTTTCTTCTGCTACTTTTTTATGGTCAATGGAGCAATAAATTCTATGATTGATGATTTTTCGATATTTTATGTAGTTACTGATCGTTTTTAGAGTGAATTTCTTACAATGCAAACAATGTTGCACATTGTATTATTAAAATTTCAAACAATTGTTCGTTTTGCGGCAAAAAACAGCAATGAAGCTTGTCCGACAATCACATCATTTTTATCAATCACTTTTAAGGTGTTCACTGTCAATTTTTGGTGAAAAGGTATAATATTATATAAATAAAATACACTTTTGTATTTATTTAATATATTAGTATCGCATAACAGGTTTTCAAAAAATAGGATCAAGACAGGTTTCGCTCATCTCGTGCTTTTCCAACTGATAAACAATACATATTTATATAGAGATTCTTATGTTTCTGACCTTAATAAATAATTGTTGTATAAATATAAAACATTGTTTTGATTTAAATTTATATTGAGTAAATGTCTCTTTTCACCATGTTTTTTCCAAATGTGGAATATCTGGAGCTAACTCATAATTATTCAAGATTTTACAAGAACCGTTTGACACTCACTCTATCTCTTTTTATCTGTATCCTCTATGTTCTCATATTGTTAACAGTGAACACCTTAAGATTTTTTTCAATGGATTCGGCGGTAATTTTGCGAAAATTCATTTTTAATATTAAATTTAATTTAATAACTTTGTTCGTCCATCAGTTTTATTACAAAATATGACACGTGTTTTGCCTATTTGAGAAGCATCATTAGACATAAAAAGCAAGGCTTACGAATTACCTTAAAGTTGTACATATTCATAAGTTTCGCCTGTTAAACTTGAGCTGGACTTAGTAAATAGTTTTTACCGTGTAATATATATTTGAGAATAAAATATAAAACATATCAGTCTACCACAATTAATTCAGATCGTTATATTTTAAGTCAATAATTTATTTTATATACAAACTATTTAGGTTTTTTTCATTGCTTTATTCTAGAATAGCCGATACATATTACCGGAAAAAACATTTTCTAAGACACGATGTTTCTGGCAGTTGAAAAATCTATGAAATGTAGCTTCAACCAACGGCTCTCTAACAAATACGTTCCTAAGTCCGCAAAAGCATCATCCTTTCTGTTTAGTATGTGATATATAGGTTAAACTTTATGACTTATGTTAGTGGACACAGGAGCGGTCAGGATATTCGGCGTGTAAATCAGCTGTCATCAAACTATGGAAATATCTGAATATTTTCCGCAATGTTTGAGATGCATTATTGCCTAAAAAAACGTTTACAGATATCAGTGAAATCATCTGCAAGGCAGACATATTTTCGAGAGACATCTATCAGTGAAATAATTATTGATAGAAAATACGAAAATTTATCCGTAATTTTATACAATGGTGAGTACAACAATCTATAGCGACATCTATAAATTAGACAAATTTCTAAGTGACTTAATTACAAAAAAATGTGTAATTGATAAAATCTAGCTTGATATAATTATCAGAACATCTCAGTTGAGTATGAAATCTTTATTATTGAATTCCACCAACAGTAATCTGTAAAAAATAAACAGTAAACTATTCAGCCATTTTTTTTGTTAATATGTCATTTAGTAATTTGTTTTAAATAAAGATGTCGCTGTACACCGTTGCTTTTATTTGTTTTTCTCACAATACATATCGACTGTGGAAAGGAAGAAGGACGTAACCCATAGTTTTTTAAAAACAGGTTTTTTTCGATAATCACTATGTATCAAACTTGATACACGTTCTATCAAAAGGATGCAAGCTGCAAATGCCGAATTAGTTTCTAAATTTAGCTTTTATTTTTACTTTGATTAGATTTTTAAAAAAATATTTGACATTGCAGCTTACGCCAATGCGTCAAATATTTTAAAGTTGAAAGATCATACGAGATATACTCGATGAGAATTTTTGAAAGTCACATGATATTAACTCAAGGAGAATTGACTTCACAAACACCCATGTCTTAGATCTCAAATTAAAATTGGAAATATCCAAGTTGACCCATTGACCTTACCGGGAATCGAACGTAGACCCACCTGATCGGTAGAGCGAGCTCTAACCAACTAGACCACAGCGGGCGGGTTTGAAAAAGATGACCTTGTAAAAAATTAAAACAAAGAAAAAAGACTGAAATAAAAGTTTTTCTTCGACAATTTCTTTGATTATTATTAGATCATGTCAATTAAACACAAGTTTAAAAGTCTCCGTGCACTTAAAGGTTGTGTATAATTCATAATTTGCATATGGCCCAAAATCATCAAATCGCGTTTTTTGCTTCTCCTGTAAAATTTTATATGTGTGGGTTACGTCCTTTTTCCTTTCCACAGTCGAATTATTCAATCCAAAACCGAGCTTAACTCAAAACACAGATTAATGTGTGACCTGAAGCCGTCTAAATATTACTATGATTTAAAACGATTGATTTTTGTAAAAAGTAACAGCAATTTAGAATTATTGCCGTTTATTTAAATAGCAAACAGATTGAGCATACCTGGTCTACATAATGTGAGCGTTATTCGTACAAGAATATAGGATGCTTACTCGGATTTTCTGTAGAGCTATTTTTTGCCGGGAATGGTGGCTTCAAGGACTGCATTTAATCATGTTTGAAGAACTTAGGTGTTTTTGGCTGCAGATTTATGCTTCATACTTTGTGAGCTTTTTATTTGCAACTTATGTATGTATCGTGCTTGAAAAATAAATGATTCAGTAAGGAAGCAAAAGTAAAATAAAATATTCAGGTATTCGACGAAAAGAGTTACACGATTATTTATATGTATTATATTGCTTTATTAACTGCTATTGAAAAAAGTGTGATTTGATACAAACTCTTAGAACCTCGTCATGCTATATTTATATTTATATACAAACTCGTTATTCTGTAGTCACTGTTGAATTGTACTAAAGCTGTGGATTTGCAGTTAGACTATCTTTACTGGAGTCGAGTTGGAAACAAACAAAACGATTTTGACTGCTTTTTTACTTTTTTTGTGAATGCAAATCTCTGCAATGCAATCGCTCGAATCATAAGTGTTGCCACCGATACATCCCATTCTTTACCTTTCCAGTTAACGGACAATGCGACATATTTATTTTCTTTAGCCACAGTTGCTTGATATAAATTCAAGTAGAAGATATATCACAAACACCCATGTCCAAGATCTAATATTAAATTGTTTTATACCGTCATAAAAAAAGAAATGATTCCATGCAACTGAATTTTGTACAAAATTATGAAAAAAAGATGTGTCTGTTCTTGTCTACGACTGACTCAAAATGTGAGAAGGTTGACAATTAATTTATTTTATATATATTGTAGACATTATATAAAAATATTTATATATACAAAACTGAGGAACTCGGTCACAATTTTTTTTATTATTAAAGTATATGGCTGTAAATCGAAAATAATAAAGATTTAAAATTTGATTTTTGACATATTTTGAGAATCCCCAACGTTACTAAATGTAGGACAAGGGATCACTAAATTGGTTGGGATTCTGGGGTTAGATGGCCTAGTTGCCACTGCGTACTGAAAGATATTGATGGTTCGAATCCATTAAAAACAATTAAAGAATTGAACAAATAAATATTATTTTGCAAAATTACAGAATTAAATCAGGGAAGAGCTTCTCAATTCTTTGTCGAGATAATGAGATAAAATATTCATATCATGAATAAGTTATTCTAATAAATTGTAATCCGTAAGTACATACAGTTTAAGTTATCGAAATATATTCGGAAGTAAGCCGTTTCATCGTATTGATTGGTGAAATAATGAGTTACTGTCGTCGGCTTCCGTGACGGGTGTCACGTATTTGAGTACGAAAAAAATAATTCCAATCAATTTATTGATATCTGTTCGAAGGCGTTGGTGTTCGTGATGTCTGGGAATTTTCTCTCACCCTTCTCCGTCGGGCGTACCGATAGCGAATAGTAAACCACTAGTCTTGTTGTAGCTCTATCTTTCTACCCCTACTCTCGTTGAAAAAATAAGGTTGACCAATTGAGTAAGAATCAGTGCGTGTAGAAAATTTCTGTTCAGATACCTTAATTAGTAGGTCACAAGCTCCACATAGAGAGGGAGTGGACAAGGATTAAAAAATCAAACCGAATTTAGCATCGGAGTCGGATTCGTGCTTTAATTTAAAGTCGGAGTCGTAGCGTTTTATTTTTTTATGACTGAATTTAAGTCGTGAAATATACAGAAGCTCAAAGCGGACACATTTTTTTTTAAGAAATACGCTAAAAACACTTTTTTTAAAGATATGACGTCATCAACAATATGAATGTTATTTTTTTCAAAAATATCCCCATTTTATTCCGGAATTTTCTTCAACGAAATTTCATGGCTCATTCACTTTGCAGCCTCCTTACTAACGGCTCTTCCACCTTCATAGTTGAACCCGCATTCAGTCTCCTCATTTCACCCCCAAGCCGCTTCCCACTCCAGCCACGCGACGCGGGCCCTCGACCCACTGGGCCCCCCGCCATTAAATCATTCCAGGGTGCAACCTTTCAGTGGCGCATGCGGCAGCGGGGAAAATAATAAACACAGACAACGTAAAAAATATTTGTGTTCCATGGGTCGAAATTAACGAGACGTAAATAATTCATGAATAAAATAAAGATTACAGAATAACGTATTTTTTGTCATGCCTTCAGTGTAATACTAAAAACGTATTTCATCTTAAAATAAAAATGTTTGAAAAAGTAAGCAGTACACAATAACTTCACATTATTATAATTATATCTACAAATATGGGGTTATTCAAGATTAACTAGTTTTAATTAATCTTGTATTTATTTAATGATTATTAGTAGTGAATTTGAATTCATCGCCGATTTGTTTACATCTTTGTAATAAAGGTTAGAAACTTAATGCATTTGAGCAATAAGAAATGAATATGCATAATCAAGCCAACGACATCTTAAATAAACAAAAAAAACATCAATCCAAAACCCTTAAAGTAACTACTAATAAATACAATATTAATTAAAACTAATTTGCCTTGAATAACCTCATACTTGTTATAGTTATTAGAAAAAATACTTAATAAATATAACAATTGTAATATAAATTCAGATGTTAGGATGGAGTGAATAACAAGATTATGTATCTCTTTTAAGGAAGTATATATAGCTGAATATATGCAGGCTAAAACATAATTCTGATGATGGTGCACGCCGAAATAGCTATAAACTCATCTTATAAAAAATTGTAGAACTAAATATGTTGATATTTTTTTTACCTTATAATAATGGAATTCTACCAATAGAATGTCAAATTAATCAATAGAAAAAGTAAAATTTGTTTTTTTTTTTAATCCATTAACATTTAATAACTGCAACTTTGTAGAGTCTACAAACCGGGCTGTCAGTAAACCGTATATTTTATTTATACAGAGGTAACATTCTTTTAGATAACATTTTAAATATATTAACATTTGCCGCCTGTGTGGTCGAGTGGTCAACGTCGTTGGCTTCGGTTACGGAGGTCACGGGTTCGAATCCCAGTACGGACAGTTTTATAAATTGATTTTGATTTCTGTTCGAAGGCATGGATGTATGTGATGTCTTGAATTTCCCCCTCCCACCCATCCTATTCTATGAACGGGGCGTATCGAGAGCGATTAGCTAACCACTAGTCCTGTCTTAGTCTTATCCTTATAATCCTACTCTCTTTGGAAAAAGAAAGGTCGACCAACTGAGTAACAAGCATTTCTCGTAGAAACACTTCTGTTGAGATAAACTCCATTAGGAGTAATATGCTTTACATTGGGAGCGGACATGGTTATAAAAAAAACATTTATAGACAATTGTTTCTTATTTCACAAATAAGTCGATTTTTTTATTTAAGCACACGCCAAACTGATATTTCAAATAAAAAACAGTACACAGTCATTCGTCTTGGGAAGTAAATCGTTTGGTGGTATTTTAACACTACATTATTTATGCCTAATTGACTGGAAACAGAAATATTCTATTACGATTAAACTTACTTTTCCGGAGCTTTTTGCCATCGTCGGTGATATATTATTCCTTATACTGTAAAAGTTTTCGTTTTTATTCCAAGAATTAATAATGAGATTCAAGAACTGAACGATGAATTAATTCGGTAATTTCTAATATTAATAAACATCGTTTTTCCTGAACAACAGTTGCAAATTTACACAAAAACGTCCTTGCAAGGCTGTTTGTAAATTTTTAAAATACTTTCAACTATGCTTAAAATTTAAAACTTTTATCCATAAGATCCATATCTTTGAGCACAAATTGACAACATATCTTATAGTATTATCTAACCACTCGTCTTTAGCCGTGTTTTTCTGTCCTTACCTCAGGTTAGGTTAAACAACTGATAAACAAGCAGTGGTCTTAAAAACATGTATCCTGAGATGAATTTTATTAACCCTTACATTGAAAGCGATCATTGTTCAATATATATATATATATGATGTAATATAAAACTGTAATAAGACACCCTAACAGAAGCTCTTTTCATTATCACAGGTTGTTCAACTTCCTTATCTTGAAAGTTAAGGCTAAAAATATGTATATACAATAAATAAGGGCGTATTAGCATAAAAATTGAAAATAATAATAATTATAATAAGAATGAAAGCACAAATATAAGATATCCCTTTGTAATATAAGATTCCAAAAATACCATATTCAAAAATAGCACGAGTTCTGAGGGTGTGTATTATTTAAATATAATCTATTCGGTATGAATTTTCTTTATAAAATATCTGAATACCGTTCATCAACATTTTCTTTTCCAAAATCAACAGATTCGATGAAAATTGAATAAAACAATTCCAGCTTTATCCAAGCTTATCGTGTAGATACTATAACCGAATCCCGATGAAAACTTTCCGAATACAAAAGAAAAAAAATAAGTTTACTGCAGATAAAAGGAACTTTATCTAACAGTGGGCCATAAATCTATAAAAGTTTTCGATGAAAGTTCATAATAAAATAATTTTATAAAGCGAGAAAAATGAAAATAGCGCTTCGATGTGAGTTTTAGTATCATCATTTGCTTGTATATGGACACTATTAAAAATGAGTTCATAAGTTTGTTCTTCTTAATCGGTTTGGTCGACAACAACAGTTCGCTTTTCTTCAATTTCTTCGGCCATCAACAGTTTTTTTTTACCTTGGTCTGTCGACAACATAAACGGACAATGGATGTTGTACATAATATTATGTTATAACTTATTTACTGCAGAAAGCAGCATATTGCTTACCCTTAACGTGTCGTGTATCAACGTTTAATTTTACTGTTCTAAAGTTTATTGCAATCAAAAAAAAAATAGCATTTATGCCACTTTTAGACCAACCGACTACGCGGGTGAAACAATCTATACGCGACTCACATACTTAGCAAACCGTTGACTTGAATGACCGAAAAAGTGAATTGAAACTGTTTCTATTTCCTTTTCAGCATAACAGTGCATGATTAAAAGATGTGTCCCGTGCAGCTCTGTATCAGGCCAAGAATATGATGGATAAATTCGTTCACACAATTATTTCGAGCTCTGCGCGTTCGGGATTGATCACCGGGAAAAAGGTGAGAAATTGAGAGAATCGAAAATAATTTTCAACTCGAAAACCTTGAAAATGTTGGGGATTGAAAGAATCTACAGTTATTGAAAGAATATTTAGGCTAAAGTGGAAACTAAAGGTAAATTTGTACGTACTTATAATCTGGGATTTTTTACAAAATAATTTTTAATTATAATTTTACTACTTTCGGGTATTGAAGTTAAGAAGTAGAAATTTTCAAACCCAACAGCCATGACAATTCTAAAAAAAAGAATTTAAAAAACCATACTAAGAATTTATGTCTATTGATTTCTAAAAATTCTTGTTTTATTATAGAAATCAATATCATGAAATAATATTATTTATTTAAATATCAAATCGTTAAAAATAGGTAATAATCTAATATGTATAAATCAGTTGAAAATGCTCGTCATAAACGAAACCGGTCCTGATATTATTAAATAAAAGTGGAATTAATACAAATGAGTATTTTATTTTTTTAATTGAATAATATAATTATTATTAAGTTACTACAATACTATCTACGGGAGTTTTTCAAAGCCTCTATTATCCTATATGTAAATGTTACCCAAACACACAAGAATCGTCTTTCTTCTTATTATCGTATACTCAGTATTTAGTTTTTATTCTCAGTATTAAGTATATGTATTCATTATTTTTTTTAAGTCATTCTTATGCACAAGTTTTTTTGAAAATGATTCATTTGATCATTATATAATAATAAAGCGGATTACCTGATTCAATTCCCCCAAATAAATCTTTCTTTTCATTCTTAAATCAGTCATTTCTATTCAATATTTAGACAGCTGATGATACTTCACAAAGTCTTCAATATGCTGAGCATTTCGCGGTGAAATAAAACTAAAGATTTTTCACCAAAGAGTGACATCGATGAAAGGAGAATATTTGAAGGGAGAAATTCTCCTCCCCCAAATGGGGTGTTTATTCATGGCGTAGGAGTGGGGATTTTTTTAAGCCTGATGCATTTCGGTTCCCGCTTTTGGCGGTGATTACGCGTGTCTATGATCTTCCACTCCGGGGAGAGTTCCTTGATGATGATGATTATGTGTTCCAGTTTATGCGCATTTAACAGAGTGCTTAAATTTGCTGCTGGCAGTCAAGGAAAATTTTACGCAGTAAAAATATATTCGTTATGATAATATAATATGAAAGACTTCTTTTTTAAGAAGCTTAGTTTTCTGTTATTCTTAGCAGAAGAAAATGAGAAGTATTATTTTAAAAACTATGTAAATATTATACATTATATTATACAGAAAGACAATATTTACAAAAAAAAGATTTTACTTGTCTCGTGGTACATTCTTGGTTTTTTTCAATTTATTTATACTTAGGAGATTACGGTATCACCAAATTGGTCGAGATCCCAAAGATTGGAAGCCATACTACGGCCCCTAGTGTTGAATAATCAGCTAGTGTTTATACATATATATTGAAATAGAGTTTTTATTACTATGCTTTTTTCTTGTGAAACCGCTTCAAAGCCAAAATAATTTCAATTTAAATATTCATCAAAAACACGCAAACAATAAAGCAAAACTGAAATTAAAAATTGTGTTTACACAGCTAATAAGTAACAAAGAAAAAAAATCGCAACTATGCATTTTCATTTCCCATGACATTTATTGTTCGAGTTTTCGTTTATTTATTTTCCGCTCGCTCGCTGATTTGTTATCTTCGCAATTAAAACAATCGCTCAGTAAACAAGAAACGAGGCAGTGGAAGCGATACGAGCTTTTTAAGGCTGCGGCGCATTAAGTATATCATATTTCAAGTATTCGTTAGCCTGTTGCATAAGCAGAGCAAAGCTTTTCCTCCACTTTAAATGCCGTTTTGCTGTAGAGCTTTTTAACAAACCTATTATTCTGAGTGTTTTATTATAACACAAATAAATTTATTTAATGTTGTTTACTGTTAATCTTCGGTGAAACGGTAAAATAAATAATTACCACCATTAATAATATGCTTCTGCTTCGTAGATCGTGATTTATTTAGAAAAAAACTGATGAACATTTCATTTTGACAAATTATCGTTGGGCTACTGCAAAAAATATGTAGTAAAAAAACTTGCCTTGTAAGAAACAGCTAGCAATTTTAGAAACCAATACAAAAATTATTGTGCATTGTGGTTTAAAAGATATTGGTAAATTAAATTTAAAAGCTTTCAAACGATTTCTTGGCGATAATTATCAACAAGTACATTTTTTTAACATTCCACCAACAACAATTGCATTCCTAGTGGAAGGTTTTTTTTTAAACTGACGTGTTTCTACGAGAAAAGTTTATAATTCAGTTCATCAAACAAGGATAGAAGGTTTGGGCTAGGAGAAAACTAGTCCGTAGCTAAGGCTTGTTGTTTACAATAAGTTGAATGTGAGAGAATTTTAAGCATCGCAGATAGCTATACTGCCCTAAAACTAGGCCTGTGGAGTTGGAGTCAGAGGCGTGGACTTACGGTGTTTTGGTCGGAGTCGGAAAAATGAGCGGCTCGAAATTTAAAAATATATATATTTAATAATGTTTATTCAAACAACAATAGTCTATTATGTTGATATTGCATGCTTGGCTGACTTAAGATGGTCTAATGGAATAGATATATATAAGTTAAAATTAACTTATTGAAAAATTTCACAGCCCTGCTTAAAACAGCAATCCGTTAATCAATTTATGAAGCCGTCCGTACTAGGATCCGAGCCCCCGCGTCCTGTATCTTAAGCATACGACGTTGACCACTTGACTACGGACCTGAGATATAAAACTACCCGGATTAAGACGTAAAAAAAATAATGCTTAATAAATTAATTAATTTGAAAGTTTTACGATATATTCAAAGGTAACTTTGATAAACGTAAAACTGATATTTTTTTATTACAATGTATTTTTAATATAGTGTGATATAACGTGTGAAGATATCAATTTTTATTTTAGATTACAAAAGCCAGTATATCATTTCATGGAAAATCTTAAAAGTATTTTTACTATACTGAATTAAAAAGTGTAACTAATATCAATATTTTGTCTTGCAATTCCAACCAATTTTTACCGTATTTAAGTTTCTCTTGTTAGGATATAATAATTTGATTTTATTTGTCTACCTTGTTAATATGAAATAAAGTTACTCAAGGGAAAACTTTGACGTCAGGGATACTTGCATTCGTCCGTTTTGATATATTATATTGTCCCATTGTTAGATATAACGTTACTTCTTATACAACTTTACTTAGACGTTGTGTATTATTTATTCTCACAGCTCTCCTGAAAATCAATAATTCCTTAAATACGAAAGTAAAGACAGAGATGTCTGTATCAAGAAGTTTATTTATTTATTCCATCTAGCAATACAGAAATTTTCTTTAGTAATTTGGTTTCCTAAGTGGATTGCTGAGACCGTCCTAGACCCTTTTATACGGACGATGAACTTTTAAAATTCATTTCGCTTGGAATTATATTCATTGGTTTTTTATCAAATATATTTGCTTACTCTTTCAATATTTATTAATAAAATTTTTCATTTCATATGTTGTGACATTATGTAAACATCGATTATAGAAAAAAAGATATCTGTAAAACCTGAATATAATAATACATTTAAGGTTAGGTTTTGATTTTTCCAATTACCTATCGTTTCAAATCCGTCATGAGTGTATGTTTTATCGTCTATAAGTCTGTCTGAGAAGAATTTTCAGAAGAAAATAAAAAACAATAACAAAAACAATCAATTTAAAATAGAAGTCCTCCAAAATAAAAAAACATGAAAATCCGTTATGATGACGTTATGAAGGTTACTTACATTTTTAAAATTCCGGGATTCCGAGATTGAATAAATTTAAATCCAGAAATCCCGAGAATACAGAAAGCAATCAAGATTGACTGCTCTAACATTAGTCCAATATCTTTCAATAAATTCTTAAATATGTTTATGTTAAAAATAAAAATTACTTTTGACATTTTTTATACCATGTCTGCTCCCAATGTGGAGCATATGGACACCTACTGGAGTTTATCTCAACAGAAGTGTTTCTACGAGAACTGCTTGTTACTCAGTTGCTAAACGTCTCTTTTTCCAAAGAGAGTAGGAATATAAGGATAGGGCTAGGACAGGGCTAGTGGCAAGTTAATCGCTCTCAATACACCCCGTTCATAGAATAGGATAGGTGGGAGGGGGGAATTCAAGACATCACATACATCCATGTCTTTGAAGAGAAATTCATAAATCGATTGGAAAATCAATTTATAAAACTGTCCGTACTGGGATTCGAGCCCATGCCCTCCGTAACCGAAGCCAAAAACGTTGACCATTCGACCACACTACCACAGGCGGCTTTTGTCATTAACGACACTTAACATTAAAAATAATCTTACATAGAGAGGAAAAATCTTATATCTTATGGTATAAAATAAAAAAAATGTTCATTTATTACTCTCGTTATTCAAGTCTCGTCGCAAACCAAAACGCGTCAAAAATTCGCTCAAGCTTCGAAGATAAAATAATAATATAATGTTTCAATTTAAAATTAGGGTGACCCTCGTGATTTTTTATTGCCTCAATATAATTTGATAGCTAGAATCAAATGTAGGGATATTTTAAGTACAAAGGTACAATTAAGGGACCTGCCGCAGTGTCAATAACTATATAACACTTGTATCTCAATTTAAGGAATAATTAGGGGACTTTAATAAACATTATTATTGAATTTCTCATCAATAGAGTTTAATTATGTACTAACAGATGCTTGCTTCGGATAATGGGGGTGAGGTGGTTTGATTTTGTGAGGAATTCAGAGATAAGGGAGCGTACAAGACAGCGTCCCGTCACGTCAGTGGTAATGGAGAGACGTTGGAACTGGCTAGGTCACGTGCTGCGGATGTCTCCGGAAAGCCTCAATCCTGCCTGCCTCTTCTTTCGGCTGGTGGGATTCCGGCATCCCGAACGTCCGTCGGGTACTATCCATAGGATATACTCTGCGGAAATGAGGGATGCTGGCATGTCATGGGAGGAAGCAAAGCAATTGGCGGGAGAAAGAGAAACATGGAGGTGCCATATGCTCCACATAGGGACCGAACATGGCCAAAGAAGAAGAAGAATGTACTGATTTATATAAAAAAAAATATTTTTTGTTTTAATGTTCTCTACAAATCACTCGAAATTTATATTTTAGAAGAGGAAATATCAATGAATTGTCTCAACAGTTTTAACTTTTCACTGAGAGACGGTTAAGGATAAAATATTGATGAAATGCTTTAAAAAAAATAGATATACACCCATCTTTCGAAGTACGCGGTTGATAATTTTGTACACACCCACGTTAATGGAAACGGTGTTCAAAGAGCACGGAATTCATTAAAAATCATGAAGAAGGTTCTATGATATAAAAATGCGTAAATGAAGGCATGGACTTCGTATTAAGCTTACAAAGATGCGTTTCAAAGAATCCGCGTAAAAAATATCCACAGTACGTTTTACTAAAAATATATAATCAAAATTATGTTATCGAAAAACTGCAGTAGGTAGATGATATCATGAACATTTTTTTATAAAACAATTCATATTGAGCGTATTTAAGAAAAAAAATCTTGACCGTGTTAAAGTAAAGTAATATATCGCGTAAAAATGCTACCGTGTAAATCGGAGGTCCATGTATAAATATTTTTTAAAAGCAAGTCTGTGTTTTTTTAACTTTTGCTCAGTGCAAAAATCTGCGTATATAGAACTTTTTTTAACCATGTCCGCTCTCAATGTGGAGAATATGGCATCCTAATGAAGCTATCTCAACAGAAATTTTCCTAGGAGAACTGTCTGTTTCTCGGTCACTCAACCTCTTTTTGTCCTAAGAGAGCAGCAAGGATAAGGCTAGTACATTACTAGTAGGTTATTAATTCGTCTCGCTACGTCTAGTCATTGAAGGATGGTGGGATGGAAAATAAGTGACATCACAAACACCCATGCCTTCTAACAGAAATCGAAAGACCAATCGAAAAAATCCTGTTCGTTCTGGGACTCTAACCCGTGAAGTTCGGTATGGAAGCCCACAACGCTAATCGTTGCACCATTGGACCTGACAGGACAAATGGTCAACTTATAAAACACTCCAAACACAGTATTTATATTTTAAATGTCTCTGATATTCTCTTTTTTGAAAAGAATAATGATAGAAAAATTATATTAAGATAGAGAACAGTTTGCTGACCGCTATTGTTAAAAATCCGTTGTTTTCGGTGGAAGAAAACTTCAACACCACAGAATTCATGAGTTGAAAACAGCTCCATAAATCGTTTAAAAAATCAATAACTGAATGTGTTTATATTGGTATGTGATCCCGTTACCGTTTTCCACTAGGCTAATTGCCTGGATATTTTGATATTGTACTATTTCGACGCCACTTTAAAATACACATAAAACAATTTTAGCAGAAAAAAAAGATATTTTATGAACAACAGTAGCCTCGGGCAAACCTTTTTTCCTCTGAATATTGACTAACTCTTAAAATATGTCAGAAGGTACAATAGCGAATATTACCGCATGTATTTTTGAAAGAAAAACGGAAAGGTAGAAAAAACAATAATGTAGAACATCTGTGATTTTTTTTACGCTCGCAATTTGCAAAATACACAGCGGCCGTGTTTCGATTTCACAAGAGAAATCACAAAAGAAAATTCACTGCTCACAGGCGCCGGAAAAAGAAAAGGCCGTCTCTCTTAACAAAAAGCAGACATTCAGGGTGTTAATTAATTTAAGAAACAGGTGGCCAACTCACAAGAACTTTCCTCGTTCTATATTATAACGTGTAAGTTTGTTAATTGTTCTATAAAACGAATCGCAGAGGAAAGTCTTTTTTAAAGAACAAAATAACAGTTTCACAAACAAGTGGTTTTAGGAAAAATAAAGTTTTATTTAATGTCGATATTATGAACACTACAGCTTGAGGTGGGTCTACATATAAAACGTAATTTGTGGTGAATACTGAATAAAAATATAATATTGACGTATGTATGTATACATTTTTTTAAATATTCCCAGCTTTACACTCTTGTAACCGAGATCGTTTTTAAGCGTAACAGTGTCATTCGTTTTTCATAACTTGTTTGAATTACAGCTACAACTTTTTCCTCTTTTATCTATACCAGTGGCCGGCAACCTTTTTTGAGACTGGCTAAAAAAAATGTTTTGAAAAATAAATTTGCTAAGTGAGTAAAAGTTTAAAATATTTTTCTACCATTTATTCTTTTAAAAAATAATGCATATATTTATACATAATACGTAATATATTTGCATGATACATATGTGTAAATACAAAACACACATATACTATTGTTATTGGTGAATTCCATGGTCTTAATTTGTAATTTGATAAAATAAATTTTATCATAATTTCTTATCGGGTAACTCAAAATGCGAAGTGGGTAATTCAATAACCCGCAGGTAGTAGGTTGCCGAACACTGATCTAGACCATAGGCACCTAGACAGCTGAGGGAGTAATAAATTTCAAATCGGTTGTCCCACCACCACCGTTGTGTGCATATATGCACCCAACTTTGACTCTCTAGCACGGAATAGCTCAATCACTTAAATACTAATGATGTTGACAATAAGTATGTGTACAATCCGTATACAGAGAGCCCGTCGATTTAGACGTGCTTATTGATTCTAGCGAGAAATCAAAGTTATGACAATCCCCAAATAAATTAGCAAACTTTTCCCATGCCGTGAATTTAGCCTTAACTGCGATCAAGTCGGCGTGGCCTATTTGGCCAGTATGAGAGCGAACCGCAGTAAAAAGCCTTGGTCGTTCGTCATTAATTGCGAGGCAGTTTCACAGTACGTGATTAGCGTCCTGGTGGTTGTGCCCACAAGTGCAATCTAGCCATTCAAACAACTTCCCAGCCCAAAATAGTTTACCGTTGAATTTCGCCAATGTCCAGGAGCACCTTGAGCCTCCAGCCACGTCTGGTAGGAAAATACATGTTGGGCGTCTTTTAGTGGATGTGAAAGTAGTCAAAATTTTATTTCACAATCTATATTTTTATTATTTCATAGAAAGTACAATATCGAAGCTCTCAATTTTGTATTAAATTACCGCCGAGTCAATCATAAATATCATACAGAAAAGTCAACGCTGCAGAGTTTTTATCTTTTGGGAATGTTCACAGATGATTCACGACGGTGAAGACTCGTTGTGAAAATACGGCCATCAGTTGAACGGAATGATCAAACAGTTCTACTCCCTTTAAGCTCACTACACAGGATAGCCCTATTGTATCTGATAAAAGTCATACTGACAAGAACAATCCGGACTTAAAAAAACTTGGCAACATGACAAATTTTAAATGTATCATTTTTCAAACATGTTAAATTACCATCTGAATGTTTTTATGGTATTTTGATCTATCACACTACTTTTATAGTAATCTAAAATAGTATAATTCGTTAAACCTTATATTCTTTATTTAGGCCACGTATGACTTAATGATTTAAACAATTTATTCAGAGTTAATAAACAAAAGTTTGCTACACTTTCCCTACCCAAAACTTATTTGAATATTTTTTTATAAGTTTTTTTATATGTATCATTTAACATAAAAGTTTCAGTCAAATTACTTTTTAAACGCATTCTTGTGAACCATTTCATTATAAAATCTAAGTAACTAATTAACTTTTTTTATTTTTTTCCAGGTGATGTAACAAAACAAGCAGAGTTATAAGTGTGAAATGAAGCTGAAACTTCATAAAATAGTGAACGTTAAAGAGAAAAAATACAAACAAGTTATTAATAATTTTAAAATTATATAACGCTATTATTGATAGAGAATCTTTTAAAAAGCTAAAAATTGAATGTTTTTTTAACGTATTTCTAGTATTGTTAAAATAATGTAATTGTTAATTTTTTTAAGGATTTCGTTTTTATTATTTTTTGTATGGGTATAAAAAAACAATTCCCGTAAATGAATATTTAAGCTCAAGTTTATTCAGATTAATGGTAATTTGTTGAGATTATTGAGTGAAAAGATTAACTGCGAATTAAACGGACAATACATAAATAAAATACATATCGCATTGCCCCGTCGCAAATCAGATGAACTATGCAACGAGTGCCTATGCAAGGGCAAACAGAGCGATATTACCAGCAACATCCGGTCCAATCGAACCACTTCCGGCAGCTTAACCACGTGGTATCGTCACCCGCGCCGATCCACAACAAAGCTCACCACTTACAGCCCCCGTCAGTAAGCGCAACGATTGACAGAAGAACAGTTGGGAACTCGACAGTCAGCCCTCCATCGTTTTACACGCAGAGGAGGCATTACGATAATTCTGCTTACAGCAGAGGAACATTTGAGTGTACAGATTCCATTGAGCCTTTTCCAAATAACCGTAGGAATACGTTATCACCAGGACACCAGAGTGCCGCGTCTTGTCGTGTTAACTTGTATGGTGGCAGTGCTAGTTCGATTGTTCCGCATTCTTTACCAGGAGTTCCTTCTACCGTTCAGCTGGACGCCACGGTGACCTGCCTGTGGGTCCTCACGCCTTTGACTGCGACCCTGAGCGCAGTCATCGTGCTGGTCGCGATTACGACGAATCAGTGGTTGCACACGGAAGAAAAAATGAACAATCCTTCGTATAATGGCACGGGCGATAAGGATTATCTGTCAAAGCTGACAGTCTCCGGACTTTGGAAGCTTTGTTACACAAATCGTGAGTACATTTTTTTTATAATTTTATTTAAAGCTTCTCCTATGCATCTAATTCGTAAATCAAAAAAGCATTTAAAAGCACATAAATACTTTATTTCATTTCCACCCAGAATAAACGAGAAACACTTTAATAGTGACCTAACCAAGTACTAAGTCATTTATTTATTTTTAAGCGCCATGTATTAAAATTATTGCTAGATGATAATCAGAAGAATTTTCTACTAAGTTTCTTACGCAAAAATGCAGATCAAGATAATCAGACTAGAAAAAAAGGGATTAAATATTAAGTATTTAGCATTTCTCTAGTCAAGACGTCAGATATTTAGAGCAGGGTTTCCCAACCTTATTCGCTCCATTCCCCATTGTTCAGAATATAATTTGCCTCTCCCTACCAAAGATAGACTAATTCAAAAGGTTTATATATTCGAAATAATATACATATACTGACTGTTGAAACTCGTAAGCTTATATGTATGTATTTATATGCATACTATTATAAATGTATTGAAATGATTTTTACTAACCAATTACTGAAATATATTTCAATGAACAACAATTTAAATAGAATTTCCAGGTTTATAGAATATGTCTTATATGTGCATGTAGAGTGATTTTATGAATAATAATTGATGAACATGTCATGTTGTATTTAAAATAATAATTTTAAAAAACAATGATCCCCCTGGAACTAGTAGGGGGAATTTTCCACCGGTTGGGACTCTTCTGATTTAGAGATTTTTGAGGTACTCGAGGATAACGTGATTTAAAAAAGACTTACAAACTACTTCTAGGCTTGCGTCCAAGATCTCAAATATTAAATTTTACACTGACTTTAAACCACAACGATTTGATCGATATACTAAAGTTTATAATATTAAACACAGAGAGCAGCATTTGACCGTCTGAATTTTTTTACCAAACATAGTTCTAATAATTTCATAGTTCCTAGAAGTCGATTGTGTAGGTACTGAAGTAATATAAACTTATTCCAAACTAAAGAAAGTTATTTCAGGCTGGCAAAATTTTGTTTGGGAACTGTAAACCTGAGATTATTTTATTTCAGAGTAAAATAACAATTTAGAGTATGCTTTATAACAGTATTCAAATAATTAAATAAAGTTTTCGGAATTTAACATACATATTTAATGTTAATTTTACGAACAGTTGCGGGCTAACTCTTCAACATTTCAAATACTAAAAATTAATCAAAGAAAATAGTTGTCGATTATCAATATAATTTTTCATTGCGTGTGAAGATAGCTTTCCAAATTTCAGTTTACCTAGAAGCTTTTTGTTAATATTACATAATTCATGTATTAAAAAAAAACTTTTCTTATAAATAAAAAATAATTTGTGACAGAAAGATTATTTTTTTTTAACCATGTCCGCTCCCAATGTGGAGCATATGGACTCCTAATGGAGTTTATCTCAACAGAAGTGTTTCTACGAGAACTGCTTGTTACTCAATTGCTCAACCTCTCTTTTTTTCAAAGAGAGTAGAGATAGAAGAATAGAGCTAGGACAGGACTAGTGGTAAGCTAATCGCTCTCGATACGCTCCGTTCATAGAATAGGATGGGTGGGAGAGGGGAATCCAAGACAGCACATACATCCATGCCATCGAACAGAAATTCATAAATCGATTGAAAAATCAATTTATAAAACTGCCCGTACCGGGATTTGAACCCGTGCCCTCCGTAACCGAAGCCAACAATGCTGACCACTCGGCCACAAAGGCGGCAGAAGATTACATAGACATTATTTATTTTCTCCGTGAGTTTGCGAGAATGTCACATAATTCATGAAGATGATCATGACCTAAAAAAAAAATGCTTATTCACTCTCCTAGAGCAGTGTCTGCCAAACTTTTTTTATTTTACGGCACACTGGTGAATGGGAGTTGTTCCGCGGCACACCAAATAATAATTGCCAGAAATAAGTAAAAAGTAACTTATCAATATTAATATAGAAAATCACGCTAAAGGTAACATTTTTTAGAATATTTTATCAACATATATTTCCATAGGTAGTAATACTTTTTTTATAAGGGAAGGATCTAATTGATTTTTAGAAAATATTCTGTCAAAATACGGCTCTAAATTAGATAAACAAACACTCTTTATCTACCGTCTGTAACTGCTCTCTTTTTTTTTCATTTCCACGAGCGTTGAAAAACTAAATTTGCAAAGATACGACGATTCAAAAGGTAACAAAGATTTAATTTCTGTTGTAGCCAATCGAAGATATTGACTCCATAGTGATATTCAAAATGATGACAACTCTAGCTCAGAAAATGAAGTTTTTGTACAGAACCGTTTTTAAGATCTATTAAAATTTCCTCTTCTGTTAGTGTCAGGTCAAATCTTGCGAATGGTTGATGACCTACTGGTACATTTGATAATCAAGTGATAGAAAATAAGACTGCTCTGCATATATGTATACCACCGTCACTGTATCCCTACTTTAGACGAACGGGACAAATATTTATTTGAATATGTAGGTGTTGAATTTATTAGTTTAATAATTAGTTGAATAATCAATTTTGAAATTTTAAATGAATAAGCACTATATAATTTGTTTAACAGTTTTAATGTTTCTTCCTTCACGACACACCTGAGACTTCTTGCGGCACACTAGTGTGCCACGGCACAGAGTTTGGCAAACACTGTCCTAGAGCAACACCGCCACAAACCGATAATGTCAGATTTTTACTTTGAATGCTAAATCAACTATCCGGTCACTGGACAGTAATAATGATAATGTACTATCATTTTACTAGCTGGTACTATTTGTATTATAAGTTATACGAATTATTGCTGTATTGCAATTTAAATGTTTTTAAATTTTTGTTCGGAAAAACACTGCAATAATGAAATTATTACTTTATTTATTATCATGCATCAAAACAACATAATGTTATGAAATTAAAAAGCTTGTTATTTTGTAACTTATCTTCTACCTATAGAGACTAACTTTTTTTTAATTTGCTTTGTTGTACCCACCACCACGTTTAGTTTCACATTTTTTCCGGCAGGATGTATTCCACAGCGTAGCAACTTTATTCTAGTTTTGAAATTTCAAAAAAAATTGGTATAAACCAGAAACAGCTACAACCCTTTCTCCCTGATTAAGCAGACCATAAAAACTTAAATATTTGACGGTGTAAAAAAAATACAAATTTTTTGTCCCACCACCACTCGTTCAAACTCTTTTTGAAAAAGTGTATTCCGCAGCGTAACGGCATTATTTGAGTAAAAAAAGCCAGAGTTTCCTCAAAGAGACATTCCCCAATACTTGTTTGCGTGCACTGTAGTGTTCAGAATGTTGAATTAAATAAAAAAGCTAACGGAAAAATAAATATAAATCAACCAATAACCAATACTGCAGACTTTGAATGCTTTATCGAACAACGCGCGCAATCATGACTCACATTATTCGTGTCAGTTTGGCGATATGTATAAAACCTTGTGTGCTTGTATGCAAGAATTACAAAACTAGTATTACCGAAAGCGTAATCCCAATATTCGCAGGGTTTTTTTCATTCATGAAAATACCGGTATTTCTATATTTTAAGTTAATTTAAATCAAACTTTGAGTGCATGTAAACCATTACATATTTTAATTAAATTATTTTCTATTCATTTTAATCTGTTAATAATTGTATTTATGACATGTTCCAATATTGATGAGTCTTTAAATGATGCAGTCTTATTATTTTAGGAAACTGTAAGTTATTTATAAAAATCATGTTTATAAAAATGGTAAAAATTTTATTTGCGATATTTTGTAAAAAATATTTGAAAATACCGCTCATGATTTATTGCCTGATAATGCAATACTAATTAGCCATAATTAATGCTTTATTGAATATTTTTTTGTATTGGTTCAGTATTGAAATCTTTATTTGTAATTTTCTGATATACGGATTTGAGTAAAACGGTTTGCAAAAAAACTCCCTTCTAAAAACATATATTTTATTACAGCAAGTAAGAGGAAAGCTCCGCGCCTGAGAAAAAACGAAACTTCGGTTCAAATCGGATAGTTTAAACTTTATTCCATGATAAAAATCTAACGATCGTTCTTTAAATCCTTTTCTCTATACATTAATAGTTTTTAAGGGTTCGCCTTTTTCTTCTCTATAAGACACGAAAGATAGAATTTATACTACCCCCGTATTAAACCGTCATGAATGAAAGAAAAGCCATTAAAAATCTCCAGAGGTGGATTGAGTCTGCACGCTCAAAAGCCAAAGGCAAGTGCTCTTCGAATTTATTTTCAACCATTAAATGCTCAGCAAAAATACACAAAGTTTTTAGAGGCCATGTAGTCGAACGTATACCTTGCGGATTCACTTAATCCGCCCCTTTCTTTTTTTATGATTTCGCATAAAATGTACGGTGAAGGAATCTTTATGCCATCTGACGGTTTAACTTTTAACCGAATGAGATTTTACTCGGGTATAGTTTAGTTGTGTTGTATTTGAAATCAACGTAATCCACGGTAGAACGTTTTCAATGAGAAAATTTATCGCTTCAGATGTTGCCAATATAAAATAATAATGTATATTGATTTCAAACAACGACGAAATAAAACAAAATTGGTTGAAGACAAATAAGTATCAAATATAGGTATTATTTTCAAGTTGTAGGTAAGGTATTCATTTTCTAGTGCTTTTTTGTCATGGGACGTACAAGAACAACTTATCTTAAAAATGTGTTGCAATTGATATCGACTTAAATATATTTATTTAATTAACATTGCATAAGGTTGACAAATTATAAATTTAAAACTTTAACAATGAAGAAAAAAAATAGTACAATTTAATATTAAAATCAGTAAAAAAAAAAATAGCAAGGAAGTCAACTGAGTAAGCTCCGACAAACTCTACTCTAATACATCGGAACTCACCCACGTCTACGTGGACTATGTCGACATCCGAAGCAATATTGTTGAACACCGTTAAAGCTCTCCCCAGTGGCATCCCCATTGGCAGGTTAGTTCTACACCTTGGGAGAACAAACAATTCATGTCCTCGATTTCTCAAAAAATAATCAGGTACATTTAGATTCACATTCTCAAGAATGGTGGAATTCTCATTTTGGCTTCGTATAAGTCGAAAGAAATATTTGGCCAGATACATTTCTCTTCGAACGTTCAAACTATTAAGCTATGTAAATACAATAAACTTAATTTGTGTTAAGAAATGAATAGATATATATATATACATTTTTTCAATAAAATCTAATCAATTATTTTTGCATGTATAACTAATCTTTTTTCGTTGTGTAGGCAACTACTATTTTTTCATGTATAAAGCATAAATTTAATAATTGTGTGTGCCGTACGAGAAATCCAATCTACAATTAAATAATGTGTATTAGCCTATTTTGTATGGCCCAGGTATCTAATTCAATATGACTATATTAAGCTGTCTACGTTTTTTTTTTCAGAATATGAGTCAACTATCGTAATTAAATATGTGATTTAAATATCAGTTATAGCCGAGTAGACATTGTAGAATTGTATAAATCAGGCACAAAATCAATAGTTTTTTTTGATTAAATTAAAATTAAATTAATTAAAGATTTTTTGAAAATTCAGTTTATTAAATTCAATTGATTTTTTCACATTTCATTACAAAAAAACAATAGTACACACAATAACCAATTTGTATAATCTTCTATTCGAATCAAAAGATTTAAGATAAGTCCGCAAAGTGTAAGCGTACAGTAATTCATTTTTTAATCACCAGGTAATACGGCATGACATTAGTAACGTCAACTGCGTATGAGTTATATGTACCAATTAGAGCATAGGTGGTCAACCTTTTCAGCAGCCGGGCCAGATTTTAGAAATGAGATTTTCTGCCGGGCCGTTTTGTTTTTTTCTTAAATA
This sequence comes from Himalopsyche anomala, assembly GCA_031772345.1. Taxonomy (NCBI): domain Eukaryota; kingdom Metazoa; phylum Arthropoda; class Insecta; order Trichoptera; family Rhyacophilidae; genus Himalopsyche; species Himalopsyche anomala. The sequence goes on from CM062840.1 coordinate 6,159,183, forward strand.
TCTTTTATTATTCAAAGCAAACAAGAAAGTTATTGTTTTTTAAGAAGATATAACAAAAATGAGAATCAAACATATTTATTAGATTAGAGTTAGGCAATACAAAAAAATATAATAAATTTTAGTGAGACTTTTGATTTTGTTTGTCAGAACTGAGTGCATCAATATTGATAACGACAAATAGTGAGATCATCGAAAGAGCATGTTTGTAAAATGCAGGATATTTCTCGTTGACCAAATTTGTTTCGTAAAACTCTTCTAAACCAACCTGATTGAATATCTCCTTTAACTGTGCATCACAACAAATTTCGCAATGCTCCATTTGTAAAATACATGGCAAAAAATTCACGTCTACAGTGAATGGCGTTGCAAATGCAGTAAAATGTTCTCACGATTGTTGAATCAATGTACTGAGATACTTCCATATATGAGATATGATACAAACTACGCACGTTGGAATGTTCTTTTGGTGGTTTTATGTACACTGAAAGAAAAAAATGTGTGCATATGCTCCGCGGGCCACGGGTTTGCCACTCTTGAATTAGAGTATCCAATCCCGGGATCCCATCCAATTCTGTGATCCCGAAATCCCGTCACTGCGACAGTACCAATCCCAGAATTTCGGGGTTGAGAAAATGAAACACGGCTGCTATTTTTTGTAAATCCGTAAATTCTTGGGATTTTTGGAAGAGCTGAAAAAAGATCTTACGCTGTAATTTTGGAAAATCCGCAAATTTCTGGTTTTTTTTAAATATTTTTAAAAATCCAATGATTTCAATATAGCCGACCAAAAATTTCCTCAACTCCGAAACTCAATTTATAAACGATTTTATGCTGAGTGTTCAATCGCGGGGATGAAAAATTGTCAATCCCAAAATCCCGGGATCACAAAAACAGTCCGGGATTGGATACACTAGTACCAATGAAAGAAGCGAGAGCTTAGCTGAGATGGGTTAACTTTTCCATGCCTAAATGCCGCATTCGAAAATAATCAATTAGATGTATGTGTGTACATCAAAACTTGTCATCATTATTTTTACAGTAGATAACAACAAAAAATCATCTATTCAAAAATCAACAACGTTAAAATAAATTACATTTGATAAAAAATGACAGGTTCTTTTTCCACACCTTGTTTTCAAGTTAGAGTATACATTATTCTTAGAAGTATTCATACTGTGAAAATGTTTCTAAAATAGAAGTTTAGGTAAAGTGAAGTTGACGAAGGGTATAAGTCCTTGGGTCTTTTCATCATAAACTTATCAAAAGACAGTTGAACACAACCCTTCCTTTTATTTTCCGTATAAAGATCTCCGTACCAATATGTGTCTTTTTCAGTTATCATATGAACTTGAGATATGAAGTTTCAATTTGAAAGATATTTTTTTGGTGAAAATTAAGCTTTCTTTTTTGCAGTACTATTTCCTGCATTATTCATTGCTTGGTTCGATTAAAATTCATCAATCAACTTTCCACTAAGAAGCAGTAATTATGCATATTAGTTAAGAAGCTTTTAATCCAGGCGTAACTAAAGTTTCTTTCGCCAAGTACGTGCTTTGAAGTATCTTTTTCAGATAACTCCCTTCTCGCAAGAATATTAACCTACATTTTCAATGATTTTGTGCGTTATGAAAACAAATTTGTAATCAATGACTCGACCTCGTTATAATGTCAAAAAAATTCTACGAAGAAAAAAATTATTAGTCATTGGGTAGTGTTTCAGGGTTCTAAATATGAATGATTTATTTGCGCGGTATTCAAACGGTTAAGCTCAGCAACCCAGCTTGTTCAACTATAAAGTTCTCATAGACATCATCCGGTCAAAACAAATCCTGTGTCTAAAATTTTGTCTGATTTAACTTTTGTAATTTCTGTTTTACTGTACTAATATTTCTTATAGCTTGTGTGTACGTATTTCAAGACTTAAAATTTTCATCGCTGTCAATTCGTCTTTCGATGTAACCATGTTTGCGAGTCTCATCATATTATATAAGCGCGCAGCTTGTAATCTGAATTGATTCAAGAAATAACACGTTAAACGTAAATCAAGGATTGTAACATATTTTATAGTTATATCCTCGAGGTTACATCTGAAAAAACTAAAATAATTTAAAATTTAAGAAGAAATGATATTTTAGATTAAATGTAAATTATTTAATAGTATAAATATAACCAGAATTAAATGTGTATGTCTTACAATAATTTTATTTAAATGCCGTAAGTATATTAGCATATTTAGAATACACGAAACTGCAGATAGAACTTCGATGCTCTTAAATGTTCTTAAATGGCTGAAAAAAATCTGCAGATAAAACTTTGGTGCAACGATTCGTGTTTTCATCGGCCCATTTTTAAATTTTATAAACAATCTGTATGGGGATTTAACTAACTCAACAATATTATTATATGTATGTCTCCCCCTCTTTTATGTACGTTACAATATTTGTTTCATGCACCTAGGTTACTCGTAAAAAACATACTTATTACTTATAACGTACCCGAATGAAAGAGTAAACCGTTTTTAAGACTGTGATTTTCTACACGCTGATTTTTTAATTATGCATTTGGATGGAACTTTGACGTCCTGTTAAATTTGTATGTTTTTCAGATTGAACATTTTTCTTTTTTGAATATTGATGGACTTATGAATATTTTTTTAAATTCAGATAGAACCGTATTTTGAATCCGAATAAAACTGCATTTAAAATGACATTTTGTGAAAAAATGCAGATGTAACCAATTTGACATTAAATGACGGTATCTATAAATTATTGCTTGAATATTCCATAACGATAGAAGAATTCGCACATACATTATGGGCGTATTTCTAAGCCAGTAACTGTTTTAATTATAATCCCGACCACACTGTCAACGTTGTCCAACTAATTTATGGCCGGGAAATTAAAATCATATTTGCAATATTTCGCTAAAATGGTACATTTACATTATTAATTAAAATGGAACTTTGTCAAACAAAACAACTCAATGCCCATATTGATATTATCTCCAGGCTTTGCATAGCGTTTTCATATTAACTCAATTTTGTTGATTGCATTAATTAAAATTTGCATATGGTCGTATTATAAAGTGTGCGCTTGGTAAATTTTGTTTGATTATTGCGAATATTCTGACGAAATTCACTCTAAACACACACCCCCCTCACTGTTGATATGACACTTGTTGAATAATTTTAATATTGGCTTCATTTTATTATGATAATGTATTTATCATAATATTACCTTTACTCTCGTGGCTCGGAGACTAGAAAAATACTTCTCTGCCGATGGGGGTCGTTTTGCGACCCCAGTGGTTTCCTCATTATTGGCCTTATTCTTATAAATTTCAAAAAAAAAATGTCTAAGGGCTTTAAAATATCTCTCCGCATCATTCCTCATACATTTTTTTATAAAAATCCGTGGTTTTTTAATAAATAATCATATTTTAAGTTGCGCGTAAAAAAGCCGTCATTCCAATACAAATATTAATTTGCAACTGACACGTTCAGCCCAGTTATCTTACAAACGATCGCTGATAAGCGGGCAATTATCTCGTTATCGCTTTATCGCGTTATCGCGTATTTATATATACTACAAAAGGTCCAAAAAACTATGATATAAGAATAACTTAATTATAAACATTGTATCACCCATATTAAAATAGATATTTAAGAAAATGTGGGTATTGGGGTCGCATTTCTTGAGCTTAGAACCGAAAAAGTTAACGATATATTACACTGAACAGAATACACTAAAAAATTGACGGAAATTTTAAAACAATTGATTCACCCGTTGCTGACTTCACTGTAAAACATTATATTTAATATATGAGTCTATCAACAATAGGTAATCTTTTAAAAACAAAATACTACAAAAAGGTACAGTGGTGCTTAGGGGTTCCAACCCGGTTTAAGCCGAAATCCTTTTATTTTCTGTTTTAAGAAAAACCGAAAACCGGTTTATTTTGCGCTGTTAACCGGGGTTTATTGAAAACCTCTTTTTGCCCTAAGTACAATGGACTTTTACAACTATTCTTATGGTGGGTCTGTGGAGCAGTGGTCAACGTCGTTTGCTTCCGTCACGGATCTCACAGATTCAAGTGACAATACGAGCCACATTTTTGCATTCAAATGATTTTTAAAATTAAATATTCCTTTTTACTATTCCAATTCTAAAATAACGATAACCATGATCTTTATAAATAAATGTGGAATGATAATAGATGAGTGTTTTATTATTTTTCAATAAAAAGTTGAATATATCATTAAATGAATATATCTGACCTCTTTTTAAACCATGTCCGTTCCTAATCGAAAGCATATTGGCTGTTAGTCAAGCATTTAAGAAAAAAGGGTTTTATCGAGTTCTAGATTTTATTAACGAGGCGCGCTGACTAGTTAATCGTTCTCAAGAAACCCGGATATTTGTTTTGCGTGGATGAGAAGTATACAATTTAACGTCACATACATCCATGTAAAATATTGTTAAAAAAAAAAATTAATTCACGAGAGTGCCACACCACAACATAATAAAATAAATTTCCAACTGCGGTGATCACTCAGCAACAAGACTGACAACACGTTTATATTGAATTATTTTTTGACAATACTTTTTATTGTTGTGTAAAAAAACGCCGATTAAATACAGTAAAAACTGTCAAATTTATTGATCGGTTCTTAAAAGCCGGTTTTCAAGCAAGATTCACCTCATTCGAAAACCGGGTTTTTCAACATAGTAAGCCGATAAGAAATAACTATTCATTTTTTTTTTACTTGTTGTTCAATTTACAACGTTAGTATTCTTACTTAAAAATACCTTGGTTATAATTCAAAAGATTTAAAATATGTTGTTTAATAATCAGTTGACATTAATTAATAAGTTTATTTTAAAAATATTTTTGTTTCTTTCAGTTTTAATTACATTTTGACATGGAGACACTTATTGATTACGAGATAGGTATAGTTACTCCACCACCGAATAGTAGTAACACTTAATAAAAAAAGTAAATGTTATTATCTTTTTGTTAAATTGCATTAACACTTCCTCTACGGTTCTAAAAAATACTTCCATATGTTGTTGACCCTTAAACAACCGAGCCAAAAAACATATTTTATCACTTACCGCCCTTCGGTAGACAGTAAAAACCTAGGAAGTATATTTAACTTTTCCGGTTCTAAGCTCAAGAAATGCGACCCCAATACCCACATTTTCTTAAATATCTATTTTAATATGGGTGATACAATGTTTATAATTAAGGTATTCTTATATCATAGTTTTTTGGACATTTTGTAGTTTATATAAATACGCGATTACGCGATAACGAGATAAGCGCCCGCGATAAGCGATCGTTCGTAAGATAACTGGGCTAAACGCGTAAGTTTCAAGTTCATATGTGTTCTGGGATGACGTTGTTTTTACGCGCAACTTAAAATATGATTATTTATTAAAAAGCCACGGATTTTTATAAAAAAAAATTTATGAGCAATGATGCAAAGAGATATTTTACAGCCCTTAGGCTATTTTTTTTTGAAATTCATAAGAATAAGGCCAATAATGAGGAAACCACTGGGGTCCCTAAACGACCCCCATCGGCAGAGAAGTATTTTTCTAGTCTCCGAGCCGCGAGAGTTAATTAATAAAAAACATGTCTTTCAATTGGTTCCTAAAGGGCCAGTTATATATTGGAAGTATTTTTAGCACCGTTAGAGACGTGTTAACAATGCTTATAAAAAACGAAGATTTTTTAAATAATCTTTTTTATGAATCTTCGAAAACCGGTTAAAACTGAGTTTTAGGATATATTAGAATTCGAAAACCGGTTGGTTTTTGTATAAGCCCTAGTTTTGAGCTCGTTAAATATTAAATTAAATAATATGATTCAAATTAAATACGTACAAATTTTGCGTTGTAACTGCAACGTGTTTTATTAATAACAGTATTAAAGCCTATTGTGCAGAGAGCAAACAAACAACACTTGTACGAGCAGTCAGCCACATTTGTTACATATTATAATGCGCGCTCGTATTATGTCTAGTGTGAATATTATTTCCACAAAGCATGTCGGAGAATGCACAGCTCGAAACAATAATTAAATTGCGCATCGTCTACAAGTCAAGCAAGCTGCAACTAGGGTAGCCAATCCCGGAGCCTTTTTGTGATTCCGGGATTTCGGGATTGACCATTTCAACATGAAATCGTGTATAACTTGGGATTTGAAATTGACAAAACTTTTGGTCTAGAACAGGGGTGGGGAACCTTTTATTATCTAAAGGCCGCATTCATTTTTCTGATTCGACATAAGGCCGCAGTAAACATTGACTAGGGCAGGGATAGCGAACCTTTTTGGGTCCGAGTGCCAAAAATCGTCAAATATTACTTCTTGGTTGTGTGGCGTGCCCAAGCAGTAAAAAAAATAAGAAAATATTTATAAAAGCCAGAAAGCCGCACCAGAGTAGCCAAAAGGCCGCAGGTTCCTCACACCTGGTCTAGAATTTTTCAAACAATTTCATTTCCGATTTCAAAAACTTAGAAATTTTCCGTTCTGCACAAATGTTCAGCGTGACTCGTTTTTTTTTTGGATCTTCCAAGAATTTTCTAATACAAAATCTTAAGGATTTACGGATTTATCAAAAAATTCTCAATCCCGGAATTGGTACGGTTGCGATCCCGGGATTTCGGGATGACAAAATTGGACGCGATCCCGGGACTGGAAACCCTAGCTGCAACAATAGCGATGAAGATTTCCTCACTGTTCTATGTTTAATGTAATTTAATACGAGTCGTATTTTGTATATCATGTCTGATTTTGGAATTAAAGTAAACAACATTGTACGATTCATTGAATTTTTATTTTAGAGAAAATGCATATAACATAGCTCGATGTATCGTTTTAAGGTCATATTGTGACGTTTGTACAAACATGAAGTTAGCTGTGATGTGTTGTTTTTTGTCACAAAAATTTTGAAAAAACAATATTTGGCGGGCCATCCTTTCTTTTTTAATCTTGTTTTTTCAGAAATTAAAAAATAAAAAAAAACATTGAGTATATATATATTGATCATGAGATTATGCAATTATTTGCTTGGAACTAAATCCTACAATCTAGGTTCAAATTTAGTGGTGTGAATACTCAAAACAAATACGATATGGTTGGCTGCTATTTTGATCTTAAATATGATTTATTAAGCTCATTGTATGTTTTTGTTCTCAAATATACGTACACGCTTCCAAATAAAGAAGTCATTTGATGAGTATGTTTAATAACTATCAACATGTCGAACCATTCATTTTTGTTAGAACAGCGATTTCGTAAACTATTAATTTTAAAAGGAGGCGTGATAAAGGAGGCGTAAATATTTCCTTACCCTTTAAATCAGCCATACTCAACCTGGGGCCCAGTAAGCCCTAATGTGCGGCCCAGTAAGCTCTTAGCCGTGAGCTAAAAAAAAGGACTTTCGGAGATATCTGGGGAAAAGTATACCAAATCGAGGATTTCAAATTCCTCGGTGAGCTAAAAAAAAAGGAGTTTACCATAAATATGTTGCGGCCCACGTAGAGAAGCAAATATCAGAATGCGGCCTGGAGGGGAAAAAGGTTGAGTATGGCTGCTTTAAATCATGTCTTTATTATTATAATAAATAAAGGATGCAAAGATTTTTTCAAAGGAAGGCGTAGTAACATAAAGTTTGGAAAACACTGTGTGAGAGCATTTTCTTAAAAATATTTTTTAATATTACGTCAGAAGAAAAATAATAATATCTAATTTCAAAAAAATCTCACGGGACACATCAAAAAATCACGCTGGACACACTGTGAACTTTATGAATATATTTAATTTTCATTGACTAAAATATCTATCACAAGATTACAGGAGTCTACAAAAACTACAAAAATGCGTGCTTCGAGGCTTGGTTTTGGAAATACCATATCGTGTTTATTAGTGAAACAAAGCTATATCTAGATTTTTTATAAAAAGATGATTCAATTATATGTCATATTAATAAACAGAAAATTCATACACTATAATATAAAGTATATAACGTGCGTCAGTCGACTGTGGTTACTTCAAACATACGAAAACTATTTGAGTAATACAGTCTGTCACTAGTTTGTTAAACGTGAAAATCACACAACAAACAAAATCAGTTCAGAATATATATAGCTTTATATGTATCAATTTATCATGAATGCTCTATCAATATTGACAGTTTCTTTGATAGGGGTACCCTAATACCCCCGTTTGGGTTTAATGAGCTTTTCTTCGATTCTCACTACACTAAACTTATAACGTTATCAAATATAAGTTGTATTTTAGAACACAAAACATTGATTTCATAACTGGATGACGACGGTATTATTATACTAGTCATTTTACGTCCCAACGCGCTGTAGGTACCAACCGTATAGAATCTTATTGATGTTTCATATTCATATAATATTTGGCCACTTTTAGGGTGTTCACTATCTCGGTGGAAAGACATTATAGTAAAAAAAAACACAATATTCATTTGTACTACTTACACTTTTATTTAGCAAGATAAAGACCAGTTTTTCCGAAGGGTAGCATTATTAACTGATAAGAAAAAAAATTAACAGTGCTATTTATACAAAAAAAATGAAATAAAACGGTGTAGTGTTGATTAGTGTTGAACATAATTTACAAAATACAATACAAATAATGAATAGGTGAAACCTAATTTACTCAAATTAAAAAAATACTACCTTTAAAATGTAATTACAAACATCATTAAAGATTTATTAAACTAAATCATTAAAAATAATAACCCTTCAATGATTTTTGTAATCACATGTTAGATGTAGTAAACTTTTTAATTTGAGTAAATTCATAATTTGTACATTTTTTCAACACCAATTGTTTATTACATATTTTTATATCATTTTGTTTTGTAATGCATGTCATGTGAAAAACCGGTCCTGATAATGCTAAATAAAAATGGAAGTAGTACAAAGTAATATTGTGTTTTTTTAATACAATATTTGACTTTTGAATCTATCAAATTATGTACGTTCACACAAGCTTTATCACTAACAACTCAGGTTTCAAGTAGGGTTGCCACCTTTTTCTGCGACAATTCCGGGACAAATAGCTCAAACTCGTTTTTTTTAGCTCACCGAGGAATTTGAAATCCTCGATTTGCTCAAAATTTCCGGGACAATTTAGTATTCATCCGGATCCGTCCGGGACAGCGCTTCCAATTCCAGAACGATCCCGGCCAATCCGGGACAGGTGGTCAGTACAGTTGAATGTCTGAAGATTCCGAAAGGCGAAACGCGGGTCGTTAGTGACAATACTTGTAAATGTAAATAATTTAAACGATTCAAATTTAATATTGGAATTCCACTAAGTACCTTTAGTCGAAGTGTTAAATTATAATAATATTTGACGTTTGGTAGAAAAGGTTTATGGATTATTCAGTAGGTTTCATATAACTGGAGAACCTAACATTTTGCTCTGGTTTTCATACAGATATCTCTGAAAGCAAGTATCAGAGCATTAGTACAAACAAGGTGAATGAATACCCGTGTTCATCTTGGGTCCGGATATGGCCGCAGTCTAACTTCCTGTTTACATAAACAAGCTGTGAACCAAGCGGAACCAGATCAAATGCTTTCTTGAAGTGTGTGGCAGGAATGAGCGAATTTATTTCACGCCAAACTGTGGTATTAAAGCTTTTATAATAACGTATTATTTATATAAAGTCATAATAAACACAAATAAAGGATCTTTATTTTCATGTAGCAAACGAAATCAATTAACCCTTTTGAGTACCATAATGTTTTAAGCCTAGGAACACTCATATACTACATGTTTTTAATTATTTTTTAAAAAATAGGGCTCATGGATTTTATGCATTATGTCAAAAGCTTACCTATAAAATGATACATCAAGTTGTAATTTTTCAAGTTGCATTATCGAAATTTCGTATATTTAATTATTTTTTTTTGCTGTCTTTTAGAATCTTCAGAATATTGTGTTTTTATTAATATAATTCATATTAAATATTAAATTTGGATGTTGTACAACCTTGGGTTTATTTTATAACATACATGTTTCAAGCACATTTTTTAACAAAGATAAATCGATGGCATAGTTTCATAGTGTTACAACTAAAAATTTGTAGTTTTGAGATATGGCTGACTAATGTTTCGACACATCTAAACTAAGTTAAGAAAATGGTATAATTACAGGAGAACCTCGTCTTTCGCACCTTTGACTTTCGCACAATTCGCTATTTCGCACATTATTGAAAAAAAAAAAAAAATTATAATGCAAAAATGTTTTGATTCCGTGCAGTAATTTCCCTGTCTTACAACGAAACGCATATGAGCTAAGTTAGTACTATCAAAAGTGTTACGTACTGTTCGCACATATGCATTGACACACGAACGCGAGCGGGTCCGAATGCATCCGAATGCATCTGAACGCATCCGAACACTCCCGCCTAATTTTGACAGGTTTAGTCTTGCGTCAGTGCACGTACAGGTGCATTGTTCCGCGAGCTTTGTCACAAATATTTCGTACCCACTTTAACATGAATGGGAAACGAAAAAACAGTGAAGTAGATATGGCAAAAAACAAATTAAGAACCCATTAACTTCATACAATCGAAACGAAGATGGCTATAATAAAACGATCTGAAAATGGAGAGTCTTATGCTTCAATTGGTCGTTCGTATGATATGAACAGGTCAACGATATGTTAAAATCTATATTAAAAAATAAAGATAAAATCAAGGAATATGTAAAATCTTGTGGAAATGTATTATCAAAAGTTCTTTCCAAAAGGCACGGCATAGTGTTGGATGAAATGGAGAAATCTTTGTCGTATTGGATTAGTGACCAAAATCAAAAAGACGTACCTCTGAGTACTTCGATGATTCAAGCTAAAGCTCTTAGTTTGCATAAGGATTGGAAGGCTAGACTAAAAGATGATTCTCACACGGTGTTTCATGCAAGTAACGGCTGGTTTTCAAATTTTAAAACAAGGTATTCTTTACACAATGTTAAATTCACTGGAGAATCAGCTGATGCGGATAAAGATGCTGCAAAAGACTTTATTTCCTCATTTTCTAAAATTATTGAAGATGGAGAATATACCTCTGGTCAAATATTCAATGTAGATGAGACCATCAAGAAATCATCAAGACCTTAACAATAAAAACCATGAACGACGCTTTTATGCATCTCGAGACATTTTTGAATATTATGGAAGAATGTGATCCTAATGGAGAACGCATATCTCAAGTGCGTAGGGCGATCCATAAGAGTACGGCATGTTACAGAACTCTCTACGAAGAAAAAAAAAGTAGTAAAACACAACTAACGCTTGACAAATTCATTAAGAAAATATAATTTTTATTTAGTATGTAATCCAGTGGTTTCCGACCTTTTTGTCATTGCGCCTCCCTTTGAAGAAAAAAATATCTTCGCGCCTCCCCATACTTTATTTCATATAGTAATAAAGACACGTTTTAAAGGGTAAATAAATATGTTGGACTGTTCGCGCCTCCCTTTGCAATAGTCCATGCCTCCCCAGGGAGGCGCGCCTCCCAGTTTGGAAATCGCTGATGTACTTAGTACAATTTTTGGTGTTTTTTTTACTTCCCTCGGCTTTCGAACATTTCAACTTTCGCACAAAGTCCAGGAACCAATTAGGTGCGAAAGTCGAGGTCCTCCTGTATTTAACCTTTAAGTGAATCATTTAGTCTTTAATCTCAATTCAAATCAAATTTATTGCAAATTTGACAGAACTATTATAAAATATGTCAAGTTGTATTTATATATAACTGAGAAGTTGTTTATATTCCTTTATTTTCATTATGCAATTGCAAATTTTAATAAAGTTATAATTTTGTAACCTATTCGCTAATTAAATGGGTCTATCTTTTTAAAATCTATATCTGCTTTCAATTAAGAGCATACTAGTTGTAAGCCCGTTGCCCTCAACGGAAAGGATTTTCGTTACATTTTTATAGTCAGAAAATTTACTGGCGTAAAAAATAAATTGCAAACCTATTTATTTAATTAAAAACATATGACCTCTTATAGAAGTATCTCAACAGAAGGCTTTCTACTACGAACACTGTCTGTTGCTTAGTTGTTCAACCTTTCTTTGTCTAAAAGAGTAAGAATAAAAGTAATGAAGCAAAGAGAGGAATAGTGGTTAGTAACACGTTTGTGTGAAAGGAAATTTTTAGACACCACAAACATCCATGCCTTCAAATAAATGTCCATAAATCGATTGAAAACAATGTTTGTACTGGGATTTGAATGACGAAGCCAAAGACGTTGACCATTTCGTCACGGACTCTAAGCGGGTCTCGAATATTCGACATAATTTTTGCATTTAGTTTTCATGATTATTATTGTAACTTAAATATAATAATTGCCGCTATGTTCACTATTGTTATAATGGATCTGTTATAATTTATTTGTCCTTTAAAAATGTGTTATTTTGAAATTAACTTACATAACCAAAGCAGGGGATAAACAAACATGTGAAAACGTTAAACGAAATTCTGTTAATCGTTGGATTGTTTCACAGATCAACTATAGCAGTGATGGCGAATCTATGACGCGCGCAGACTTTTTCAATTATCCACGCGTTGATTTTTATAAACTTTTTTTATATCATACAAGAGAGAACATACAATCAAAAAACTGAATTGACTGCAAAATGCGTTAAACTTATGATTTTTTTTGTTCACCATGTCTGCTCCCAATGTGGAGTATATGGACTCCCAATGGAGTTTATCTCAACAGAAGTGTTTCTACGAGAACTACTTGTTACTCAGTTGCTCAAACTCTCTTTTTCCAAAGAGAGTAGAAAAATAAAAGGATAGGGCTAAGACGGGACTAGTGGTTAGCGGCTCTCGGTACGCCTCGTTCATAAGATATGATGGGTGGGAGGGGGGAATTTAAGACATCACATACATCCATGCCTACGAACAGAAATTCATAAATCGATTGAAAAATCAATTTATGAAACTGTCCGCACTGGGATTCGAACGCGTGACCTCCGTAACCGAAGCCAACACAGGCGGCAAATATGAATACAAAATATAAACTTAATATTAAGAAATTATCTGAAAATAAACAACAACATATACGTAGCCATCTGTCTACTTTTGCTCATTTGATAGTGATTACTCACTCGTCTAATTTTACATACAAACAGAAAAAAAATCAAATAAATATAATAATATATTTTTATAAATCATGGGTGTTGTACTTAAACGCTGAATTTACCTGTGACAAATAATTTCGGTATTCAAATTACATTAATAGCTTAATGCAGTGGTTGGCAAACTGCGGCTCTTTGGCTCATTGCGTGTGGCTCTTCCACGAAACACCACATACAGTGGCATTGAAACTTCGTGTCCCACGTGCAGAAGATTGTTTTCTGTCTTAAAACTTAGAGTTGGAAGGGTCGATCTCGGCAAACGTACCTCAATCAGATTGAAGACGTTTTAAGCAAAAGCCAGCATAGTTCCCTAATCAAGTTAGTAACAATGTAACTACATATATAGTTTAAGTTTTAAAAAACTGGCTCTCAAAATAAATTTCAATTGTTGTATAGTTTTTTATATGACTTAGTTGATTAGTGAGTTTGCCAACAACTGGCTAAGTGTACAAATCTACAATGAAAATAATAAGCTTAATTTAATTCTACATATAAAGGCCAGAGGTAAAGAGACCCCATGTTAATTCAAGGCTCTGCTGCCATGTTGATCGTACCTGAATACAAGGCACCTGTCATCTGGCTGCACATGTCCACACACTGTGCTTTCATTGTATTAACGCTTGACTATAGAACTATACTGTGAAAACAAAGCTCGGAGAGGAAAGCAAACTTTGTTTTACTGACTTTGGAGCAAACGTTCCGACAACATACTCAGATGGAAAATATCACGAGTCTTTCTGACCTGGAATATGTTTGAAGTAATTGTTTGCATACAAGGGTAGACGATTCAATTTTTGGGGCAAGGATAGAATAAATTATTCGGCTGTTTATCTAAGTGAAATTGAAAAGCTTACAGCCGTTTTTGGTGTGACGTTGTTTATTTGGCAGAATATTTGTTTTTTAACCTAATTCATGTAAATTTATTACAGTCTAGTCTTAAGGGCAGCTTTCAAGATCGTTGGCTTACATAAACGATTTCAAAGGTTCACATCCTAGTAGTAAGTGAAATTGAAAAGCTCACAGCTGTTTTCAGTGTGACGTTATTTATTTGACAGAATATCTGTTTTTTAACTTAATTTATGTCAATTCGAAGACAGTCTAATATTTAGCGCAGCGGTCAATATCGTTGGCTTGCGCAGCAGTCAGTGGTATAGTGGGGCCAGGTCGGCGACCTGGCACCTGAAAATGAAGAAAGTGCCCTGCCACCTTTTTGACTTGTAACTTAATTTTCAAGTACATACATATATTCAAAATCATTTTTTTTATTGATTTAATTGTTACAACTTGTGGTTTTTCTAATACCATGTCCGCTACCAATGTGGAGCATACGGACTCCTAATGGAGTTTATTTCAACAGAAGTGTTTCTACGAGAACTGCTTGTTACTCAGTTGCTCAACCTCTCTTTTTCCAAAGAGAGTAGGAATAGAAGGATAGGGCTAGGACAGGACTAGTGGTTATCTAGTCGCTCTATATACGCCCCGTTCATAGGATAGGATGGGAAGGGGGAATTCAAGACATCACAAAACATCCATGCCTTTGAACATAAATTCATAAATCGATTGATAAATCAATTTCAAACTGCCCGTACTAGGATTCGAACCCGTGACCTCCGTAACCGAAGCTAATGACGTTGACCAAATTTATTTATTTACCAATTTTACAAATATTTGAAAAAAAAAACCAAAAAAATAGGGATGAAATCAATGACCGACCTATTTATTTACCACTTCACCACTGCGTAACAGGATCTCACGGATTCACATCCTAGTATGCACAGCATTTTTTTTAAATCGATTTTGTTAATTCCCATTCAAAGGTATGGGTGTTTGTGATGTCTAAGCCACCCCCTACTCTTCTGATTCTAAAATAACGGGGCGTAGCAAGTGCGATTAGTTGACCACTAGTCCTGTCTTAACACTATCTTTCTATCCATTCTCTATTCGAAAAAAAAGTTAAGTAACTGATTAAACAAGTATTGTAAGTCATTTTCTCTACACTGGGAGCGGATATGGATGAACATATATATTGTTATTATATATATACAATATTCAATACATCCGGGATGTTAATTGTATCGTGTTTAATTGACTTAAGTAATGCAGCACACCAGTAGCAGCCGGTCAATGTGGCATTGGATAAATATACCTCTTGTATATGGAGGGGCGGTTATATTTCATGAAATAATATTGAATATATCATTTATACCAGTCGTGGGGAATCGGCCAAATCTGCAAATTTTTGTAAATTTCTAAATTCCTGAAATTTCGGAAGATCTTTTTTTGGCAAATCCGTAAATTCTAGTCTAAATCCTTTAGGAATATGGGAAATCCACACATTTCTGGGCATTAAAAATTGGTATGAAATTGTTTCCGGCCAAAGATTCCCTAGTCAATGTTTACTGCGGCCTTATGTTGAATCAGAAAAATGAATGCGGCCTTTAGACAAAAAAGGTTACCCACCCCTGATTTAAACCATTCACTCATTTTAAATTCTTCTTGTATTTTATAGTCTATAATTAATATTTTAGAAAATAAATACATGAAACATTTAAAATGAGTGAATGTTATAAATGTTATGTTTGAATTTTATTTCATGAAATATATCCGTCCCTGCATATACAAGGGGTGCATTGATCCAATGCCACATTGACCAACCGCCAGCACACACATAATACTATTTAATTCTTTACTCGCCTTCATTTTGTCCGCTTGCGTAATTCTGTGTCATACTATGCTATGCCTACCGCTATTATTATTTTCTCCACATTCTCTCTCAAGACGATATTGCAATAATTCTGAACACGGTCATCCGGGATTCAACCCGAATCCTAGACCGGAGCGTCCCGAGAAAAGGATAGTGGGAGGGCACAGAGGTCGCTAGGTGGCTCATAACTTTAAAACAGTCGCAGTGTCTTGCCGGAAATGGATGGGGTCGTACCGGAATGCTTTGGGGTCCTCTTCGATAGGGGCGGAGACATAAATAAACCATTCGGAGGATATATTATATTATTTCAGTAGCAAGATGGTATTTGTAAACATATCATGTTTACTTGCATACATTAATTTAAACATCTTTTAATGTAAAACCTAAGGGATTCATTAAAACTAAATTACTTAAATTCAATATATTTTAAAGACTAATTTCACTAACACCCTGTCATCTTGCGTTAATTAATTTTAAAACTTTTTTATCTTCGCTGTGTATTATAGTCCGATACATTCTACAGTGTATAAAAAAATATTTTACTTTGCGGCTAATGATTAATTACGAATTACTAATGCATCTCAGTCCAATCAATTTTTGGGAATACTGTGTATCACTAATGCTTGAGACAATTTCAATTTCAAATTTCTACAAGTATAAAAAAGGATTGTGATCCCGAAATTTCGGGATTGATTTTTTTTTTATTTTTTCCTCTTCCAGGATTTGCAGCTGCTAAAATTTACAGAATTCCTAAAATAAACCGAAATTTGGGACCTACTTTTCTTTACTCCTCGCAAAACTTTCTCTAATTTTCATAATCCCGGGAACAGTACTGCCACAATTCCAGAATTTCAGTATCACAACATTGTACAGGATCCCGGGATTATATCGGGATTGGATTGGAAATCGTAGTTAGACCATTTGAAAATTCTGAAGTCGGAGTCATGGTTTTTTACACGTCTCCTCACTCCTGAAACAAACGCATATTTTTTATTGGTTGCTGAATTGAATGTGTCACAATTAATTGGATATTTGTTATTCAAACTATAAAGATGGCAAGTACTTTTATTTAAATTCTAGGCCCTCTTAAGTAACACTTTTTTACACTCTATTCAACCATAAATAAAAGTCATAATTTGTCTTCAAAGAGAAGTCTATGATACAGAAATACATGTGTCTATCTGCCTGTCACCAGAACTCTTCTCAACCGGTTAACAGTAGCGATGTAACATTTGCACAAATAATTCTGCTGCCATTTCTAAATCTACCGTGTAATTTACAGCTTTCAACATTGTTATTAATTAACGGACATGTTTTGCGAGTGGTACATAAGGTTCTATTTCCGTTGACAATTTAAATATCTATTAGCTAGCATCAAAATAACGCTGTAACAGCGAAGACACAAATAATCGTACTTCCAGTGGCTGCGTTTGTAAGTTCTAACCAGGGCATACAATCCTGGACCCTTTTTATAATCCCAAGATTGAACATGAACCATTAAATCGTGGACAACAAATGAGAAATTCGGGACTTCAAAAATTTTTGGTCGTCGATTTTTAAATCCTGGGATTTCAAAAAAAAATCTCAGTGCCCAATTTTACAAAGCCAGAAATTTACTGATTTCCCAAAATGCCAAAAATTTTACCTTTTTTTAAGTCTCACGCGAATTTCCAAACTTTAAGAGAATTTTGCACTTCTTATCCTCAATCCCGGGATTAATACTGTCACAGTCGCAAAATCGGCTGGTATCCCGGGATTGGACGCCCTATTATATGCTTCATGAATAAATCTGGACAGTACAGTACACCTATTTTTTATGATTATAAAACACACAAGTTTTATTCATAGAAACGTAGTGTATTAGCTGTCGTATCTTTAATAAAGAATTTCATGTTAATAATTTAGTAGAAAGAGAGCGTAATGTGTACTCCCGAATGAAACCGTGTAATAAATCAAGTATTTCATAAAATAGAAATGACATTAAAATATCACAACCACAGCATTTGCTTTTGGTTTCGGTACGCCACTGGTAGCAAAACCAAAGGGTACATGTACTTGTGGGTTAGGTGTCCTGGATGTAGGTACAAGTGGTCAAAATGGATTTCCGTCCCTTTTCGACGACGAATATGAATGACGTGAAATTATTGAGGAACACTTCGATTTCGGGAAATATATATCGAGGCTTATTCGAAAATTCGAATGGCGTAATTAACATTTTAATAAAATTGTTTTGTTTATTTTTTTATCTGTGTATTATTATTATACAATACATTTATTTATAATAACTATAAATATTTTCTTCAAACTTGATCTAAAAATTGATCTGTTTGAATTTTTGAATTTTTTTTTTGCTATCCAATTTATGATTGTATTTTCTACGTTGTAAATTGTTTGATAAAAAGGACACATTATTATTATGAATGATTTAAGAAAGCGATTTAGTATGCACATATATAAAATATTAGATTAAATTATTATCCAGTTATCAATAATAAAAAAAATATATAAAATTTCTTCACAAATTAAATATTTAAAAATACTTATCATTCGATTGTGTTTGGGAAAAGAAATATTTTAACACCACCAATGTATAAAGCAGTAATTCTCTTTTTCTAATTTGTAATACTGAGGGCTACACAAAATGCTATTTAATGTCAATAAGCTCATTTATATTAAATATGAGTTTTTATTTTGTTCTCCTGCAAAATTTTCACAGATTAGTTGCCGTTTTATTTGCCGAGGATGTCGAATAAGAAAGTAATATATATTTAACTGAATTAGCGTATGGATTAATCTTTCTGTGTCTCATTTAAGAATCAATTGAATTTGTGTGAATATAGAAATAAAAAATACCTATGCACTGAAACAAAAATCCATGAATTGATTGAAAAATAAACAAATAAAACTGTGAATTTAGATTTGAGGTTGTGTGTAACCGCACGCTATTAATTCATTAATTTGTTGGAATTTTCTGAAACTGTATTATTTCATTAAATTTATATATGTATATGAATGTTAAGTTTTAGTTTAATCAGATGATTTAAATAAAAGCATAAAATTTAATGACTGAAGTTTCAATGACGAAATCAGCGATAAATCTAATGTTTTTGACTATTTTAAAATATAAGGGATACCAAAACAAATATATGCTAAATAGCTATTATATAATGAATGTTATCAAACCTATCGAAGTTTTAAAACGGAAGTATTTTCATTTTTTAATATTTTACAGCGATTCCCGAATATAAGTTCATTGGAACCTCTCATTACGAGTTTAATTCATTCCAGAGTCTTACTCGTTATGTGGAACACTCGTTATGCGAAACGATTTTTCCTATATAAAACAATGTAAAATGCAATAATACGTTCCATGCCGAAAATAAAATCAATTTTTATATTTTTAACGATTATTAAAATAAAATTACAAACTTATAAATTGTAAGAGTAACAACTTGGAATGCGATTTCGATTTGCAAAAAAAAACAATAAAAAAATTAACTAGTTTATTAGTTTAAACTTATGACAAATAATAAATTCATTTTTACTATAAAGCTGTCTAGACATTCTTTTTTGCCAACGCTTCAAAATTTGGTCAAAATGTGACACAGCATTGTCATTGAATACATTTGTAAATCGCATAACCACCTCCTTATTAGGATGATGCTTTTCAATGTATAATGCAACAGTTTCCCATACTTTAAGCATTTCTTTTATTGCGCCAGAAGATTGTTAATCTGCTACTTCCTCCTTCCCTACTAACAAACTCTTCTCCATAACTTCTTGCTTTGAAAAACAATGTAGCTGCATAAGCTCTTCGGTGGTCAGCTCTTGACTGTGCTCTTCTACAAACTCATCAATATCGTTGTCATTTACCCAGTCCCATGGTATTAGAGTGGGCACTCACAGGTGAGTGACGTGAAGATGGTACTTTCTCTTTCTGCATCACTCGTTAAGGTAGCATTTTGTTCACAATCTGTTTTGCTCGTTATGCGAATTACGCGTTATAAGAGGTGTTCATTATGAGAGGTTCCACTGTATTGTCATTTTTCGAATTCAGGGATGAAATGATTGTGTCATTGGTAGGGATTCTGGGATTGAAAGCTTTAGTCTAAGCACAGTTCTGGTAATCATTTGTAAGCAATTAACACTGCCGTGTTACGTATAAACCCAATTAGTGCTGTAAATCGGTTACGAATGGTGACGGGTGTAATGTTGAGTAATCTGAAAACAAAATAATTCGGTCGCGGAATGGCTTTATGAAATCAAATGATATACGCTATTATATGATTGACAGAAATGTTAAAACATAATATACATACAGCAATACGAAATAATACATTAGAAAAATAATATTTTTGAATCATAAATGCCGCGATGATATCTGTTAAAATAATAATTTGACAGTTGGCGTTTAGTCCACTAGTAGATTGTCCACTTCAAAATATAAAATATCTTCTTTATCGTCAGATTTATTTTCAATATCAGAAGTGGGTGATAGATTAAAAATTCTGGACATAACTGTCATTGGCAGACATTGATCATTTATGTTTGATGTAAGGGTAAAATGATAGGGTCGACGTGAGAGCTTTTTTGTGCTTTTAAGGGTAATTTTATCATTTGGTTTATTATAATTATACGAATAGATATTTTTTTTCAAATTCTTTGAGCTTTTTATTACACAACATTATATACGCTTTATAAAGTCTTTCAATGTTAAAAAAATAATTAGGACGGTATACATAACAGTCGATTTGACATTCAGTAGCTAGAAATCTCATCGTAAAAAATGATTTAATCTTGCTAACAATTAGAGCGTACACTTCAAGGATCCCGTCCAATTTTGTGATTCCGAAATCCCAGGATTTTGAAATTGAGAATAAACAGTGCAAAATTCTCGACAATTTTAGAAATCCGCGTGAAACCTAAAAAATAGTTGCGAATTTTTTGTCATTGTAGGAAATCCGTAGTTTTTTTAAATCAGTATCCAGAAAAAATCCGCAAATTTCTGGGTTTTTGAAATCGGTCAGTGAGATAATTTTTATAAATCTGTGAATGATCTAAAAAAGGCCCCATTTTTTTCCACGATTAACTGATGAATGTTCAATCCCAGGATTGGAAGATTGTGAATCCTGAAATCCCAGGATTACAAAAAAAGGCCTGGGATTGGATAGCCTACTAATTAAATAATATAAATTTAATTTGATGTATAAATTTATATTTAAAGTTTCAATAAAGTTATTTCATTTAGTTTTTCGATACATACAAATATCACTCTACGTAAACACATATTTTGTCAAATGAAAAAAGTGTTTCGAAACGTTCCGCAAATCGTTCATCAGACAACGTTCCGGCATTTTACATAGCTGCGATTTTTGTAAACACTGATTAAAATGTGGCGAGTAAATAAAAACATATAATACATATGTACGGCTGCACTGAGTGGTAAGTTGGGCATACGCTTAAAGATTTTTTTACTGATCGAGTATTTTTAAGAGGACCAACATACTTTTTAAAAAACACAATATGATAACTCCAAGAGAAGATAATCTCTATACCTGGGTATTACTCTCATGTAAGGTCACTGTAGTAGTGAGACGGATAATATGGAAGAAATTTCGGTATCACAGACATTCATGCTTATAAGCAGAAATCAATTAAAGATTCAAGTTTACAAGCATCGTTACTAGGGATTGCAATCCCGAGATCAGTGATCCCGACCAATTTGGCGCTCCCGTAATCCCATGAAGTGAATCCCTGACATAATATTATGATCAATAAAATTAGCACAATCAACTCAGATTTGTATGTTCGTTAAATATTTTAACGCAATCTTCAGACTTCTACTGTTATGTTTTAACCCGTAACATGCCATTCTAAAAAATCACGTTCCCTACCATGATGGAAACTCAGTTTCACTGTTTATTGACAGTATTTAAACCTAAGTTAGAACTTAAAAAATAATTTTAAAAATTGATGTATGCTAGAATGCCTAAAATGATAAATACGTATTGACAATATTAAGAGAAATATTGAATGATTTAATGCCTCAATTATTTACGATTGCATCATGGGCATGGAGGTGTTAAAAAAACAATAATGATAAAATACGTCAACTAAAGTTGTACTTTTGTATAGATCCTTCAATAAATTGTCAGGTCTATGTTGTTTGCAGCGGCTATTGGTAGATTTTTACCATCGGATAGACCCGTTGAAAAAGAGAGATTAAATAAAAATGGAGGCAAAGGCTTTGATACCGCGCTGGCGTGTGTCATTAGTCTTCACCGGAAAACCGATTCGCTGGCAAATTTCCCACAGGAAAAGGCGAGACCTTATCCGATGTGGATACGTTTAATTAAAAACAAGTTTCAGATAATCTACCGCGCAGCTTTGAGGTTTTTTTTTTGTTTCTATGAACGGTGTGACTATGAAAATTGTTTTGATTTATTGCAGGTGATTTGTATCGCTTACACTGCATGTGAGCAAAGTTTTCTTAGACAATAACATTTAAATGATATTATAATGAAATTGAATAATCGATTACAAGCCCGCTATTTTCTGTAAAATGAACTTAATTTAAACTATTTTCTGTAATGTGTGTATAAGAGATTCTTAAGTCTTTTTAAGAGATTCAGCGTTGTGGGCTTCCGTGCCGGACCTCATGGGTATGAGTTTATCACTAGTCCTGTCTTAGCCTTATCATTCTATCCCTACTACTCTCTTTGGAAAAGAATGGTTGGGCGACTAAGTAGCAAACAGTTCTCGTAGAAAAAAAGTATTTTGTTGAGATACCTTCATTAGGAAGCCACATGCTCCACATTGGGAGCGAATATGGATAAAAATAAATGGATAAGATTTACCGAGCCCTTTGTTAAGATATTGGCACCCCACCGCTGCTCTGACAGCTTAGGTTTATCTTATAATATTGATTTTGAAGTGTTGAGCTGGAACTTGGTTGTGTTTAAGTATGTCTTATTTATAATATTTCTTATAATGTGTGATTGACTTTTTTATGCGTATTAATAAATGTCTAATTATTTTAATTTATGAGCGACAACCAAAAGAAATAATGCTTGTTATAACCGTTTTTGAGATAGATCGATTGGGAGCTTAACTCTTAAATGAAATTGTCATGTCCCGAGAAATTCTCGCGTTCCGAGACCGTAATATATAGACTCATAGATTTATTATTTGTATTGGTTCCGTTATATTTTGTTGTTAAAGAATTTGTATTTAGATAAAACTATTCCGCTAATTTTTCAACCGCTTACAGAACAAAAAACGTGTCTCGAACATTTAGATTGTGGCTGAATTTGCGTGGCACCTTTTGGAGAAATTAAGGCTTCCAAAAGAAAATCATTTTCAACTAAATATAAAAACAGAGTCACAGACCTTTTGACACACAATGAAGACTTTATCATACTAAAATGACATATCTTATTTTCACATGATGCTTGATTTCATCACAAGAATGTCCCTTCATAAAACACATTTACCAAATAAACTTGTAACCAACTAATGATAAACACAACAGTCACACATTAAAACACCTAGACAAAACAATATTACGTAAAGAAGGTTCAAAAATATTTCAAAGACGAATAATATTCTTTGTTTTATCTTTACTTTTCCTTTGTTTGTTTTAAAGTGAACATTATACAGTAGCCTCTATCTTTATTATTCACTCTGGCAGTCGTCTCAGAATCTCATAAGCATTTATCACAGAGACACTAAAAACCACAAACTTACCCTCTAGTTGGTTGAAGGTAACACATTTCACAGTGAAAGCGATATAGTAGATTTCTTAGTCACAAGAAAGGTTGTAGGTAACTATTTCATGTTTCTACCATTAGTAATTGAATACTTTTACAAAATATTCCTGTTAATAGGAAGAAGCGCTTACTTTTTTAGAGTGGCAAATATATTATTATGTAGATTGTAGTTCACAAAAAATATTTGTATATACTTTTTTCGATGAATTTCGGCGGTCACTCTGTGAAAGTTTATTTTTAATATAAAAATAATATTGATAACTCTTTTTCTTAGTGCAGTTGTTATGTTATAAATTACATAAATACGAATTTTATTTTAAAAATTACAACATAAGAATTCGAATTTTGTAATTTATTCGTAAAGGTGGGCATACATCAAGGAACAAATGGTTCCAGAACATTTCCTGGAACACAAAATTCACGTGACCCGAGATAGGTTCCCATATTCATCATCTGGAATTGAGCGCAAACAAGGAACCCTGGGAATATACATAGAGCGCTTACTCCCTTACTGCCGCATGTCACAATTGTTTATTCAAGTCAGCAGACTTGTGAATAGTTTTTATTAAACGTTGCACACTTCAAATTTGACTAATATTTTATTGAAACCAAGATGTATTATGGCAATGTACGGCAACCCGGAGCTTGGTTATTTGACATCTTATAATTGAAGTAAATTTATAATTCCCTTTACAAAACTTTAAACTAGTTTTGGTGATTAAATCACTGATCAGTGTAGCTATCTTCAAGATCCCATCACTTTGTCACCAGCCTCACCACCATGTAAATGAAGAAAAGCATTAAAAATGAAATTTTTAAAACTGAAAATTCTTCCTGTTCGGCAAAGTAACGTCTATATTTATCAATAGAAAACTGTCTCGATTACGTCGGGAAACTAGTGACGTCGATTCGAGGAGCGTCCGCAGGCTTCGGTTATACCCTGTCATAGGAAACTTCGTTAAAGAGGAAACAAGCTACGACTCCAGGTACTTGGGTAACGGAAGCTTTTGTTCTATAAAACATTTTCTTGTACTGACGTGCCGCGTTGAACATACGTTTAAATATAATTTAACGGATGGAAAACATGTCAACAGCTACAGCTAGCGATGATAGTTATTTGAATATGTACATTTGTGAATGACATTTATGGAGTGTGGTCTTCAATCTTATTCAGGAGAACCACTCATTTATGTTTTAATTTTATAAAACAACAAGTATGAAACAGTGTTTTGCTAATATTTAATATAGAGTCTTTCCTTTTAGGGTGTTCACTGTCAATACTTGGTGGAAAGGCATTATATTAATAAAAACACAATATTCCTTTGTACTTTATTCCACTTTATTTAATATGTCAGGACCTGTTTTGCTCATTACGAGCATCGTCAACTGTCAGTTGTCAGTTGACAAGTACAAAGGAATATTGTGTTTTTATTAATTTTGACAAGATGGTCAGTAAATGATGAGTCACATATGGCTAGATCAATATTCGTTTATTTTATCATATTATGTGTATATATACGAGCATTTTCAGTTGACGATGCTCGTAATGAGCGAAACCGGTCCTGAAATATTGAATAAAGTTTAATGAAGTACAAAGGAATATTGTGTTTTTATTAATAGTGTCTTTTCACCAAGTATTGGCAGTGAACACCTTCAAAGTAATACAATTTAAATCGAGCGCGTTCGTGTAGTACATTATACGTTATATATTCTTCATTCACACTTTTTTTTTGCCACAAGGATACAAAAAACATTTTTATTTGTCGGAACGTTGACAGGGAAGACATAAATAAAAATACTTGGGATGAGTGCGAGATAGCTCCTCGAAATGGATTGAAAGTATATAGCCATCAAAGAGACCTCAATTTTCAATATCTCAAATCTTATCTTGCAACCAATCTAAAAATTCATGTGTATCACAAAGCACACGGAAAAATGTATTTCTCCAAGCTTTTCTATATAACGTTACGTTTTACAGGCAGATTTTATTACGCTGATAAATACGGTTTCTATCGGAAGAGTAAAGCCTCTCAGAATTCCAATTAATTTATTTTTTATCCCAGCTGTACGATATTCATGTTTTATGTTGACAAGAAATAAACTTAAAAAAATAATGATCAACAAAATTGTTTCGATATTATTAATGCGAAAAATAACTCTTCAACAATTCTTTTTTTTTTAAATATATATTTTAAAAAGTGTTGAACTCGGTGAAATTTTTTCTTGTAAGTCACTCGAGATCAACTCGAAGAGAATTGACTTAGGTCTCAAATTTTAATTGAAAAAATCTTAATTTGATATTGTGCTTACAGTGGAAAGACCTCAGACAAGCCTGATTGGCAGAGAGATTTCTAACCAACTAGATAGACCACAGCAGGTGAAATATAATCATAAAAAAATATTTCTGTACCAAATTAAAGACAAGTTGAATTATATTAAATACATGATATATATATACTAATACACCTACTTTCAATGGTTTCGGGGGTAACTTTGTGGAAGATCATTTAAATATAAAATTTAAAATAACTTTGATTATTCCACGTATTGTGTAACTAACTGTGACACGTGTTTCGCCTCTTTCAGAGACATCTTCAGGCTAACTATCGAAAAAAATTCTTAAGTATTGAAGCAAGATTGCTTCTAACATTTTAGGAATAAATAAAACTTTTAACAAAAAAGAAAAATTATTAAATAATATTTTTAATAAGACGGGTTGCTCGCCATTACTTACATTGTTTCCAATTAATAGAGTAATCACCAACCTATCTGATTGATTGCAGCTCATTAGTTTATTAGTTTGTAATGTTTAACGTCATTAGTAGTATGATTATATTTATTTGCTTTGTTTCGATTCTATAATCCCCTCC
The DNA here is from genome assembly GCA_031772345.1 of Himalopsyche anomala. Classification (NCBI taxonomy): domain Eukaryota; kingdom Metazoa; phylum Arthropoda; class Insecta; order Trichoptera; family Rhyacophilidae; genus Himalopsyche; species Himalopsyche anomala. Next base: position 6,185,723 of record CM062840.1, read on the forward strand.
TTGCTTCCCTTAAAAGGGAAAAAAACCTAAACTCCATTTTTGATTTCATAATTAAAATTTTAGAATCAATCTTGCTTCATTACTTAAGCAAATTTTGCGATATTAAGTCTGAAGAAGCTTCTGAAAAAAGCGAAACACGTGTCACAGATAGTTACACAATACGTGGAATAATCGAAGTTATTTTAAATTTTATATCACCTACTTTAATTCAATATTATACAGATTTCGACTGAAATCGCTTGATGAAAAATTAAACCGTTTAAATTGTGTGTTTTTAATATTTTTTGTCACTTACTTACTTATTACCCGGGCTAATTTTTACTTTAAGTAAAATCAATAAATAGGTAACTTATAAGTAAAACAATAATTTATTAAAAGTAATCACTATCGATATTGCGAAACTTCAAATTTTAACAATAAAATAAATATTATCAAAAACAATAAATAAGTTTTATAACAGCATAAAATATTCTTAACAGCTCTCAAAAAAGGTAAGCGAAAAATTAAAAATATGGTCTGATAGAACAACGTAACTACAATGATTTTAAACTTTACAAAAATTTCCAAGTTTCGGCGAAGAATTTTCTTTTCTGCACACCGTTACGAATTCATGCAATTTTAATTAACTCTTCTCGTTGTAGGAAAAAACCAAATTTCCCAGGGAAGCCTTTTCTAGTATTTTAATTAAATGCACGGCGTCCACTGAAATCGTTTTATTTAATGAAATTTATTCAAAACAAAGGAAAAGCATTCCTTGCATTTGTAGAGATAAAAACAATCCCTACTTAATTTAATGATTCAGGTAAACGTCTCTGTTGTCTAATTAAATGAAAATATCTGTATATACTAAAAATCAATATAACAGAATATTTTTGAATAAAATATTGTAGTAGAAGAACGAATTTGTTTATATCTCGTCTAAGGTTATATAAAGATTTTTAGACCAAGGTCATCCTAACGTCCCGTAGTTCCACTGAGTACATTCTGTAGATCAGTGATGCACAAACCACGGCCCGCGGGCCGCATGCGACCTTTTTTGATTTTTTTTTTTTTTTTAAATAAAAAAAAATATTTGACATTACAGCTTACGCCAATGCGTCAAATATTTTTAAAGTTTTAAAGTTGAAAGATCATACGAGATACACTCGATGAGAATTTTTGTAAGTCACATGAGATTAACTCAAGGATAATTGACATCACAAACACCCATGTCTTAGATCTCAATTAAAAAAATTAAAAAATCCAATTTGACATTGTGACCTTACCGGGAATCGAACCCGGACCCCCCTGATCGGTAGAGCAAGCTCTAACCAACTAGACCATAGCGGGCGACAATTTTGTGGCGGCCCTTTATTATTTTTCTCAAACATATTTTTTCACGTAAAACGTTTATTTAATAAATGTTAGCAAGCTTTTTCTTTGATGAAGGAGAATAAATCGGTTCATAAAAACAGGCTTACAAATATTATGTCAAATTAAAAAAAAAAAAAAAAAATTAACAAAGACCAAGAATGTATTAACTTATGAATTGCATATAAATGAAACATAAATATTTCACATTGAAACGATTTTTAATAAGCAAGTACCCACAATCCTTTTTTGCATGGCTTATTTATGTTCACGTTTTCGAAATAACACGGTCGAAATAATATAATGGAACCTATCTATATTACACGGTTTTAAGGCTGTTTTATATGGAACGTACATGAGTTCTGTATAAAAATGGATTGAGCGTACTTTAAATTATTTTTTTCTTTGCGGCCCGAACCCACGATAATTTGTTTTATGCGGCCCGCTAGAAGGTAAAGGTTGTGCATCACTGGTTTAAGCTAACCAATCCCATAATGAACAACAAGAATTCCTGTAAACATTGATGCAAATAGAAATAAATTACTTCATATATATTTTAAAAATAATTCACCACGTGAAATGTACATTTTGATTGATTATATTGCTACAGAGGAAAATACGTAAGCGTAAAATTCCGTTGCAAGTTGGATACAAAATATTGACAGTATATTGTAAAGTGTTATATGTAGTTGGGCATCACATGGCCAAAAAGCAAACTGTTTGATCGATCACTAGCCATTTCCCATTTCGCGTGCCTCGTGAAATATATTTTATTTCACACAGTAATGTTACAGTGACAAAAGATAATTGAGTCGTCTGGTATCAAAAGCAGAACTATCCCATATATTTCGGATTTAAACTAATGCTGTCACATTATTCTGCTGGTAGTGTATGGCTAGAAATTAAAAAAAAATTAAAATCAAATAAATCCGGAAAAAAACGCAAACGAAAATGATGCTTGGTATCAAAAGCAGAACTGTCCACGACGTTGGAAACAAAAGTAGAACAGTTTGGTAAATCAGGACTCTTACCAATCACAGAGTTACTTTAAGTGATGTCCCATACAAATTTAAAGTTGCTTTCGTTGATGAGCTATGTTTACTCAAAAAGCCAACAATACGTTATTCGTGTTTTTTTCACAACTTCTAAAAATGGATAGTTCTACTTTTGATACTATACGACCTCAATTCTGATTATTTGTAAATAGAGATAAATATTTTTTAATTATATTTTTTTAAATATATATTCTTTACCATGTCTGTTCTCAATATGGAGCATATGGACTCCTAATGAAGTTTATCTCAACAAAAGAGTTTCTACGAGAACTACTTGTTACTCAATTTGAATCGTTCAAATTTTGTCAATAATGACCCGGGTTTCGCCTTTCATCATCTTCAGACGAAACCCGGGTCGTTATTGACAAAACATGTGTGAATGAAAATTATTTGAACGATTCAAATGTAATATTGAAATTCCACCAAGCACTTCGAGTCAAAATCTTAAATTACTTGTTACTCAGTTTTGCAACCTCTTTTAGAGAGTAGGGTTAGAAAGATAGGGTTATAACAGGGTTAGGAGTTAGCTGATCGCCCTCGATACGTCCCGTTTTTAGGATAAGATAATCATTATTATCAAATACTGTGATTATATATGAATCCATCAGAGGTGAAGTGAGCCAAGTAGTTTTTTATAAAAAAAAGTTAGACGCGTTGTAATATTCTACACATTTTAAAGTATCGTAAAAGTGAAGAAAACTAAGTTAATATACATTGCAATAGTGCTATCTCCGTAAAATAAAAATATTCAATCTACCAAAACACAAAATAAAGACGTGATTGTATACTTAAAAGCCCAAGAAAAAAGTTTTACCATTTTACTTATTGGCTCACTTCACCACTAGAGGGCCCATATTAAATTATGTGACTCAATAATTATGGTTCTCTATAATATGTTAACAAGGGCTCGCTTAATCTCAAAGCCATTCTCGGTGTTCTGGGGAAGGATTGATTTTTTTTATCACTTCTTTTGCAATTATATGCAATAATAAAATAAGCAATATTACTACTAAATACACATATATTATGTAAAAATATGCAATTTACCGTAAACTTATCGATGTAAATGGTTAAAAATGTACTTCTTTGTAAGCTGAAGCTATCCATGGAGAATATATAAGTCAGAAATTGCAGTTGTACACTAATTTGATCTGAGTATATTGTTTTATCTTGCATTAACAAGGAGCTCGCCGGCCTTAGTAAAAAATAACAAGGGGCTCGCACGAGCCCTTACAAGCCCCTTCTAGCCCACCCCTGATTTCAAGTATTTGTAGCGCGAAGTTGTTTTAATTATTTAAAAAGCACGTCTGAAGTCGTTCCATACAAAATAACACACTGCTTTAAATCCGATTAATGGGTTACGTGTTATTGTATTTTTCAGCTGGGGAGAAAAACTTTGAATGCAGTAAGATTGATTACTTTCCCAAAGAAGAATACGCACCTGATCCCAACGACTCAACGATGGCAATACCATGTAAGTAGTTCACACCACTCTTTTTTTATTTATTTTACACGATCAATAGCAGCATCAGGTAAAAGTATTTCACAGAAAATAAAATACAATTTGATTATAGAAGAAACTCCAGACAAGTATAGCTGAAGCGTCTTTTTTTACTTTATTGAAGTGTCAAAATAAAACGTCGATGGCGTACTTTATTGTAAAAGTCTTCAAATTCTTCCTTAAAAAAGAGATTCAGCTGTAAGCTTAAGATACTTATACTTTGATCAACTTAGAACATTCTTTAAATTAATACGACTTTGTTAAAGAACAAATCCATCAAAATGTCTTAAAAGCAATTATTTTTAGAGTCATTTAATACAAAATGATTAAAATTTTAATAAAAACAAAAATATCGAAATACTAAATTGCGTAAATAATAATAAAGAATTAATCAGATTTCAATTTTAATTTGAGATCTAAGACATGGGTGTTTGTGAAGTAAATTCTCCTTGAGTTAATCTCATGTGACTTTCAAATATTCTCATCGAGTATATCTCGTATGATCTTTCAACTTCATAATATTTGATGCATTGGCGTAAGCTGTAATTTCATCAAGCTGTAATCAAATATTTTTCTTTAAAAAAAAAAAAAAAAAGTATTAGTTTAATTTCGACAAATATGGGATAGTTCTGCTTTTGATACCAGACGACTTATATGTCGTAAGGTTATTTATTAATATATGACACAATCAGTAGAAAACAAAGATATCAAATTTAATAGTAAAAATGAAATTATGAATCGAATAAAAATATTAAACTATTTTTATTTTGAATTGTTTTTTATAGACACTGATATTTTTTCTTGTGTTCTTGAGAACTCACTCTTCGAATGTGGTGTTATTTTTTTATTGTAAATTTGTATTTTATTATCGCATTGATGTGCGTTTGGGGAGTCAAACCCTTATACCGGGGCTATATTCGGGTGGAAGTTACAGTTCCTAAGCGGTTATCGTTTTAGGCAATATTATTATTCGCGTAACAATATATTCATTGACTGTTACTAAGAAAAACAATATATATCATTATTTATTATGTTCCCAAAAAGACAATAACATGTAAAACAGCTCTGAATAATTTTCTAATAAAAAAGCTAGCATGTTTTCATTCCTTACATCGTCACGTCCTTTATTCGGCGCTTTGTTTTTTTACCGTACAAATAATATATTTTTTATTTCATATAAAATATTGGATAGTTTTTCATGTCGCCAAAGTGCTTTATCATAAATAAAAAAACCAAGGGAATAAATAATGACCTCTCTCAGGATTCCTTTACCATAGCAAGGTAAGTAGCCTACAACGGGTGCTTTTTTTCTTCGAAGAAAATGCCTTTTGTGACCAAGTTTGTGCTTTGAGAAATACAAAAAATACAGGAAATTGTGGGAAAAAGCTTAACGACGTAAAATAGACTGAAAGTGGCTTTTAAAAAGCTCTGACAAACACACAGTCATTAGTATGCAGTATTGCGATCAAATTGCAAATAATTGAACGTATTTAATGAATGGTTATATTTTACTTACTCTTAAAAGTAATATTTTAACTGTAAATTATCAAACAAAATACTCAATCGACTGCTGTTTCCAAAAAATAAACCTAAGCATTAAATGTTAAAATTTCAACTTACCGTGATTGTTACAATATTTCAAATGATAATTTAATTAAACCCTTGTTCCTATGAAAATATCGATAGTGATGATTTTTATGATACCAGCTCTCGTAGAAAAAGGTTTCTTGATACATCCCTATACGGAAGCTATGTGCTCTATATTGAACATGGATTTAAAAAAAATATTCAAAAGTTCTTTTAATCATAATCCGATTGTGAGTATCGTTCACACATTTTATATTATTTTGTAGTTGACGTTACATCACCTTACCGTTTTTACACTTTGTATATATTGTTGTATGCAAGTGAATCAATAAAAAAATATGTTATGGAATACAATTTACTTATACCTTTATTTATATCTGACAAAGCGTGGTTAATAGCTCAAGCACACCCACCTCTAATTTAGATGAACACTTGTCTTTTTTTTAAATTTTCATCCGCTCTTAATCTAGAGCAGTGATCGTCAAACGGTCGCTCGTGAGCTACCGGTAGCTCGCCGAGGTTTTTTCGGTAGCTCGCGTAAGATATTTAATCATATTTTTAAATTTGCCTATAAATTTTTTTTATTGAACTGCGAAAAAAAAATCGAATGAAGGCATTATTTTATTCTACCTACTTATTTACTATGAAGGTGGTTAAGAGTAAATATAGAAACAGACTCACAGGTGTACATCTTGATAGTTCCATTCGGATGGAAGTGACAAGGTACTCACATTGAAAAAATTGTGGAGGAAAGTGAATGCCATTATTTTCATTAATTATTTTTACTCACAATTATTTTTCAATTATTATTTTGTTTATAAATAAATCATTGATATTTTATTAGAAAATCTAATGTTTTAATTTATTTTAAGTAATATAATAATATTATGTATGGTACGATAAGAGCCGATGATAAAAAAAACTATAAAGAAAGAATATATATAGGTAGCTCACCAGAAAATTTCAATTTCTGAAAGTAGCTCACATCCTTATTGAGTTTGGAGACCACTGATCTAGAGCATATCGCCTTCTTATGAAGGTTTTTCTACAACTTTCTTTTTTGAAGATAGTAGAGATAGGGTTTGAAAGAAATAGTAGCTAACTAATCGCTCTAGCTGCGTCCCACTATTTTTAGGATTGTAAAAGATTGGGAAGAGAATTTGTATACATCATAAACACCCATGCTTTCAAACAGAAGTCGATTGAAAAATTGCTAATTGTACTGGGATTTGAACTCGTGAGATCCGTCTCGAAAGGCAACAACGTTGACCACTACGCTACAGACCCAATTATTACTAAGTCTTACTTAAATTTAATTAGCATTACTTTTTTAGTTGATTTCAATTGGTTATTTCTTCCAGATGCCGTTACAAAGTCATCATTTTTTTTACTACTGGCGACTGCTGTGCTTTTTGCTGGATATGTTTGCTGTGCAGTAGGCCACTGCGCACGTCATCGGCGCATCTACACATTTACTTCTGGAGTTCTATTCATAGTGTCAGGTCTGTATTTTTTTGATATTATAAAAGTTTTTGTATGAAAAGTTTAATAATACTTCGAGAGCTTTTTCCCCTTTGGATTAGATTAAAAAAACACTGAAACATAAGAAAACTAAAAAATTGCCTGAAGCGCTGCTTTTACTTCTTTATCATATCGATTAAAAGCACAGATTAAGCTTTTGATATCCGACTTCTAGTTGAATTCACTACTTAAACACGTTACTTAGTCGCCGATTAAATTATCTAGTCCAGTGGTTAACAAAGTGTGTCCCGCAAAATTTATATAAAAAAAAATGTTTTTCACCCTGCGGTTTATTAGTTTGCTAGAATCTAAATCTGTCAATCTAGGCTCAAATTTTATGTTTTGAATACGCAAAACATATGCTATATAGTTGTTTACTAGAATTTAAATATACAAAATTGTATATTTTTTTTGTCTTATGTTTTCTATAAATAAAAAATATTTACCAAAAAAATAATGGCCCGTTAAATATTTTTTATTTCAAAATTGTCCCTTTGATGAAAATGTTTGTGAACACCTAATCTAATCTCTTTTGCTTAACCATATACATTTTTTTCTCACTTAATTCACATTTTTCTTTTATTGTATCCAGATAGATTATAACTGTTTAGTGAAGCAAAATAAAAAGAGAAGAAAGGTGATTTGTCGATCTATTTAAAACGATTTTTATGAGAGAAATTCGAACATTGTATTTTCAAGACTTATTCCTTTTTAACCATTCACTATTGTAGTACTAAAAACATCTTTATATTTTATTGATGTAATGCGTATTTATTTTTATATTATAACGAAATTTATCTTGCCAATGCATTTTGTAGAACAGTTTGCACACTATAAAAAACAAATACCACCCTTAGTTTCTTTTATTTTGTTTCAAACTCACACCACTTTTAATTTTAATAAACATTCTTTTTGTATATATAAAATTTAAAAGCTTTAAATTTTATACTAATCAAGAAAGAAAATCCCCGAACTAATTTTTACTTACTGAGAAAAAAAAATTAACTAAGCATTTTTCTACTCCAGTTTATGTCGGCGAATAATATTTTATGAGTATCTTTGCAACTCGGCAGAAAATTTGCTACATAAGTTGGCTAAGAATTTATTATCTTAATGACTTTCAGACAATTTCACACATGCTAGGGTATATTTTCGTCAACATTGTAGTTTTATGTTATTTAACTAATTTTGTTACTCAAAACTTTTATTGCCAACCAACCACGACTTTTAAAATTGTGTCTGCTCTAAAACTTATACAAAAGAATAAATGATAAAATTACCCTCCCAATTTATTTATTTGTATAAATTTTCTGTGAAAAAAATTATACATATTTAAATTATAAACAGCGTTTTTCTGATATTTTATTTTATTATTAGAAGAACAGTTTTGGGGGGCCACGGGCAAATCCAAAAACTGTTTGTCTACGAAAGAGGTAAAAAACGGTCATTCCTGGTTTTTTAAATTGAATTACCTGGAAGAGCTAAAAAAAAAATTTTCGCGACTTTTCATTTTGGAAAATCGTTAATTCCTTGATTTTTAAAATCTGCCAGCGACCACAAATTTTTGAGATGTAATTATTTCGGAAACTTTCAGTTTCTCACTTTTATCTCAGTCATCAATCCCGACGTCCCGAAATAATTGTATCCCGAGTCTCAAAAAACAAATAACTACAGTTATGGAGACCACGTGCCCAAAAAAAGTCGAGAAACACTGTTTTAGACAGATCAACTATAACAACAGTGAACATAGCCACAAATATTAAATTCATGTGAAACCAACCCTGAAAATCAAATACTAAAAATTATCTTCAGTACAAGAAGACCTCTTTAATGAGTGTTTATATTACCTTAGTAATTTTCCCTGTAAACTGTTTGTTAGGTTAGTACACATATAAATGCGAGAATTACAAATTGTTACTATTTGCATTGCTTTTATGTTAATTACTCAAAAGTTATGATTTCCACCATGAATTATTTAAAAATAAAAATAAAAAATATTAATATGTTTCGTTGCATACCAGCTTACAACCGAGGCGTCGGGTGTTTTCAATTTTTTAATCACATGCCATTAATCACGTGCTATTAGTCCCAGGGAAAGCTGAGTATTAAAGTTAGTTAATTACATTAATTTTAATTAGCTGTATAGAATTACGAAAATAAAACACTTGATACAGAGAAATGTGTAGTTTGATAAAAAATAAAATATGCTAACGTTGATGTAATTAAGGACACAAGGTGGAGATAAAAATTAATATTTTCTCCAAGGGAAAGCAGAGGAAAAAATAACGTAAACAAATGAATGTTTGGGGTTGAAGCCGCGAGTCAAACAGCCTACAGGCGAAATATTCTTCTTTTTTATTTTCTACTTACACGGTGTTTACTACACTGTGACTAAAAACGAACGTAAACATTATTTATCTTACAAAAAAAACTTGTAAAAAAGTAAAATGTTAATAGTGAATGTTGATATTGGTGTGGATGATTATCAGTATCAATAATTTATTATTTTTTATTTTTCTTAAGCAAATTCATAATTGTGTAGTTTATTACATGAAACTAAAACAAGTTAAACAAAACAGGAGAAAAATGTTTTTATTTATATCAGTAGAAAACAAAAAAAATCAGTGAACATGTCCAACTCTCTAAGGTGAAGTGCTTCCTAAACGCGAGCCCCTGGAGGTCCACACTTTTTCTGCGAGGGTCCACTAAAATTTACAGTTAATTTCATTGAAACAAAATTGAATGAAAAAAATATTTAAAAATATTGGATAAAGCGGCTGAATTAATAAACATACGACCTCTCATTTTTAGAACGCACTAAAAAAAACCTTTCTCACAAAAAAATTCACTACTGTATGAACTGTATGATACTGTGCAAACTTGTACTGGACGCGTATCAATTTTTTGCCTGCCTACTCTTTACGTCACGGGTTCCCAACCTATGGGTCGCCAACTTTTTTCGATTTTGGATTTGAACAACAAAACTAAAACTACAGTCAACTAAAATTACCTTATTGAAATAAATAATGATTTTTTCAATTGCATCAGGGCAGCGAGTCACATGGCTTTTATAAAAAGGGGTCGCCACCCGAAAAAGTTTGGGAACCTATGCTTTACGTGCCACGTCCCCAGTGTTGCCAGATCGAACAGTTTAAAAGCAGTATCATTACTTAATTTACACACCTCGAATGTCTATTGCAAATGAAGCTTTATATGAGGAACCAAAAAAATATGTAATTAAATTAAAATTTATAAGGTTTTGATATTTATATTCTAAAAGATTTCTTCTACTTTCTATGAAGCCTGTAGTAAGGTATACAAAAGTCAGAGGTTTCCACCGTGTCAACAATGAAAAAATATCTTCTAGGACCGCCAATAAGAAGGCAAATAACGGTTTTTATTGTATGCCAAGGGATATTTGCGAATTTTATTAAATTTGTTATATCAGTCCCGCGGGGGTAATTCATAGGCTTGTTTTATTTTTTTGTCAGTCAAATTCACTAACCGTTGCTTGTGACTTAACCCCTTGCACCCCGACATTGAAAGTTTAACCAAAACGAATAATTTATCTAAAAACATATTTGTTATGAACATGCAACTCACAAACGAATATATAATATAATATATCGACTCTGGAAAGGAAAAATAACGTAAACCACACATAACAAATTTTACAGGAGACACAAAAAACGGTTTTTGGTGATTTTTGGCTAACGTCAAATTATAAAATATACACAACCTTGAAATGCACGTAGACTGATAAACTGGGTTTTTAATGATTTTATCTAATTTTAATTAAAGATTTAAAAAGAAAAAATCTTTTTTAAGTCTTTTTCTTAATAAAAATTTTCACGGGCCCTTTTTGGCAGTCTTTAAACTTAAATTTAGATACTAATTTGCAGCTTACATACATCCTTTTGATAGAACGTGTATCAAGTTGTATACATTGTGATTATTGAAAAAAAGTTGTTTTGAAAAAACTGTGGGTTACGTTATTTTTCCTTTCTAGAGTCAAATTAAAATAAACAGTGTCCGCTCCCAATGCGGACCATAAGCTATTATGCTCATATAGCTTCCTAATAGACGTATATGGCTCAACAGAAAATTTACTATGAGAAATGCTTGTTACTCAGTTACTCAATTTTCCTGTTTTCGACGAGTGTAGGGATATATATATTAGGTTAGAATAGCGGTGACAAACTGTTTTACGTGCGCGTGCTATAAATTCTAAATAATATTTATCTACTGTTCCATATTTATTACAGTTTAAAAATATAAGTTACATCGTGGAAAGATCTTGATTTTTTTTTCTTTTGCATGTGTATCAATTTCAATATTTTTCTTCACAGTATTAAATGTGCAAAAATTTTGAACTTGCTAACTCTGGCACGCGTGTTCTTGTTTTCCCACTCCTAGTTTTGTACAATACTAATGGTTAGCAAATCACTTTTGCTACGCCTTATTTTATAATTGTGCTGGGAGGCTATTTTTAGGCATCGCAAACGCCCATGATTTTAAGCCGAAAAAGATAAATCGATTGAAAAACCAAATAATTTCATAATAAAATATTCTCTACATAAAATTATAGTAATTATCATGAATATTTTGCATTTTTTAGTTGAAAAAATAGCTAGAAAATTCTCAGCTAAAATTGATAAAATAAATCAGTCGATCTTAGATATAGCGGAAAAATTCCATAAAAACTTTATTAGTAAGTAAAATATTTATACATCCCTTAACTTTCTTTTAGATATTTGAAGATACGTTGCTGGAATTTCTTTATAGCATCGCAAAGTTGAATGATTTTATTTATATCAAAATTTACTTTTTCCTATAACCAAGTGAAACACTGATACAAGCTTCACTATATGTATATTGCAACACACTGCTGCGTACATTTATGAATTCTAAAATTGCGTAAAACGATCACAATAATTTGTTTAAATTTTCTCTTTCTTCTTCTCTTCTCTCTTTTCTTTCTTTTATGTATCTATTATTTGGCTTTGTTTCAACGAAACGATAAAAACATTCAACATCCTTTTTAATATAATTATAAAAACATTCAAAAATGTTTACGGCTAGTTTTTGGTGGAAATTATTTTTTTGTACCTACTCCGTACTCGTTACACATTTATGTATTAAGATCAGGACTCGTTTTGCATTGCACGAGTATTTTCAACTGATAAAAATAAACACTGAATCAATTTTATTAATATAACACCAAGTAAGGCCAATAAATGAGTAACAAACAATTGATACCAGAAGTATTTGATTTTTTAAATTATTCTACAAAGTATGAATATGTGACATTTAAATAATTAATACAATTTAAATTTTTACGAATACGTAAATCTCAAATAATCGTCATTAAATAAGCAAATCAGAGAATTACGAGGTTCTAAGTGTTAATTGTTGATGTATCAAAAGCAACAATGATTCAGTCTTCCAATAAGAATTAATGGTAATAATTATTACTTTTGTTTCGCCAAAAATCTACACTAATGGTATTTTAAATTTTATGTTCATTTTTTGTATTATTATCATTACTCTTTTTTTATATTTCTATTAAAAATGTTTCTTATTGCTCCGTTATTAGTCTTACTTTTTTGTATACATATATAAATAATTATTAATGTTTATTCTTTTAGTTCAATATATTTAGTTTAATATGAACAGTCTTCCGATTTTAAACGATCAGTTTCACACGCCTGGATCTCCACTTTTATACCCTATATAAATATAATCATAAAAACTTTTCCGATAAACAAAAATAAATGTAATTCTTAAAACTACTCACCATTCAAATCTGTGGGCATTCCCATGGGCTAATATTTTTCGCCAGCAATGGCTTTAAACTCAATGATACATTTATTTCTTATATAAACACGAAACATTCATTTACTAAGCGTCAGTTCAAGTTCATCCGTTTACTTGAACGTCTGAAGATGCCGAAAGGCAAAACCCGGATCGTTAGTGACAAAATCTGTGTGAATGTATATAATTTGAAAGATTCAAATTTAAAATATATCGATAAATAAATGTGTAATAAATACATACAAAAGACTTTTTTATTATTTTATATACATAGGTATTCAAATAAAAATAAATGTTAAGATGCTTTCAAAGTAAAATATAAAATATGACACACATATTTATAAATTATTTCCAGTCACAGAAGGGTTGATAAAAAATTATTGCCCCATGCAAAGTAGGTTTTTGTGTTTCCACAATTTTTATAAAGCTTCTCTGTAAAGACACGGTATACATAATCTTATTAGGTAATACAGACCGGATTTAGTCCGCAGAACAGTTAATTTAAAAATCTTTCCACCGTGCCACAAGGCATTTAGACGTTTATTGTATTTTTTCATGGCTAACATTATTGAACTTGCCTTTTCAGAAGCAAGAAATACGAGTTAAATAATATTCTTTAAGCTGTTTCACTTATTTTTACGCTATATTGTACGATACTAAATTTCTATACCAGAAAAAAATGTAATCAAATAATTGTTTTTTAAACTTTTTCCGGTTTTTATTATATAATTAAGAATTGTATTTAAATGAATTTACTCTTAGATCATTTTCACTTCCAAAAAAATATTTTTCACTAATTTTAAATACATTCCACAAAAAACAAATTATTTCACATTGCATAAATTTCATATTGAAAAATATATTTTCACTTTGAACAAAAAAAGAGACCGATCTCATGGGTTTGAATCTCAGTGGAAACATCATTTTTTCAATCGATGTGTCGATTTCTGTTCAAAGGCATGGATGTTTGTGATGTTTAAAAGCTCCCTCTCACTTTTCCAATCTTAAAATAACGTAGTTAGTAAAAGCGATGTTCTTAACGCTAGTCCCGTAACTCACAGCTTTTTTTAGATAATCACAACGTATACAACTAAAAACGCGTTCTATCGAAAGGATGTAAACTGCAAATATCGAATTAGCATCTAAATAAATTTATCTTTTAAGTTTGAAAAAATAAGGATCTGTTAAAATTGAGACCAGAAAAAAATACTAACAAATAGGTTTTTCTTAAACAATTTTTAAAATTAATTTTAGATGGAGTCAATAAAACATTATTTTTTTTACTCTTCGTCTACTTGAACGTATATATTTTTTTTAAACCAAGTCCGCTCCCAATGTGGAGCATATGGACTCATAATGGAGTTTAAATAATATTTTAACTTTCACCCAAAATCAACCAAAAACGTTTTTCGTATCTACTGTAAATTTTATTCTGTGTACCCTAGTACATCTTTTTGCCATTTTTGAGTCGAATCATCAAATATGTATTTATAATTTATAATTTCGACTGAAGGTGCTTGATGGAAATTTAACTTTAAATTATAATTATTTTCATAATGAACGTTTTCATAAAAAGCTTGGTCGACGAATTGTCGAATTGACTGACGAGTGCATTCGCGCACTGAGTAACACCGAAAGATGCCGAGAAGCGAAACCCGGGTCGTATTCGGCCAAGATTTTTATGAAAACGTACATTATGAAAATAATTCTTATTTAAATATGTATTTATATAACTTGCGTATATATTTTTTTTGGTAATCATGACTAAAGAAATTGTCATATTAAATGAATACTCTCAGAATGTTTTGACCAATTGTTGTAGGGAATAAGAATATGATTTAAATTTCAACAATGTTTGTATGTTAATATTCACTGAACAGTACAGGCGAATACAGACGTTTAATATTGCATTAATTTAAAGTATAATAATAAAAACTGTAACTCAAAGATGGGTTCAAATATTCTACAGTGCACTTTTTTGGTTTTTGGTCGGAAAGAAAAAAAAAATAACCGACGTCAATAATTTGTCCAAAGGAAGTGAAGTCGGAGCAAAACGGCGTCTTGCGGAATCTGGCGTCGTGCCATGGCCTTTTTTTGCCAATACTATTTATTGGTCTCATTGTGATATAACGTCACTTAAAAAGTTCTGATTCTGTCTGTAATAACTTTGTGCAGTGAATTTATTTGTTTTACTTAAATCACATGCAAAACTTGGCATGGAAAATAAATTTTGATTGAAGAGAAAGATATAATGAGATTGATGGCAAACGAAATTTTAAAATTGCGACTACCTGTTCTCTCTCGTGCGCTTATATTTTTATATTATTAAAATAAAACTTTAACAAATTTTTTGCTCAAGAAAATTTTGCAATCAAATTTTTTATGTTTTTCAAAAATTATCAAGTTCTATAATATATTCTATAGTGCTTTGTTATGTCAGGAATAAATCAAATAATTTTTAAAATCATTATATTGCCAGAAAACGTTTAATCCACCAAAACTTGATTGTACTCAAAAGTCATCGTCAGAACAATCAACGCATAAACATAAAAAACTGTAGAACTAAAATACGTTGATATTTCTACCCTATTATAATGGAGTTCTACCAAGTAAATGCAAAATCGATAAATAAATAAAATGGTATTTATAGACTTATAATCCTTTGATATTTTTTCACCGTTTTATAATTGAGTCCTACCAAGTAAATGCCAATTCAATCAAAATACTTGATTGTACTGTAGAAGGTCAAATATGATTGACAACCGTTCAAATATCCGCAGTGTGTTACTAAGAAATTCCTTACAATATCTTGTTTCCTTGCTGTTTAAGTGCAATGCATTGCAGTATATTGCCGACGCTGAAGTACTAACCCCCACATTCAATTTATATGGTTGAAGTCAATAGCTTTCGATGCCTGCTGTTTTATTTGTTCCGCAACTGGCGGCCGCTGCATACACCGCATCGTTCTATGCAGTTTGGTTTGGGATAAGCATGCACTTACATGATGTGCAGTGACGGAGAAATACAAACATTAAACATACAATTTAATACAGTGAGTCCTCGACGTGGTTAATTCGTTCCGAAGGTTTTCACGTAAGTCGAAAAAACGCGTAGGTTGAATAAATGTTAAAATATATCAATTTTTAAAACAACATGTGTTAGTTTCAGTAAATAGTTGAGAATACATGAAAAACTTTAAAAAAATCTTATTCATTAAGATATATATATGCATACATTTAAATACAAATTATAATCCTTATTAAGTTACTGGTCTAGTAGCGTCCTTTAAGCTTTTTTTCTTTTCTGTATACTTTACACAGTGTATTAATATAACCATTCACTGCTTTTGACACTTTGGCGAATCGCTTAAAATCGGGGTCTTGGTTGAGTCTCTAAGTCACAACAATCAAACTCGATCATATTATTTTTTCAGCCTACTTCTTGTCATCAAATTATTTCTTCTTTCTTTTTGTTTTTTTCTGAAAAAGGGTCTTCATATTTCTGATCTTCAAGTTCCATCGAAACCTCATTGCTAATTTCCGTTGAATTACTACTGTTGATTAAGCTAACAAAAGCCTATTCTTCTAGATTTCGGTCAAATTCTTTTGTCATTTTGCAGTGTGCTATTTTTTGTATTTTTTTTTGAATATACATTTATATTTTATTTTATTACTATTATATTTTGAATTTATATTACAGAATTATATTATGTATTTTTTTAATGTCTTAACATGACTTAAATTTATTTTGCTACAATAGTTTTCATTCTCCAAGTGTACTTAGAGTAAATCAAGTGTCTTTTATAAGGAAATTTATAAAAAAAGTAAATAATAAGTTTCCGCGTACAAAAATCGTACAGAAAGAAAATAAATGAATTTTAACAATGGATGTTTTTATTATAAGTTATAAGGTGAAATAATATCAAAATATTTGTAAAACTAAATTATTTAAGATATGTTATCACTGTATTACAATAGATCTCTATCAATTGTATCCAATCAATAATTAATATTTGTTTTTTATCACCAATATCTAATTATTTAAATCACATTCAATTATATATCAATTTTAAGTATTTTTAAAATTATTTGGGATTATACTTATATTCAATTGCATACCACTGACTTCCCCCAATCCAACCCCTCGACAGCATCGATAACAGAGTAGAGTTCAAGCCTTCCAATCTTTACGTGCCGGTCGGAAGATAATAAACGACGGTTATGTGCCAGAGGAGTGAAATCACTATCCCGAAACCAATCTTAGTCTGGTAGGTCGAAATTCGGCGAATCGCGACATAACTTGCCAAAAGCTTTTTCTTTTTGTATTTAGAAACCTAAGCCAGCATACAAAATTTCCGAACATAGGTGAAACTTTATCTTTGATTTCTCCCTGTCATTTTTTATTGCTTGAAGAAGCTGCTTTGCAAAATTAAGCCTTAGTTATACATTGTCGGTATAGTGACAAAAAGTGATATGTCGACAAATCTTGCTTCGAGATAATCGTCATTTTTGATGATCATGAAATTTTAACATCTCTATTTATGAAATATATCTACTACGTATCGTTCTAAGCACTTTAGTTTTTTTTCAAAAACAACTTTGAACGGAATTGACTTTATGTATGTTATGTTTAAAGTAAATAGTATATTTTTCCAGAAAATACAGTGTGTAAAATAAATCTATCTGCATTCATAGCTTTAAAGTAGACAGTTTTTTACTAAACGCCTTCTGTCAATATTCCAACGATATATAAATATATATATATTTGATCCATTTAAGTGTAGTATTTGTTTTCTTTTAGTACTGTAGAAAATTAATGAGCTATTTACAAAAATAAAACACACAACGAGAACATGTATTGATTTAAAAAATAATTCGCTGTTGAAAAAGGTATATACGTAGATGACGTGAGATGCCAAGTCAATTTCATTTTCAGGAGATCCGATTTTATTTTGGATATTAAATTTATGCAGCTTTAAGTCCGAAGGCACAAATTTCTTCGGGTCTCATTCATCGCTAATATTTTGATAATCTGCATTTCTTTACTACCGTTCGTGACAGTTGATTCAAATCATGCGATTCGATTAGCTGTCAATGATGTTTATCGGTATGATAACAAGATTTCTTTGACTTGGCCAATTTAAAAAATAAGTTAATTATGTAATTTTAATTTTTACACACATATAGTACGATATTGTGAACTGAAACATAAACTGAATTACTGGTATTAAAATTCTCTATTGGAATTAATACCAACGTTTACATCAACAAAAACGTAGCTTGCACGCCTTGCATGTTTTATAGACTTCTGGTGATTATGAATTATTGCACTCTACGACCAAACGTTTGTTATTTCTCTCCTATTGAATTTACTGCAAATTATCGATGTTATTTGAAATCCTCTCAAGGGTAGAAGGAACGACATAGGAAATGTATGTTGCCCCTAGGGAACGACTCTACTCAGAGCTTGAACAAGCTATTGTCTAGTATCCCTCGAACGTTAGTGCTGACATTTGAACTATTCCAATACATTGCGCTTAAAGTCAGATATAAACGGTGCTTAAGCAAACAGTGTAAAGTGAAGGGAAAATGTTATGTTCATCGAATATTGTTGTTGTAATACATCATGAAAATGCATAGACAAATAGTAAAATTAGATAAAATAATTTTACTATGGATGAATTTGGTGGAAACTTTGTGACATCTAAGTATGTGCATTTCAAATACAAAATTAAATATGACATCTGTGTTTGTTGAATGATTTTGTCCCTTATTGTAAATCGTGTTTTATTTATAAAGTAATCATTGATAAAATATAATTAAAAACATTTTAGCTTAATTTCTTCTATATTAAAGGCGAAGAAAATGGGTTAGTCCGCAAACTAATCAAAATATAATTAGTTTTGAAGTCTGGTTTTTGCTGAAAAACATTTGAACGCTTTATGAGAATTTTGGACTAGATAGAAAAAATTCTGTTGTTTTTTTATAAATTTAACGAAAACACGATTTTTTTTAACATATTCAAATTTTAACGCAATACATTTTAATATTAAAAGATGGAATGATTCCTGATTGTATTCCAAATCACGGCCAACAAGTTTATCGAGCAGAAATTAAGTGATGAAATAGTTTTTACAAGTGTTCCTCATTACTATTAGAATAAAAACATGTTAGTGTTTTAAGAGTTTTAAAAAGTTAAATTCGAATTCGAAAAAAAAGGCTGCATAAATTTGGACTTCGTATTTTTATATGTAATTCTTTGTATGTATTTTTATTTATTTGTATTTATATGAAATTAAACTATATATAAGGAGATAGACTTTTAATTAATATTTCTAGAATAAACAAACTGTATCAATTATATTTCTAAGTCTACGCAGAAATCAACAATTCAAGTATGTTTCCATTATGAAACTTTATATAATAATGTTTTTGAACTAAATTCACAACCAATAAATTGCAAATTATCTTGAAGGAAGCGAAATATGAAAATGAATATTTGAATTGGATGTAAATACTTATTTACTTCAGATGAAATTGAGCTCCCAACCATTTGAAAAAATAATTATTTAAATCTTTACTCACTGAAAATTTCATTCACCAAATAATGTTTTCAGCAAATTAACAGCTCAAAAAAAATATTTAAAATTATGCTACATCGAAAAAAAACATTATTATAACTGTAAAAATTTGCTATAACGCATATTTTTAATAAGCTTACAATCAAAAAATTCACGATTACTCGCATTGAAACATATTTGCACGAACACAAATAATAATAAAACAATGAAATTCAGAATAAGTATGAAAAATACTAAAGGATCATAAAAATCTTAAATTCTGTTTTCCCACTTGTTATATATAGACAAAGAAAAATATTTGGGTAATTTACATAATATTTTCCATAAAAATAAAAAGTATCGTTTTCGACAGCGCATATTTATTGTAATAAAGAAATCGATTCCAAAAAGTGTCAATTTAAAAAACTACAGCTTTCGAAAAAGCTCGACGATAATTGCTCAGGTTGTAAAATCAAAAAATATTCATTTCGAAAGCTGACTTGTAAATTTTAACTTTTATTATTTGAATAGAATGCAAAATGTATGCATGACTCCACGTACACTCGTTTCATGGCTTAACAACCCCAAACTTTACGTGGTTGGGGTACACGTACCGAAGATCAAAAGTGAACGATTTTGGAGCGGTGGTTGCTGATTCTTTTGAATAAAAAACTTGCAAATAAAAATTTATCTCAATATTCTTTGGTTAATATTTTCGCTCTAATTTTCTCGCATTCGCAATTTAAAATTATCATAGTAAAACATTATTATTATTTTCAGTAGTAAATCTTCTCTTGAAATATTTTTATTGCGTTAATACTTTTTTAACTACTTAATATACAAATATCGTTAAAAATACAAAATACCGTGTTGTTCTAGTTACATTTTTTTTATTCTTGTATCGCGTAAAAAAGGATAGAGTGTACTTTCAAATTCGTACGAAAAAGTGTTTTATTGTGTTTTTCATATAACGCTTTTCTTAAATTTGAATCATTCAAATTATGTACACTCTCACAGATTTTGTCACTAACGGCCCGGGTTTCGCCTTTCGGCATCTTCAGGCGTTCAAGTGCACGGATGAACTTGAACTGACGCTTAGTAAATGAACGTTTCGTGTTTATATAATAAATTGACTAACAACACGAAACTTTAACACTAATTTACTATAGAGTTCAGCCAATCTTGCTGTACTAGCACTATTGATATAATTTAAGATTTCGACTGAAGGTGCTTGGAGGAATTTCAATATTAAATTTGAATCGTTCAAATTATGTACACTCCCACAGATTTTGTCACTCACGACCCGGGTTTCGCCTTACGGCATTACAGGCGATTCAAATTTAATATTGAAATTCCACCAAGCACCTTCAGTCGAAATCTTAAATTAATAATGCTTTTCATTAAGAGTTCTCTACACATAAAAAATGATATAAAAATTTTGATGGAAATTTCTTGAATAATGTTTTATTCTTTGACTAGAAACAAATGAGCTATTCCAACATAAAAAATAATTTTATATTTGTTATTAGCTATGGTGGAAAGATATTTTTAATATACAACAACTTACCATGTTATAATATAAAATAATTATTCGTCGAAATTCAAATTAAAAACACGGGATCAATTAAACTCATTTTTGATGTTTATAATCCATTGTTTCACAAAACATGTAAAACCATTTTCACAAATTCAAATGAATATTCATATTTTAATTGGCTTCTATATCAGTTTGAAAACATGCAGTTACTGATATTGTTTTAATAAGACCATGAAATATATATTTTACTAGCTGCAGCTGTTTTTATTATATCAACATTTGTAAAGTAGGTTGATCCGAAAGTTTTTACGTAGTAATAGTTAAATTTTCCCATCTCCATTTCTTCATCTGTTAATTATTTTTTAATGCCAGTTTCAAAAAATATTTGACTTTAAGAATTGATAAACGTAAGAATGTGGTTTTTTATGTATTTTTTGTTAAATATAGTTTATCATTGTAAAAAATAAATGTAGGGATCTAAACAGATAAAAATCGCTTAAGGTTATATATTATCTGGAGAGTATCATGAGTGAGGAGAAAGTTTTCAAATAAATTCACTGATTTTTACTATCGTCTTTTTCAAAACGAGTATTATCTTGGTGTAAAATTTTCTCTTCTCGATTTACAAAAGTAGGTCTGATGACTCAGTTTTTTATTTATTTTAAATGTCTATGAACATAACTATGAGTGGTTTTGAGCTTGTACTAACTCTCGTGTCGTCAATCAAGGATCCTATTGAATAGCAGCCTTTAACAATCAATTGTGGTCCGGCCTTGACTGCCAAAACGTAATTTCTTGAACTAAATTTACCATTGACTTATTTTTAAAGCATTTCTACCGATTGCATAAGACATCTGTTCAATTGCATTGTAGCAAAATGTTTTAGTTGAATCTTGAAAAGTATAGTGTAGCATAACCGATATTTGTTTATCTTCACTGCAATTGTTTATATATGAAAAAATAAATCAAAACAAAAATTAAAAATTGTTAAATGGCACTTTGTAATACTAAAAATATCTTTGTTTCAATACAAGTTATGCATTTGAACAAATTATAAAACAAAAACAAACATAAAGACTCATGGCATTAATTACTTGATATATTTAAACTATACCAGTTGTATACTGAATTGATTTCAATACTATACATTTCTAACAAACTTCACTTTAACAAACTTTCAATTGATATAAAGGTTTTGATTTGGATCTTGATTGTCTCTAAATTTTTCCTAAGAACAAGGAATAGTTTGTTATGAAAGGATTTATGGAAAGCTTCAAGCATCAAAAAAATAATAAAGTCTATGCACATATAAAACATTTTTAGGGTGTTCACTGTCACTGTGGAAAGGCATTATATTAGTAAAAAAACAATATTCCTTTGTACTTCATTCCTCTTTATTTAATATGTCAGGACCGGTTTCGCTCATTACGAGCATCGTCAACTGATAAGAAATATAATTTAACAATGCTATTTATACAAAAATGAACAGTTAACTGTTAACAGTGAACAGTTAACTGTTAACATATAAAACATAATGTTTTAAAATTGGTTTCTTTTTTATAATTTAATATTATGTAGTTCATACTTTTTGTAAAACGTTTGGCAAAAATATAATATAATAATTAATAATCATATAAAAAAAATGTCTTATGAGTTATACTGCGACGGAAAAAATATTATTACAATATATCATACAATCGAAGCTCACTGATTTTTCAAAGCATTACGAAACGACAATACTGTGATCCTTTCAAGAAACTTTCAAAACTATCAAATAATTATATAAGTTTATAGCATGCAGCTGATATGCAGTGCTTCGTAATAAAAATTCTCAATTTAAAACCTTCTCCTCGAAAATTCAAATAAACTTATATACCTACCCTTGTTTTAAATCTCCGCAAACTTAAACCAGTACACAGAGTCGCATACTATAGAAAGCTCTTCATAAACCAAATTGCATCTCTAGCTTTATTACTAGAATATTGCCAAGCCAAGACACGCAATTGAGTTTTACCTGCGCATCCATTCCATCGCGATACGAATAGGATAATTTATTAACGATGATTTATGTCCCTGACTTTGAAATACACCCTACCATTTATTTTAAATTATCTCGATGTAAATTGCAAATCACAGGTAAGGATTGCAATCTTTCAATACCGATCTTTTTTGTGTCATAAAATTATGGGACTTAACATTTTTATGTATACTGTAGTACAAAAATACAAAATAATGTTTATATAATGGATTTTTATATCCAATGATAAAATACAAATCATTCTTCCAATTTTTTTAAAAATATTTGTTGTGGTGGCAAGAGATTGTTGGTTATAATCTACAATCAAACTAAGAGAGCCGGAGTTTTTGAAAATTTTGCTTATAGATAATACTCAAATTCAATTCTCGTCGGGAAAAAAAATACTACATATATATTGATTATTTTCGATAAAATAATTGTCAAAAAAGTTTTGATTAAGCAAAATGTTACCATTTTTGTGTGTAGTTTAAGTAAAAATCATGCTTTTTTATTAAAAGAAGAAAATCATGCATTTAAGGGCTAAAACTTATGAACACCTGATTTATATCGTAATTAAAATAATTTGTTTATTTTTTAAAATATAATGCCTTTCTTTCCACCAAGTGGTGACAGTCAGTAGACACCTTAAAGGTAATAAAAAAACTATACTACTAAGATTCAAGTCCTTGGGCTTAATCTAGTATGATTAAAATTTGTATATTTAACGGTATTACAGTTCCAAGACACAAAAAACTATTATTATAAAATAGTATTGATTTGATATTCCACTCTATAACAAAATTGTTCATTTTTTAATAAAGAAGCGAAAACAAACTCTTCTTTGCGTTAAATTACAAATCAAGTGTCTTGAGAGAGTATGTACCATAGCTTACTTTTAATTCATTAATATTTTCTTAATTATTACAGCTATCTGTAAGATATGTGGTTTTAGTAAAGTTATTTCAAATCGTTATTTATTTTAAAACAACGAATAAAATCATAATTATGAATAACCGCAAGCACGACCATATTTTTTCAAATCATATAAAAGCTCATATTTCTCAAAGCAAGCTTTGACATTGAGGTGCATTGAATTGCATTCTCTACATGTGTGGTTTATCATACAATGCATGTACGGGAAGCGTATTGTAGTCAACTAGACAGCCGGAAAACCTTTGTGAAATCAGAGCCTACTTTTACAAAGGGAATACATTATTAATCTCTTTTTGTCATCGAAGCTTTTTTGTTTTCATTATTTCTACCGTAATTTTATAAACCGATTTTGCCGTTTTAAGCCTTTTAAATTCTGTATCGCTGGTGCGAACAGGTGGCAAAATTGATGTTCCGAATTACTTGTTCCCAACCCCATTAGGTACGTTTCAGCTGTATCATAATTAGTCATAATCAGGGTTGTGGAATCGAAGTCGTATAAACTTTGACATATTTTTTTTAAATACAAAAAGTTTTGCATTTTAGTCTTATAAAAGATCAGATCAGATCAGATCATTAATCAGAGTCAGAGTAACTTCACAGTCCTGGCTTTAATATAATATAACCGTTAATTGATTTTTATTTATGTATAATTAGTATGTTCCGTTTTTTGGTACATAGAATATCTAAATTTACAATTGAAAATGAACTCAGTGACTGCACTATCATGTGATCTTTAGCAGGACAAATGGAAGCATCAAATGCGTTGTGATATCCTTAATTTTCGGTTGATAAGATTAATAACTATTTTAATAAAAGTAGTAAATAAAAGATTGATTGAAAATAATTTTAATATCTGCTATAATGGTTATACCGCCTTTTATAAAAAGGTTGTTAAATATCACAATTATGGCTATATTTGAAAGCATAACGTATCATGTGAAAACACGGTTCCGGGACGCTTGGCTAGCTTATCATTTTTAAACACGGCTGTATGATTCAACGTGCTTAAAATGAAAGCTTTCGTTACTAAGTATCAAGCAGTTATCGAATAAATAATTAAGATTATCTACATTAAGAATCCATATGCTCGACACACGGAGCGGAGATTGTTAAGTTAAAAACTGAAAACTCTTCTCCAAATAAGTCATGCGTTAAGTAACGATTTCAACTTATATTACCAATGTTTGAATTTTTTTCATGAATCTAAAGTTTGTAGTATTAATTCAACAATATCAAATGGAACATGATTTGCTAGAAGTAAAGTTACCACGGTAAGAAAGTCTTTAAACTTTTCTATTGCACTTTTAAGTAAAATCACGTCTTTACTTACTGTATTAATTGTGGATTGCATATTTTTATTTGAGAGATAAAACATTATTGCAGTGTATATATATATATATCACTTCATTGTTACGATATTTGAGACACCTTGTAGAAAAATATAGCCAGGGCTGTGGAGTCGAAATATAAGTCTTTTCATCATATTGATTGGTGAAATGTACTAAAAATATTCTAATGACTAAAATAATCTGATGGTATACAAATACTTAGTTGAACAAAAATGTTTTATAAAATCAATTTGGAGTCGTTTTTTATTACCCGACTACAAGGTTCTGATTATAATGCATCTAAGTATGTATTCCTGTAAAATACCACTTGACTCACTTTACTACTCACAGGCTCGTTTAAGCTGTAATAAACTCACGAAAATGTATATTCAAAAAAACGCATAACTTTGAAATCGCATAAAAATTGGTTTGAGCGTATATTGTACTATGTTTTTACAATATTATCATCGCTTCATCTATAATTTAAGGGAAACAATATTTATTTTTCTGGAACGAAACTTTATAGTTTTTTTAGTCGTGTGCAAACACAAATCCTCGCAAATAGTTCTCGTATGAAAATTTATGACAGAGTATTATCTCGCTATTGGTTTTTGGTATCCATTTTGGAAACATTGCATGAAATTTTCTCGCTTTGGTGCTGCAAACATCTTCCGGTGTTTGCTGGTTACAAAGCGAGCTTCGGTTGACGTGTTTATGCAATTTGACTTGATTTTGTATATTTACTATTATACATCAGTGGTGCGCATTTTATGCCCGAATCAGAACAAATCTTTTTTAACCAAATCTAGTTATGATTAATTTACTTAACCTTTTCCTACTCTATAAAAAGAAAATACGAATAGAGTTTTGAAGTAACTATAAGTAAGCTATTAGCTGTATTTTTTAATTAATGAAAGACTCTGTAAAGTCGCATAAAAACATGTCATACATCCATTGCTTTGAATATAAATCAATACATTTTTTTAGGTGTCTACTGTCAACTTTTGGTGGAACAGCATTGTATTAAAAATATATATATTATGTGTGCAATATTAAGTAAAAATAATGAGTGTATATATATTTAATTTTCTAGGGTACTCGTTGTACCCACCACCACTCGCTACGGCTTCCCACTCTTACAGGGTGTATTCTGTAGTGTAACAACGTTATTCGTGTTGAAAAGTTTACCAGGGATGTCGCGAGAAGAAATTTCTCAAGACTTAGTTGCATGCACTTCAGCAGGCCTGGCTAGCCCGCTGTCAATTATGACGATTATATTTTAGGTCGTCAATGCGTCTCGGAGTTCAATCGGGTTGGGCAGGTCAATTTTCTGACAAACATTCATTCGAAAATCAAATATCCAATCTTACACTTTGTTGGTTTAACGATGCTTTCTCTCTTCAATCAAATAACATAGTTTGACGTCTTCTTTTGGTTGGTTAATATTTTCCAAAAAGATAACTAATTCAATGACGTTTTGAGCCAATTGTAAGTCAAAAAATGTTCTGACAGTGAAGTTTTTATGGATTATATTATTTTACTAAAACACTTTTATATGTTGGTTCAACTTTTATTCCATATATCATAATTGTACACTTTTAAATAAATCACTAATCTTATAATCGAATAATAACAACGTGAGTATCAAAAGGTCTCTACTGGGTTTGACGACCGTTCGATTTGAACTTTGATTTGAACTAACTGGGAAGGAATAGAATGTGAGATGATGGAGGAATCTCACAATGATGAGAAAATATCTTATTAATTTAGGAATATTTTATTACTACCTATTTTATTAACCGTCACTGCAGCTAATGGAAAACAGTATTGTGAAGTTTAGTGCAGAAGGTTATTTTTGCTATTGTGCTTTTCTTAGCGTCGAATGCAAATGTGACGTCACGCTCGATTTAATGATAGAATTTCCGCGATGAAGCATCTACTGCGTTCTGGAGCTTTTATTTGACTTTCAAAAAAGCAATATTGAGTTAAAGCGCTCGAAAGAATAGATAAGAATACCAGTGCAAGTGACGTGGCGTTTTGGTTCAGTCCAAATCGACAGTTTTTGTCAAAGCAAGTTCACTTTATGAAATTAAGTTTTGGCAAAAAAATAATAAAAACAACGATCAATTATATATGTTATAGGTTAAATCAAATAGCTTCATTTGATTAACAGATTTTTTTTTGCGTAAAACGGAATATCTCAATTGATTCTATGGAGTGAAAACATATCAAAGTATTTTAGCTCTACTAATATTACTGTTTAGTAGTAATTTCGGCTTATACCTTTTTCAGAACTTTGTTTACACGTTTATTAACTAAGCAATATATACTGGTTTAGAAGAGATACACGATATATCCCCTCATCCACTCTTACGTCCTAATTAATATTGCAAATTATCGTATATGATATTAAATAAATTGACTTCAGTGTTTCTTAGAACGTTAACAAATATAGGATTATTTTAAGCAAATTAGTATAATAAAAGGTTTTTGCAATAGTGATTGATAGTTCTGGTGAAAGCATTAACCGAAATAACTCTTAATCATACATAAAATAATGTTTTTGTAAACTAAATCACTTAAAAATTACTAGTAAAACTACTCACCATTCAAACCTGTGGGCATTCCCATGGGCTAATCTTTTTCGCCAGCCTTAAACTCAATGATTCATTTATTTCTTATATTAACACGAAACATTCATTTACTAAGCGTCATTTCTAGTTCATCCGTGCATTTGAACGCCTGCAGATGCCGAAAGGCAAAACCCGAGTCATAAGTGACAAAATATGGGTGAATGTATATAATTTGAACGATTCAAATTTAATATTGAAATTCCACCAAGCACCTTCAGTTAAAATCTTAAACTATAAAACATATTATAATGTTAAACATAAAATTTAAGTTTTCGACTGAAGGTGCTCGGTAGAATTTCAATATTAAATTTGAATCGGTACTTTGACCCAAAATCATAAAGAAACGTTTTTTGTGCCTCCTGTAAAATTTAATATGAGTGGGTTATGTCCTTTTTACTTTCCACAGTCAATTTGGTTTTATTCCCACTAGCAAAGATTTAACGCGTTAACTTACAACTGGATCGAATTATAGAAACGCTTATAATATGAGTTGTAATTAAGTTTGCTTCCGAATGATAACGTTAAGAAATTATTACTCGTCACCATCACAGCTACCAATTTGGAATGGCCAACCGGTCCAATCAATGGTCAGATTGATTTGTGTAAGATTGTGAATTGGCTTTTCTCAATTTTTATAACTAGTAATAATCATTTCTCTGTGAGCATCTTTAGGTGATATAATTTAAGATTTCGACTGAAGGTGCTTGGTGGAATTTCAATATTAAATTTGAATCGTTCAAATTATGTACACTCCCACAGATTTTGTCACTAACGACCCGGGTTTCGCCTTTCGGCATCTTCAGGCATTCAAGTGCACGGATAAACTACAATATTGCTAGTACAGCAAGGTCTCGTGTTTGTAAATAATATGTATGCTTGTCCTTTTTCGTCTTGGTGTTTGCAACCCCAAGATTCAAATGACTTTAAAAAGTTAATAGAAGATTAGACAAGGATAAAAAAAAAAAAAATAAGACTATTAATCTTGGTAACCTTTCCCAAACGCCAAAATCAATATAAATGACTTGGCTGGAAGAAAAATTATTTACTGAAAAATATTTTTCTACATTATAATTGATTGAAAAGAAGCTTTTAGCGGAGGAAGGGCGGCAAAGGGGTGTTGTGCGGATTGCGAAAATCATTTTCGCAGGCGCTCTATCAAATTATGAAAGTTATTTGAGACAGGGGCGGAGTCTGCGGTCTTGTATTATTTCCGTTTGTGGCGCGCTTATGAAAAGGAATAAATCTATTTTCACGTTCATTTCCTTCGGGCGCCATCAAGGGCTGAAGTTGCACCCCCGCCGCCATCTTTCAGCCCAGGGTTGAACATCCATCTTTTAAAAGACGTGTGTGATTGATTTTTACACCAGTTTCTTTGAAACGAATCAATCAATATATTATTATTGTGCAAACATAACTCTTTATCATGTGAATACAAAATAAACATGAGAAATAGTTGTCATAAAATCTTGAAAAACACGTTTTATTGTAATTCTTGTACAATATCATTAGAGTGGGTATAATAATATGGTTACTACTATTCTGAAAAAGTTTACTTACTTCAAGGTGGATCAAATAAAAATTCTCGTTTTGTGAGAAACCGGTCCAGAATGTTTTATAAATTAGTGAAATAAAAACAAAAAAGTGTATTCATTTGTTTTTTTGAATCCTTTCATTACACTTGTGGCTTTCGCAAATTTAAAGATTTTCTCTTATTTTATTTTGTGAACTCATTTGATCCTTAAAACATGATGAATAAAAAAATATAATTTTACTATTAGTTGTTTTCACGATTTATTTGTCTATTATTCTGAAAAAAAGTGTTAATACTTAATTTCTGTTGATATGCTCATTGAGAGTTCTAAAATTTTTGGTATTGGAAAAAAAATGTCATGGCATTTGTTTGAGCTTACACAAAATTCGCTTTTTGAAGAACAAAGAAATTACATTTTTTTCTTTTTTAGCTCGTATATCATACTCAATTCATGCCTTCTACAAATTCAAAAAGTCAGTAACTTATATTTACGTCACATTGGAAAGATTTCAAACGATATAAAATCACTATTTCAAATGCATCAAGATGTTTATTAATCATTGAAAAAAAAGTTAGTGACTTCTTGCACTTATCGGTGATATGTAAAAGTCAGCTTTCTTTTTTTAGTTTGATGTACTCGTGAACTGTGTTCGAGTAATAATGGAAAATAAAAAATATCTTCAAAATAAACTATAGGGCATTTAAAGAATTCTCTGCGTCTTTTGGAAAAAGAGTTGAGTTAAATAGATAAAATCTAATATTTTCAAATGCATTTATTATTAACTTTTAATTTCTGCACACTGTAGTGCATGCAACCAAGTCTTGAGAAATTTCTTCTCGGGACATTTCTGGCAAAATTTTGAACACGACTAACGTTGTTACGCTACGGAATACACCCTATATAAAGAGTGTGAAGCCGTAGCGGGTGGTGGTGGGTACAACATTGAGTACCCTAGGGAATTGAAAAAATAAATAAATAAACTTATTCCATAAAAGAAGCGATAATAAATTTGATTTATTTTTCTTTCCAGGTCTACTAATGCTGATCGGCCTCGTGATGTACATATCAGTATTCAAAGCTGAGATCGGCTCCAAGCTTCGCCAACCTTCATTCACGCAGCCACCAATCTTCACGTATCGATACGGATACTCTTTCCTGCTGTACGTCTCTGGCTTCATCACGATTGAGATGGCGGGGACTTCAGCCGTCTTCCTTTTCATATACTGGTATCAAAAAGACTGGGTAGTTAAATTATCAGAGATGGCACGAGAGAAATACGCTCAAGGAAGCGAGTCGAGTATTAGCTACACCAACTTAGAACAAGGACCTGTCTATCCTTGTAAAAGACATCCCTACACCATACAAAGAACGCAACCGGTTGGAGCAGCTTGTGAACCTTCTACGTCGAAGGCGTATATTAGTCCTTCAAAACAAAGAAGGTATTTCTTTGATAAAGACTCCTTCCCTCCTGTTTCTCCATCGTGCAGTCTACATAGGAATAAAAACGTTTACGTTTCGACTTCTCTCCGAGACGTATCTGCTTCAACATGTTACGAATTTCCACCGGCGCCTCATCTGAACGGAGAGTCATATATAGATCCTTATAATGGAGAATTTGTGGATATTTCGAAAGGTTATAATACTAGTCACGATTCATTTTTAACAAACGTTGGAAGTACGAGATCATTACATGCAGTTGGAGGTATCAATCTCCCAAGGGATGCTACCACCAATACTGTATCCACAACAGCTGATGTCATCAACTCTTGCGATGAATTTGGGTTTGGAGAAAGTGCTTCAAGTACAGCGTTCGTGGAAGATTTTTCTCCTGGGATTCAGCACGAGCACGAGTTTGTCACGTTCGATCTGGAAAGGCCGATTGAATTGAGGCCAGGAATAGTTAGTATTGGAATGCAAGCTAACAGAAAGGAATATGTCAGTGCAAGTGATACACTTAGGAGAACAACTCCTGTGTAAAGTGTTATGTGGACAATAAATTAAGTAACAGATGTGCAAGTGGAGTTTATTTCAATGTTGAAACGTGCTTTATCAATGACGTTTGTTATTTTTAAATATTTAAATATATGTACGGTTGTTTTCGAAAAAATCTCTTCTCATTAGATTGTTTTTTTTTTTTTTTTAATTTATGACTCAATAATAATTGAAATCGATTATCGAATGGCGTCAGCGAATCAAATAAAATGTTTCGTGCTGATTTGTAATGATCGTGTACAGTGGAACCTCCAATTACACTACCCCAAATTACGCGCTGGCTTGAAATATTCGCCGCAAATCTTCCAATTGAACGGTCGCATTCCATTGTCGTTGCTACGAGACGGTCGTCTGTGCGATGCATAAAGTCAAATGTTGGCTAGCGTCTGTGTATACAACACGTGCCAGGCTATACACGTATAGCCGGGCGACTGTCTATGTGTTGGATTTTGGCACGCTTTACATTTTATCACTAATAAATGTTTCATCTATATTTTTTTTTGAAAAACTACAGGAAATCTTAGTTTTGCATTTTTCGAGGAAAAAACCAAATCCCTAATTTTGTATGAGATTCACTCCCCCATTTACACTACCCCCAATTACGCGGTCCCAACTTTAGTGTAAATGGGGGTTTTACTGTATTGTGTTTCAAATTTGGAGTGATATTAAATTGCTCCAAACATTCATTTTTTTAGTATTCTTTTTTAAAGGGTGGCATTTTTTAGGGAACATAAAATAAAAACCATGTTTTTTATACGCTAAATACATAACTTTTTTTATTTTAAAATAATACAGAATTTGTGTTATTTATAAAGTCAGCATTTTCAACTGCTCTATAATACTGAATCACATACATTTACTATTATACATGTGACACCAAGAAGTGAAGTGAGCCAAGTAGTACAATGGTTGAACTTTTTTATTTGACTTTTAACTACAATCGCGTCTTTAGTGTTTTGGTTTATTGCTTATTTTAATTTAAGGGATATTATACTATTATTGTATGTATTAACTTGGCTTACTTCACTTTTAAGACATTTTAATACATGTAAAACATTATAACGCGTTTAATTCATGATTTTAAAAATACCACCATTTGGCTCAAATCACCTTTCAGGGGCTCGTTTTATAGTTCACTATTTATTTATATGTGAAAAAATAGACAATGTTTCAAAGAAAATAGAAGTACTTTTATTTGTTAAACACTGCTATTTGATTATCTTTTATAATCCAAACAAAAAAAAATCTTTTTTAAGTAATGGTTAATAATAATAACAAAATCATTATCTCCTATTTTAGTAACCACTAATTCATTTAGAACTGTGAAAGTCTTTGATGGGGTAAATAATTATATTTCTGCATTAACATTTCTGCATGTTATCACTAAATGTATTTTTTTTACATGTAATTGTTTAATACTGAGGGTAAAAACATTCAAAAATAGAATTTTAAATTGGTTGTGAGAACTTTATTGACTCGTAAAATGACCACAAAGTATTTTGACAGTGATGGTCAAAGAAGTAAAAGAAAGTATCAACGGATTTTAAATTGTTGCCAAGTATTTACTTTTTTTTTGTTTTCTTGATAATTATATGAGTTTGCCTTTCAGTAAAATCTATTATTTGATTTATATTTTATAATATTTAAGGAGGCAAATTATTTTAGAAAATGGTCACTTCAAATCGTGAAATATATTGAATTTATTCATTTATAAGTAGTGGAAGACATTTTCCATACATACCCATCATATAAAATTATCAATAGCACTCTTATTAATAAACAATATTTGCACAATAAAAAATAATATCGAGTTGGTAAGACGCAATTGTACTATACTAGAATAATAGTATAATAAAAATAAAGTGCTCAATTTTTTACAGACTAACAAAAAAAAATGTAGAAAAATTAATGATTTTCCATGTTTATAGCGACGTATTAAAAATACATGATTAAATATAAAATAAAAACTAATGTAAATAATATTAAACTAACAGTTGTGTAGAACACAAATTTCAAAGAAGTCTCCAATTAATATTTTAAAAAAACTGTAAATATTTAACACCCTTTGTTATTTTTTACTAGATTTTATTGTCACTTATTTCCAAAAAAATATCGTATCAAATTGTTTTGACGTTATTTAACATTTGTTATCAAGTAACCATGATACTTTTATATAAAATATTTAAAACAAATTGTATTATTTTATATATTTTTAACAGTAATTCGGAAAAAAATGCAATATGATGACTTCTTTTTATGATTTTATAAAAGAATTATTTGGACGATGAAAATACTAATTATATAAACAAAAAATTATCAGTTTGGTTTACATTTTACAATAAAAAAACACAGTCAAATTAAATTAAGTTTTTTAGTACTTTTTCCACATAAAATGTATTGGATCATGACCGGTTTCGCTCATTGCGAGCATTATCAACTGATCAGTTGATAATGCTCGCAATGAGCGAAACCGGTCCTGATCCAATAAATTTTATGTGGAAAAAGTACTAAAAATGTTTTATTATAATGCCATTCCACCAAGTATTGACAGTGAACACCTTAAAAGTGATAAATGAAGTTTGCTAATATTTTGTTTATGTCGATATCATTTTATAACAAAACAATGTCTTATAACTAGAAAAACACACACATTAACAAACATAGTTTATGGTTCAACAACTGATAAGTGAAAATATTCATCTATTATTGTTGAGATCAAAATGTCCAATTGATTGATGTAAAGTCACCTCTCACACTCTCAAATTCAAATAATTTCAAAAATAAAACATATTTTGTATTATTTATATTTTTGATTACTGGAGAATTGTTTGAAATACGAAAGTCAACACTAGATGTCATTTATTTTATAAACCTCTCATAGAAAAAAGTAATGTTTGCAATGAATTAAGCCACTCACACAAAACTTTTGCATTGATAGCTAGTACACATACACATATTTGTACTATTCAGTGGCGTCACCAATAAGAATTTTAAATAATAAATAACATAACATTATTTTAAGATTATATTCTTTTCATTATAATATTGCATATTGGGATTTGGTGATAATTCATTAACAATAGAAAGCTTAAACTAACTTTTTTTTTAAGTAAGTATTTTTATACAAGTGGACGTCCATATATGATATCACGCTCAAGGGGATATAATATGTGAAGATTTAATAATAAAAAAAAATTGGAAAAGTTGTATAATCAAAATGTGACGATAGAGGGTAGGTTAAAGAAATAACTAAAATTAATTGACATCAAATATAGACGGACCCTAACGTAAAGTTATCTTGCTTAAATTAAATTTTAAATTCGGTTTACGTACATATTAGTTTTACAACTGGCTGCTATTTTGAGACGATTATATGTGTGTACAACATTTTTTTAATCTTCATTGATTTATTTTTTTGACGCCACAGAGCAATACCGAAATATAACAAAAACATTCATATTACATTGTTGCACTGAAGTGGCGATACAATATGCTTATATTTTAATTTAATAAAAATGTATATAGATAATATAAAAAGCTCATGTAGAAAAATCCTAAGTGTAATAGAAAATTGGTTTGATACATAAAAATAATTTTTAAATCGATAGTTTTTTTACATATCAAATTGAATATGTGTTCTCTGTTAAAATAAATAAAAATGTAAAATAAAGAGTTATAATATTATACAATAAAACACGAAATACGAAAGAAAACTGGGTTTTTAATTATTACTATTTTTATATTTCCAAGCCGCCTGTGTGGTCGAGTGGTCAACGTCGTTGGCTTCGATTACGGAGGGCACGGGTTCGAATCCCGGTACGGACAGTTTTATAAATTGATTTTTCAATCGATTTATGAATTTCTGTTCGAAGGTATGGATGTATGTGATGTCTTGAATTCCCCCCTCCCACCCATCCTATCCTTTGAACGGGGCGTATCGAGAGCGATTAGTTAACCACTAGTCATGTCCTAGCCCTATCCTTCTATTCCTACTTTTTTTAGTAAAAAAGAGGTTGAGCAACTGAGTAACAAGCATTTCTCGTAGAAACACATATGTTGAGATAAACTCCATTAGGAGTCCATATGCTCTCCACGTTGGAAGCGGGCATGGTTTAAATATATTTCCAATGTATTTCTCGATTATACTACCACAGCCAGACCTTTCTGGTCATAAAACGGTTTTAAATGATTGTCAAGAGTGTCGCAAGAGCATTCATTCAAATCTTGATAACTTTTACGAAACTTTAATCAGCGATACTTATCTTTAGAATTGTGTCGTAATTATTCTCACCATTCGAAATTTCACACACAAGATACATTATTCAGCTTAAAAATATGCAGACAATGGCTGTTAGGATATAAGCCAGTGCTGTAAATGTTGTAAGTCTGTAATTAAAATTTAATTATGTTGATTTTCATGAGCATTTTATTTTGGGAAAAACGACACGACACGACACATTTACTGTCCATGTAAGTATTGTAATACCGGACGAATACATATCTATACAGGTAAATCAAAGAAATACAAAAAATATATAATAACTAGAATTTAAGTACCGAGCAAGTAAATCCTAATTAGCATTAACATACATTATTTTGTGTTTTAATCTGAATCCCGTTACACGGAGGTCTAGTTTACCAAGGTTTTGCTTTATATTCAAAATAACTTTTTTTTGTTGTAAGTTATACAGTTTTCCCGAGTAAAATTGGAACTTATTAAATTCTCCTTACGGTGTGGAACCAAACGTGCAACGTAATTTTGTACCTGCATTAGTCGAAACTTTCATTTCGTCTTTAGGTGTGCTTACATACACCGGTTTTTTGGCGGATCAGAACATACCAGTGATTTCCTCAGATCACAAATTTCTATAAACGATTTATCACTTTTTAAGTTACACTACCAATACACTTGATGGAAAGGCATTCTATTCAAAATAAACACTTTATGTGCTAATTCTACATTTATTTAATACGATCAGGACCAGTTTGGCTTATAACTAGAATTACCAACTGATAAATATATACATTACTACAGGGCTATTTATACTAATCGCTCTCGATACGCCCGATAAATAGGATAAGATAGGTGGGAGGGGGGAATTCAAGATATCACATAGATCCATGCCTTTGAACAGAAATTCATAAATCAATTTATAAAACTGCCCGTACTGGGATTCGAACCCGTGCCCTCCGTAGCGGTAACCAATGATGTTGACCATTCGACCACACAGGTGGCATTTATCACATCGAGAGCGATTAGCTTACCACTAGTCCTGTCCTAGCCCTTTCCTTCTATTCCTACTCTCTTTGGAAAAAGAGAGGTTGAGCAACTGAGTAACAAGTAGTTCTCGTAGAAAAATTTCTGTTGAGATAAACTCCATTAGGAGTCTATATGCTCCATATTAGGAGCGGACATGGTAAAAAATATATATATATACTTAACTAAGTAAAGGTTTTAACCTGATCTGTGTCGTGTGGTATTAATAAAGACCTGCATAGAGAGCCGTGATTTTATTTCAAACAATAAAACCTTATAAATATGTACTTTTTGGACATATAATAATAGTACATCACAAATACTTACCATATAAATACACGATGGGTCTTTTCCGCCATTATTTATCGAAAAACATTTCAAAAATGGAAATTACCGCCATGGAATTATAGCCCTGCTAGCAACAAATTTGAACACAACAAAAAAGCTTTTTTTTTAAATCATTGTATTATAGATTACAAAACAATATCTTTTAAGTTTTAAGTATTACACTATGATTCCAAGAGATGTCACTATATGCATGATATTCTTAAACTATTAAATACGTTTCTTGTGGCCTTTAAGCCGCGTCTCAAGTACTACGTGTAAACACGCAAATTTTCTATCGCCTGCCCTACGAGCACGAAATTGTTTGGCGTGTTAACACGTCGCTGGCAGAGAACCGGTTAAAGGTGTTACAAACAATTGATAAAATAAATTTTAAAAAAATACAGATATAATTTAATTGACTATTTGTAACTAAACTGTTTAAACCTCTTACAAATAAAGAATACTAATACGCAACTGCAACAAAGAAAAATAAAAATTGGTCACTCACAGTCATTTTGAATGTATCTGGATTGTTTTACAATACAATTTATATTACAATAATATTACAAATAAGTTAAATAGTAATAAATGAAAATAAAACTGCTGACGGTGATATTAATTGATTTCAATATTGATAATTGATAAATGAAGTAAAATCTTAATTAGGGAACTAGTCGCATTCAAAATATAGGTTTTTTGTTTAAAAGTGATCAATTTTCCACCAGCGATTAATCGCTAGCAGTTTATCGTCACACTAATCGATCGCAATAACAATTGATAGCCTACAAATGATTGTTTTTTTTTTGGATATCAAATTTATGGAGCTTCAAGTACCAGGACGCGCCAGCGTCAAGGTTCTTCCAGTCTCCTTAATCGATAAAGATTTTGAAAAATTGTAAATTGCATCCCTTTACCGTCGTTTGCAGACGGAAGGGCGCGATCACTACAGAGATAAGAAGTTCACGGGAACTCCATATGCATTATTTTGCAAATCACATTCCGTAACACTAATCGATCGCAATAACAATTGATAGCCTACAAATGATTTGTAGCATATTTTATCGCTGTTCAATCAATGTATTTGTTTCAATTTTTCATTTTGTTGTGATACATTAAACTATTAATATAAAAATCGACCTTTTAAATTACATATTTACATACATTTACATACACTATGGTTTATAAAATCCAAAATGTATGGTTACCATAGAAAAAAGCAGAAATAATAATGTAAGATTTGATCAAACGAATGTTACTGCTTCTATGCTGTAAAATATGCTAGCGATTATTTGTCGCCTATAAATTGTTTTATCGATCAATTGACGCGGCGGTCAATTACTGGCAGTGACCTGTGAGTCCCGTAGAAATACGTATTTACTTTCAAGAGTAGGTTTTATGAAAAACATCAGAAGATGCATTGTCATATATTAAATTATAAAAATAATTTTCGTGAAAGATTATCATGACAAGAACCATTTCCATGAAAAAATCTATCGTTTTGTGCATGCATCTTTTGACGACAGCCACCGGTAGTGACATCTGTTCCGGCAGATAACTTTCGAAGTTAGTACTACTTACTACCCGTAGAAACGTAGTTTCTCTATACCCGACATGTTTTACGATTGAACCAAAGCATTTACATGTTTAATTGTTATTATCAATTTTAAGCTCTGGCACCCTGAAATCACAATCTGGGTAGATAATCAAATATATTTTAAATGTTATTACATTGTTACATAATTTACAAAGAAAAAGTTAAGGCATATAAGTATGATTTGTTTGCGTACTCTGGTGGGATAAAAAAAACAATTTTAATTCGAAATCTTCGACATGTTTGTGATATTTCTTCTCCTCGGATTTATCTATTTATCTCAAGCGTCTGTAGCTTAAAAAATAAAACTGTATTGCCTAGGCCGTCAGGTGTACACAATTAAAACACGAAATTAATTGAATTATTACAAAATGGGTCCGGTATTGGATGCGTTAGTTGTCAACATAAAACTGATCTTTTGCTTTTAAAATACTGATCAACAATATAAAAACTGGCCATTATAAAAACTGCAAATCTAATTTTTAATACATACTGTAAAAGTACTGACCAAATAAGTTCTCAAAGTGTTTTATCTTCCTTTACAGCGTGACGTTTTAAAAAAATATATTCAGCTGTTTTCTTTCTTAAAAAATACTTGTTAAACTAATGTTTTAAATCCATGTCCGCTCCCAATGTGGATACCGCTCCCATATAGCCTACTAATGGAGGTTTCTTAACAGAAGTTTTTTCTACGAGAACTGTTACTGTACTCACTTAAAAAAAAGTGAGGAGGGAAAGAAGGATAAGGCTAGAACAGGACTAGTGATTGGCTAATCGCTATTCTACGCCCAGTTATTAAAGGATCAGAAGGATTGGAGAAGAGGAAATTATGTGAATTGACATCACAAACACCCAGTCTTCGATCACAACTTTGAATTGAATAATTCTCAAATTCACTGTGATCTGACCGGGAATCGAACCCAGACCTGCGTGATCGGTAGAGCAAGCTCTTACCAACTGAGCCACAGCAGGCGACAAAAACTAATGTTGATGGTCCTTAAAAAACCAAATAAAAAAAAATGTTTCAACACTTACCGCCCTTTGATGGACGGTAAAAACTCAGGACGTGTATTTTTAAAAAACATGTTTTTTACTTGGTCACCGTAGGGAAGTGTTAGCCAAAACAGTTATCAAGCTACTATACAAATACTTAAAGATAATCATTTATGTAAGACAAGTATCGGCAACCTTTTGTTGTAAAAGTGTCAAATATTTTACGTGGGGATTAGTGCGGGCCACACTTGGCTCACATGTCATAACACTGTAATGACATATGTAAGCAAATATTTTAATCTAGAGAACCTTGCGGGTTGCCGACCTCTGATATAAGATATCGATGCTTGATAAAATTTCGATATCAAATTTAAACTTGAACTGACGGTCATTACATAGCTGTGTCGTTTATATAAATAAAATAATAATATACTACTAGAAAAGCTTAGATCATAATGATGGTGAATTAATTGCAATATTGATTTGATTTAGCCGCCTGTGTGGTCGAGTGGTCAACATCGTTGGCAACCGCTACGGAGGGCACGGGTTCGAATCCCAGTACGGACTGTTTGAAATTGATTTTTCAATCGATTTATAAATTTCTGTTCAAATGTATGGATGTATGTGATGTCTTGAATTCCCCCTACCACCCATCCTATCCTATGAACGGGGTGTATCGAGAGCGATAAGCTAACCACTAGTCCTGTCCTAGGTCTTTCCTTCTATTCTTACTCTCTTTGGAAAAAGAGAGGTTGAGCAACTGAGTAACAAACAGTTCTCATAAAAACATTTCTGTTGAGATAAACTCCATTAGGAGTCCATATGCTCTATATTGAGAGCGGATATGGTAAAAAATGATTTGATAGTATCGACGTCCAATCATATTCCGTCATTTAGTTAATGAACTGTACACAATAGGACTTCCTCGCTTTCAAATTGATCTATGATGAATTTCCTGACTAGATTAAACTCAAAGTAAATCATCAAATTATCAATCGACAAGCAAATAATCATCAACAGCGTCTAAGCGGTCCATTGAACAATTAATAAAAAAAAAACTTTTGCATTCCAGTACAACACCATGACAAATAATTAAGTGTATTTTTTCCAGTACGACACTATGACGAATAATTACGTGCATTTTTCACTATTTTATTATTGTTCATCGAATGTCTTTTTACCGATAAATAAACAAGTTAAAGAGACAATATAACAACAATACCGTTCCACCAGTAGCGAAGTCTAAACAGAACAATAAACAATCTCTTAGAAGACTTGGAAAAATAAAAAAAAGGATTGCAATAGTGGCTTTATTCCCGAGACGAATGATTCTCAAGTGGGGTTAGGCAGTCGTTAAAAAGATGCTACAAGACATCGCTATTCCGTCCACATGGTGAAATATTGTGTGATTATTAACAGTTTCGAATAAGATTTAGAAATCGGCATAGATAATTAAAACATTAGTTTTTGTAGACTGCACCCCTGCAATGTATTATATATTCGTATTTTTACATGCTTCTATTGTAGAATTGATTGCATTGTTATTTTTTTTTTTTTATCCATCTCTGCTCCCAATAGCCTCCTAATGGAGGTATCTCAACAGAAGTTTTTCTACGAAAACTGTTTGTTACTCAGTCGCTCAACCTAACTTTTTTCAAAATGAGTAGTAGAGAAGAAGTATAAGGCTACGACAGGACTAGTGGTTAACTAATCGCTAATGCTACACACAGTTATTGAAGCATCAGAAGGATGGAAGGAGAGGAAATATTGTGAATTGAAATCACAAACACCCAGTCTTTGATCACAACTTTGAATTGAATCATTTTCAAATTTACCGTGATCTTACCGGGAATCGAACCCAAACCTGTGTGATCGGTAGAAAAAGCTCCAACCAACTGGGCCACAGTAGGCGACATTGTTATTTACTCGGTCATAATCCATTGAAAAGGGTGGAAAAATCAAATTATTTTAGATCTACAAACATTATTTTATATATGGTTTATAGCTTTTGCGCACTTATCAGAACGATGTTTAAACTTACATATCTATATATGTACAATGATTTAGAAGAGATACACAAACATCCTTTCATCTACTCTAACATTATATCTAATGAATTAATTTTAAGAATTTAAGCAACGGTGATTAATTGATATTTGTTGGCCATTAAGAATGTCAATGACTTGTATAAATGTAATGTCTCAATTAGATATCAATTATTTCATTTCACTTACGTCGTTTGGACGCTATTTTATAGTTTTAAGTGCGCCTTTGTCTCTTAATACGGTGCAAGAAAAGAAGTGCAAAAGAATGAAAAATATCTCAGAGATTCATCGCTTTATTTTCCAAAGTGCAAAGTGCTCGCTACTTTAGTTTTAGTAGTGGTCAACGAAGAATACAGCATTTACACGAAGCAATGAAAAAATCTTTAATTCTATTACAGACTTTCCTCTACTGTGAATTGATTTCATATTACAGTTGAATTGACAGATTTTGGTGACAGTTGGTGATGTTTGCTGAAAACTTGTAGGTAGCTAAGCTAACCACTAAAAAAAGAAACTCATCTATAAAAGTATTGCCAAAAATCGATTTTTTTGTTTAATTTCGAGTTCTGAATTCTTGAGTTCTGAAAGAGGATTATGGGTTAATAACGTATGCAAATCAGCACAGTGGTTTGAGTAAGGATTCTGAAATTACTAGTCTTACGTTATGTTCCGGTTATGAGAGTTTTGGTGAATCT
This sequence comes from Himalopsyche anomala, assembly GCA_031772345.1. Lineage (NCBI taxonomy): Eukaryota > Metazoa > Arthropoda > Insecta > Trichoptera > Rhyacophilidae > Himalopsyche > Himalopsyche anomala. The sequence continues at coordinate 6,227,990 of CM062840.1, forward strand.
GTTGAATTTATTACAGATAACAAATATTTGCATGGAAATTAGGTATGAGTCACCGGTTCCAAGGGCCGTTCGATTGATCAACTCATTGCCTAGAGAAGTGGACATTTTTAGTGATAGTATTTGTGAACTGTTTATTAAATTTTACTATGTTATATCTTGTTTTTGTATGTTGATTTTGATGTATTATGTAGTTTTATTTTATATTCTGTCTCATTATATTTGTCAAGTACACGGCGAATTGGCGTCAGCTGTTATGTCATGTACTATAATTTAAATTTTTAACAATAAATAAATAAATAATTTGTACAAAAGCATACAATATATTGATGAAAAAAAAATATGCAAATGATTAAATAAAACTGCCATGTACATTTATATCGGAAATGAAATCGTGGTTTTTTTTTAATAAGAAGTTTTTATAATCTGCGAACTATGATAGATTTTCATAGTAATTGAGTATTCAAATATTATTTTCAAAATATAAGATAATATACAAATTTTAAATCGTTCTACGTACCCTCCCCCCACCCCCTCGCGACTAATAAACGTCTCGAGTTTCACCGTTTAACATCTTCAGACGTTCAAGAGCACGGATGTATTAATGCTAAGCGTTTGGTTTATTAAGTGTATCGTGTATACATGAGATTTTTTGTGTATTAAAAGTCAATATACATGTTTTTAATAATTCAGAGCCTCGAAACTTCAGAGAGAACAGCTAAGGTTGTGAACAACTAAATTTTATACTCTTTTTGTAGAATTAGGCAAACCCGAAAATTGTTTTTATGTGTATAATAAATATGTTACAAACTTAGTACTTAAACATAAGAAAATTACCGGCAAATTAGTTTTATTCAATCAGAAGAAACTCCTCGTCAAAAATGTTATATTATTAAATTGGATACATTAAATTGATTCCATAGTACTGACAGTAATATTTTAAATTTAAAAAATGGAACGTTCGTAAAAAAATCTTTAAATATCAATCTATCTGCACATAAATTAATGGTCTATCTTTTGTTTCTATGGTCCTTTTTAGCGCGTCCAACGACTGTTTTAATGCCGCCATTTCAGCGCCTTTAACTGAAATGCAAATGGCCGCTATTTCAAGTTTATATGGGATGCATCATAAAAGCCGGAGTGCTCAGATGCCCTACTTAAGCTTTTGCCAATTGAGATAGGATCTCTATTGTGACATTAATACCTACACACTAAAATGAGCACCTTTGTGTACCCGCATTAAAGGGTTGGAATACTATGTGTTTACGACATTTATGAAATAAATAGGACCTATTTATTTAGATACGTATAAAAATTCTAATAATTTAAAACGAAAACACACTACCATATTAACACAAATATGGCTCGAGTTTTTAAAAATATTATACTTTATTGTATAAAGCAGAGTTGTGGAGTCGGAGTCTGAGTTGGGAGTCGTAGAGTCGGGTGTTTTACAAAGGTGGAGTCGAAGTCAGTATATTGGAAAATTATTAGTCTAATCATCATATTGATTGATAAAATCAACTAGAATTATTCTAGTAACTAGAATCTAAAATGATTGCTTAGTATACAGATATGTTAGTTAAATGGGAATATTAAAAAAAAAAATTGATGTTGGTTTTCAATTTAAAGCCAGAGTCGGAGTTGTCTTTTTTTTACACGACTCCACAGCCCTGGTTTAAAGTATTTGCGCTCTATTTTTATTTAAAAAAATATAAAGAAAATAAATGCTTGTAACCTATTCCTACCTCTGCATGTTGTATTATATTAAAATAGAGACTTATCATACACGTTGGGGTAAAGTGACAACTTACGTTTTCAATGAATCTATCGTTTTTATGAAAACTTCAAGCAGTTTTAAGAATATAAAATTGCAATAATGCAATCGCCAATCAGCCATATTTGTTTACCCCTATGAATTGAGGACGTGCATTTATTTGCATTTTTCTTGTTAATTATTCTGCATATAAAACAGTGAACTATAAATTGGCCATAATAATGCAAGTTATTTCTAGAACTATTCGTATTAAATAACTGAGCATTTTTTTAATTTCGTTGGGGTTGAGGACGTTGAAGATTTTTCAATGATTAATGTCGTTATGATATCACTGGATTAAGGCGGGGGATAGAGAATCTTGGAGGAACTATGTGGTAGCAATATTCTTTGAATATGGAGCGGATATGGATAAAGGATTCAAAATAAATGCGCTTGTGGATTGGATGGTTTTCACTGATAGAAGTGAACTTGATTTTGTTGAAAATATAACAAAATACATATATTTTAAATTTGTTATCACAACCATTCGTGTATATAATATTTTATTTTAATTCAAAAATAAAATATTGTAGCCAAACAGAGTTTTATGGGGAGCTACACTATAAGTGAAAATGATCTGACCGAAAATTCATTTAATTCTAAGCCGTACATAAATACATGCCTTGAAAATAAATCATCCTTTTAAACAATGGTGTTTTGATTATGCAATATTTCAACTATTTCCAATACATATTGCGAAAATGTGACAAATTAATGGAATTGTAAATTTCGATATTTTTTTGTCTTGACGTATGGGGAAAATTGCTTACATGATTAAATTGTAGCTAATAAAACGACTGAAAATCAGCACCAAGCAAACAATTGATGCGTACACAGTATGATGAAAACTTACTTACCACCCCAAATTGTATCCAAATTACACCAAAGGTTGAAAAAATATTAGACGTTATCTATCTGCACGACTTACTTGATATGTTAAAATTACATATGGAATTATTTTTAATTACTCTAATGAAGTATTTAAAATAATTAATGTTTAAAAATCAATAAAAATAATGCTTGAAATAAAAAAAAAAGTTTCGCCCAACGTGGGGCTCGAACCCACGACCCTGAGATTAAGAGTCTCATGCTCTACCGACTGAGCTAGCCGGGCTGTGTCGTTGGCGACTCAAATGTTTTATATAGATAAAAGGTACAGTTTTCAGTTGTAGGAAACTATTATGAGATTGCTAAATTTATATTTTTGTTTGGTTTATCATAGTTGTAAGGAATTTAAATTTGTTTTTTTTACCCATTTTAAATATAGTATAAAAGTAAATATCACCCAATTTATAAAGAACGTACATGTATACTATTGCTTGCTTCTTCTTATATAAGGGTCAGTTTAAATTTAGACTAGACTGCATACAAATTGGTTGATTATTATTTGTATGTATAAACTCTAAAATCTTTAAACCAATATTAATAAGTCTTAGAATGTCTAAATATTGACCGTAGTCATTTAGAAGATTCTGGCAGACCATAACATCGCCTCATTATCCACTTTCTCTTTCGGAAACCAAAAATTAACTAAAATTATTATTATCATTTACCGAATAAAATTTAAATACTTTCTAAAACGTTTTGTTATATAGGCCCATTAGAAGAGAAGTGAGATTATTTAGCGGGAAAGTTAGATGCGTTATAATAATATTCTATACGTCTTAAAGAATCGTAAAAGTAAAATAACCTCAGTTAATTCACATAACAAAAGTGTTATCTCCGTAAAATAAAAATATGCAATCCAACAAAACACCAAATAAAGACGTGATTGTACAAAAATATTGTGGAAGATTTTTTTGCAATTTTACTAGTTGGCTTACTTCACCTCTATGGGGCCCTTATGTTGAATATGTAACATTTTTTTTATTTATTTAAAATGTATAAAGGTATGTTTGTTAAATCAATAATGCAATAATTACGTATTCTTCAATAAGTGCAGTGGAGCATAAACCGATTGGAACCGAGCTGCCTCACTGGAACAGAAATCAAACAAAACCACGCCAAAGCAAGCAATGTGAACATAACAAATAGTCCACAAACCAACAGTCTGGAATACGCAAAAGAACGTTCACAAATACCTTATAGGAATACCTTAATAATATGGCTGATCTCAAAGAGACCAGCGTATAAAACAAAAGATTTATTTTATTCTAAAGTATTTTTATACTTACATATTGTGTTAACTTAACATATTACATTTTCAACATAACTATATTGTTTGTTTAATTTGAGATAAAAATTTAGGCCCATAAAGCAGTAATTTTCCCATAATACAAACCTTTAAAATATTCGGTCTAAAATGATAAAACATTTTCTAATTAAGCTGAAACGTCAAGAAAGGTACATATTGTCAGTGGCACACTTATTCTAAGAGATAAAGGGTAAAAAAAATATATGATGCCTACATTTTTTTCAATATTTCAAAAATTATATGTCTTAATTTATTATCTTCGATAGTTGGTAAGTAATGTTGTCATAATACATAACTATAATTTTTTTTTTCTTCGAAGGTTGATTTTAAGTTTTTGATAAATTTGCTATTTCTCAAAAGAAATGGGAATTTGCTATATTTACAATTCTACTGAAAAATCAAATAAATACTATTTTTTTTCAATTAGAAAAGAATAGTAGTTTAGTGAAAATGAAGCGGAGAATAACGACGTTGAGTAAATCGTAAAAATAAAATAGATGCATGTAAAACTTTCAACCATAAAAAACAAATAGTCATCAGCAGGGCGGCTGTGGAGTCGGAGTCGGAGTCGTGAAAAATGAATGGCTCGAAATTTTTTTGAAAAATATTTTTAATGATATGTATTCAAACAAAATAGGCCAAAGTGTTGACATTTCAGCTTGGCTGACTAAAGATGATCTGATGGAATACATATATATATAAGTTGAAATGAAATGTTTGAAAAGTTTCCTCGGAGTCGGAGTCGTCTTTTTTACACGACTCCACAGCCCTGTTCATCATTCATTCAATTGAGACATGTTCAAATTTGATTGGTACCCGGAAATCTAGTATTTTAAAAATATATTATATTAAAATAAAACTATATTATAAATGTGATAAAAGTACTCACTAACATTTTGTTTTTTTGCGCGATTTTCAAGAACAAAATTTAAGTTTTTTTCATACAGTTTCGATACTTTTTTACGCGGTATTTTGATTTTTGGAACCAATTTATCAAATTATATTAAAATTAGTTTTTTTAACGCGACTATTTTTACGCGTCAGTTTTTGAAACCAATTTATCGCGTAAAAAATAGATTGGATGTATTCTAAAAACGTTAGGAAAATTGTTTCATATTGTTTTAAGTGAAGGGTGTCAAATATTTTTCAGGTTTGCAACAAGCAACATAAAAGTAATTTTAGTTACACCTCTAACACAAAACAACTTAATAAGCCAGTGATGCACAACCTTTACCTTCTAGCGGTCCGCAAAAAAAAAAATCATGGGTTCGGGCCGCAAAGAAAAAAAAATATTTAAATTACGCTTAGTCCTTTTTAACACGGAGAATATTTACATTCCATGTAAAACAGCTTTACAAAAAAACCGTGTAAAAAAGATTAAGTGAATTTAGATAAATGATTAAAAGGTTCCATTACATTATTTTGGCCGTTGTTTCGAAAACGTGAAAATAAATAAGCCATGCAAAAAAAGTATTATAAGCTCATTAATAATCGTTTCATTGTGAAATATTTATGTTTTATTTATATTTAATTCAAAAGTTAATGCGATCTTGGTCTTTTAATCTGACATAATATTTGAGGGCCTGTTTCTATGAACCGATTTATTCTCTTTCATTGAAGAAAAAGTTTGCTTACATTTATTAAATAAATGTTTTACGTGAAAAAAATATGAATAAAACATAGACAGAATATTTTACTGTGAATATTTTAAGCCCCCAAAAATTTAACGTGTAACGTGCCACTGCCGTCAGTATATACAAGCATTGTATACGAAAGGATTATTTGTTAACTTGTTCCGACATCGCATACGAGGGTTCCGCTATCAAGACACACAGATCTGTGCCCAGGGGTTTGTTATCTGACTCTTACACTCTCCTCTCACTGCTCTTCAGTCTCCAGTGCATTAAGATTCCCGGGCACGATTCCCAACACCACCGCCGAATTAACTAATCTCTCTTGCTTCATCAATGCTCCCGACTAGGCAAGAAATTATACAATTTTTTATTAGACATAACTAATGTGTTCATTAGGATATTCAAAAAACTCACGACCGCTTATCTCAAGAATGTAGCGACATTTCAATTCACTCCCGACTAGGGATTCCAATCCGGATATTCGAATATTCGATATCCGGATATTTTCGGCCCTTTTTCAACAATTCGATATTCGGATATTTGGGGAAATATCCGAATAGTATTCGTAATATTTTGTAATGAAATATATTACAAAATTTACGAAAGATCACATCACAATTTCTCCACATTTAAAGAATAATTATGAATTCCCCAGGTAGTGGTGTTTTCGCCTTCACCCAACTCGGGTGTTATCAATATCTTTTGCGTGCGAGTTATTCTTTGTTTATTAAAATATGTTTTTTTAAATAAAAGTTTTAAAAATATTTTGTTTATGATATATTTGGATCAATTAAAAAAATAACAGAAACGTTAGACGTGTTGTTTAAAACACTTCTAACTATAAATCCAACGTCAATTGCTACTTAACGAGTATTTTCAACGTCAGGAACATTTAAAAACTAAGTTAAAAACAAATTTAGAATATGAAACATTTAATTCCCTATTTTTTTTAAATATGCATTTTTGAAATTTGAATAAATGGCTTTTATTACAAATGAGCTCGTTTTTAATGTAGGTACTACTTAATGTAATATTTTAGTATAAACATATAAGGTATGTAGTTACTAAAAACTATCCGGATATCCGAATACATCCGGATAGTTTCAGTTTTACTATTCGGTATTCGAATAGTTGGTAATGACGAATAGTTGGAATCCCTACTCCCGACAAATAGATATAGACGATTTGTTTTTCCATTTTTAACCCTTTAGGCCTCAGAGCGTCGATCTATCGGCGCACACTTTGGTGTATCATGTAGGAGGCAATAGCTAATGAATCATTGTGAAACAAAAAAGGGTCGCTAGAAAAATAAATTTTCAATAAAAAAAACTCATTTAAAAACATCCGTTTGCTGATATATATGTTTTTTTTCATATCTATATTTTGAGTCTGATTTTCTATCCAACTCACTTCATAGAAACTGACGACAATCGAAGAGATGATATGATTTTTAGCTTGTATAGTAGATATGGGGATAGTAAAAGGGCTAAAAAATATATACTAGAGTCACTATATCATCAGAAGTACCCCATGGTTCGGGAAAATATTTTCGACACAAAGATTATTCCACATTTTACATCAAGGTCACTGAAGTCCTGCTGGCTTAGAAAAAACTGACAGTAATTAAAAACAGTGTTGCGTATATACCACACCTGGAAAGCGAACAATATTCCGCATAATCACCAGGTGAAGAAGGAATAACCTTTAATAATGCTTTCCTAACCATAAATATAGTATCGATTGTTTTTATGTGAATATTTTATTATATAAATGGGTTATGATGGACTTTTTTGTTGTTTTCCGATAAGAATATCATGTAGGCCTTCAAAAAACGTTCAACAAACCCGGTGTAAATTTTGGGCGTTCATTTTATGTTCTCTTTGTTAAACTTTTTTGCTATAATATTTTTTTTATGTAGGACAATAAAATAAATTACCGTATTTTTATTTTTTTAAATGTACTGTTATATGTTATTATAATGACTGTATTTTTTTGTTTTGTTTGTTTTTTGGAAATAATAGATGATAATTTGAACCAAATTAATAGGAACTTTTTTGAGAAAACAGCTCTGAGGCTAAAAGGGTTAATGTAACTCTATAATATTGATATGTTGTCTATAAATCCGATAATTTAAAATGGTTTCAATCCAAATGGTATGGGACGGGTAATAAAATCAAACATTTTTTTTGATGTAGTTATTAGTTATTTCGAAATAATTTCTTAGAATGGTATATTGAATTTTCCATATCCGCTTAAAAATATTCTGATTTCTTAAACTAAAACTTATTGTTTTAAATATGCGTACGTAAAATAAAATATCCTAACTAGGGATTCTGTGCCGAGAGGTCCCGGGACTTGTCGTATTTTTGCCGTCTTAAGTCCCGGGACTTTTTGGAAAATGCCCCAGGAATTGTGACTGTGATTTATAATGTGCTAATAACATGTAAATTTTAATTTTGAAAAAAACAATTTTTGTAATTAATAAACCCTCAAAAGGACTGATGTGTATTGAATGAAAGCACATATAAGAGGGGAGTCCCAGGAAAAACGGACAAGACATGGTCGGGACGTGACACTTACCTGGGGTTTTAACAAAATTTAGTATGCATATATAAAAAGGATCTGAGGGATTACTTATTCACGAATGCATAAAAAAGACGACCATTTCAGCGGTAATTGGAGTGCTTCATCAGTTGTATTCAATTGATCAGAAAAGATGCTAACATATTGTTTTCAGACTACTCTTAATATTATTATTTATCTGACAATAAAAAAATCACAATATAAAAGTTAATGCAAATATATGCAAAAATAATCTGCATCGGCCGGGAATCGAACCCGGGCCGCCCGCGTGGCAGGCGAGCATTCTACCACTGAACCACCGATGCTTGCTATTTGACGAAATGAATACAATTACAATCAAACAATAATCACATTTCAATTACTTTCACCGTTCGCTATCATATTATGTAAAGCTTAAATGTTTGCAATAAAGACCAAAATTTCTTGGCAGAGGCATTGCGTGACCCACATTGCAATTTTATAGAGACTAAGCAAAGTAATAGAAATTGCATACTTACAACTAACTCTATTGAAGTCACAATTTTACATTTGACGAAGACAATAATGAATGACAATACTATCTCGGTATTTTGTATTAATTACCGGTTTTGAAAACACCAATACCAGTAATACAAAACAGAAAAGTTAAAATAAACCAAAAAATACAGCTAACTATGCTCACATATCGGGCGAGGAAATCAAAATCGTTCACTATTTCAATATTATGATTTATGATACGTAAAAAAACTTTTTAAATAAACAGTTTTCCATTGAAATTATTGAAAGGTTCATCAATTCTGGAAATCACTATTAGATACAAATTTTCTTAAAAATAATTAAATTCATCGTGGAAAATTTTATTAAAACATTTGTTGATTTCTATACATTTAAAATATGTACTTGTCTCGAGGTAAACCGGTCCTGATCTAAAATAAATATTTTTAGTTAGTACAAAAGTGACAATTGAAATGTACAAAGGCTTCTCAGGGTATGAAAATTTTCCGACTATATTTGAAGTGAATGAACAAAATTTAACATACAAGTTTTATTAATAACTAAGTACGTCTCAAAGTATCGGGTTGTTTTATTTAAATTTCCCGGGAACTGATACTGGTAAAAAGCGTCGATTTCTCGGGAATTTATTCTCGCGCTATTTCGGTATAAAATCCCTTTTTGGTATGCCGGTATTTAAGAACAGAAAATATATTTTTTTTGTTCATTAAAAAACGTTATAATTAAATTTGAAGCTGCCATAGTTAAAAATATATGACAAGAAATATTCAGGTTAAAAGTCAATATACATCAATGAATGTGTTGAAAATATTATATTAATATTTATTTTAAAAATATTTTTTGCTGTGCAATTTAATTTGACTTGAATACAATTCATGAGAACAACAAACTCAAAAATACTGAGTTGAAAAATAAAACAACAACAAATTTGGATTTTTCTTTTTAGAAGACTTAAAAACAAAACGACCTACTTAATTAACCAGCGAAATTGTGTTTTTTATTGTAGAAAATTTCGTTAACAAGACTACCGTACTAAATAATATATCAGTCGAGGTTTTGTGTTTTTACCAAATAAAAATTAGTATTTACATTTTTTTTTTTCTTTTTTGATTGAATTATCCGAAAACCGGATTAAACTGGGTTTCAGGAAATTTTGCAATTCGAAAACCGGTGTTTATAAAAACTTTGTATAAACCCTTAATATGATAAAAAAGTTTTTTTATAAATGGATATATCGACCTGTAATAGGTAGAAAATCGTAACCGACAATTTATAAATTTGCGGTTCGTAAATATTTTTATATGGTCAATAGTTTTCTAGATCAACGTTTCCCAACCAGGGTCCACGCGGAACAAACGATAATAAGTCAAAACACTAAAATGCCAGGTCCTATAAAAGATCAAGCAAATGAGTAACGCTCTAAATTTTTTATCACTGACCCCTAATGCGATATTGAACAATAAAATGATTGTCTAAAACGCAATTTACCGAATTGTGTCTATTAAGTTCTTTTGCCGATAGTGAGTCAATATATTTCTCTTTTCCTGAAGAGGGACAATTATTATTAGTCCATATGAAAGTACGAGTCCCGATTCTGATATCATTGTATCACGAAAAAGAAAAACTTTTTCTCTTAGATTGAAAGATACCCGAAGTCCTTGGTCAACTATCTTTTCTGTTTCAAAACAAAAGCCGGTCATTGGTATTCACCGATACGTGCACGACACGTGACCTAAATTCAAGTTTCACTCCTCGACACCGTGGCGTTGTGAATATTCCACGAGTTGGCACGCTATCACACGCCCTGGAATGGGTTTATGCCGGACCCCCGCGTTAACTTTCAATATCGGAAATCTAAATAAATATCGTCGATTTTTTTGATAATAGTTTTTATATGCCGGTCAAGTAGCTCAACGCCCTTGGTTGTCCGTCCTATTTAACTATGATGTGTGAATCCCATTTCGGCCACATTTACAAATTAAATTTGCAATTTTTCATTGGATTTGTGATAAATTTCATAGATATATACAGGAGTAAATTACGTACTTGGGAGGCCCCAGTCATAATACAATTTGAAGGGCCGGTGGTTCGAATAACATTAAAACGTTGCAAAAGTCTTAAAAACTGAATTGATATACAGTGGAACCTCTCATAACGAGTTTAATTCGTTCCAGAATTTTACTCGTTATGTGAAACACTCGTTAAGCGAAACAATTTTTAAATGACATATCTCATTAAATGACATATCTTTACGCTTTTTTTAAATACTGAGATGCTTATATTTTTTCGATTAAACTTTGTTTTAATTATAGAACTACTTGAAGTGTACTAGTACTATAGCATTCACCCTAACTTGATCATTTTAAAGTATTCATTGGTGTTTCCGTTTATTTTTTAAATTTATAATAGTATGACAATTTAATGGTTTCCAAGATGTAATTTTTTTTATATGACATCTACATATAAGCTGCTTATGTATAATTAAGTAATTTCATTAATAATTTGACATTATGAGTTTAACACAAAGCCATTTTTTCACCCATTTTAACACTTTTTGTAGTTGTCTTATTTTCAATCCCGGGATAAGTACTGTCACAATCCTAGGATTTCGGGATCACAAAATTAGACGGGATCCCGGGATTGGACGCGCTATTGATAATGTTTTCATCCAATATAAAAATCCTTTACAAAGAAATATAGGTCAGATCTTCACTGTGTTGTTAAGTTGGTAACCATAGACAAATATCACCAACACCTTGACTTCTTAAGTAATTTTCTATTTATTTCCAACTCTTGTCAGTCAGCAAGCAATATTTTCTGTGCCAAATAAAACATATCTCTCCCAAAGCGTCTGAGTCTACTTCATACACTTATGTTTTCATAAGCTAAGTTACATCAAACTTAGAACTAAAACACTTATCGTTTGACACATACTTGACGACTCAAATCATAAGAAATCTCATGTGATTTAAATCTAGATAGGTTGAATTTCAAAAGATTGTTCTTGAGAATTATTCTTTTTCTTAGAAAACGCTTAAAATGTCTAAAGCTTTCAAGGGGATACGTAGATATTGAACGCTTTTTGTTTTCACAGCCTAAGTGTTACTTACTTTTTTTTAGATTACCCTACAAAAGATTTTTTAAAAGCGTTGTCACAATGAAGTTAAAAGAGAATTCGTCAAAGCGTTTGAAATGGAAAACTTAGACCAAAAAATTTAAATTGCCTGGATTCATAAAACTCTAATAAACCCTTATTATCATTAAAACACTAAAAATCTGATGTTAAAATATAAGTATTCTATTTATTTTAACTCATGGTAGTTACCGTGGCGTCAAGTTTCAGAGATTTCGTTATATTAATATCCAGAGCAGGACTGACTTTTTTTATTATCGAGGCATAAATAAACCTTATTTCTGTCTTCTATTAAGTTACCATTTTTTGGCTATATATTATAATATATTATATACGGAGGGGGGGGGTTTAAGGTGGCAAGAGTGAAACTAAAAAAATAGATGTATTTATTGTTTATTTTATCATCTTCTATTTATTTTATTTAGTATTAAATATAGGTACAATATATTTTAAAAACAAAATTGATATTAATACAAACATTTGAGGCTATTATTTGCAAACCCGGCACATTGCAAAATTGTTGAAACATGAACCATCCATGTATTTTAGTAGATTAAAATATTTTTTAACGTATTTTTTAAAATCAGTCTCAAACATTTCTTGATAACGTACACCATGGGCTACCATCCCGCCGACCGATTTCGATGCGCCCGCCAACTATTTTGAGATTTTCAAATTCCTCGGTGAGACAAAAAAAACGAGTTTCGGAGATATTTAGGGGAAAAAGTATAGAAAATTGAGGATTTCAAAAGTATAGGGGATTGAGGATTTCAAATTTGTCAGTGAGCTAAAAAAAAAACCAGTTTCCGAGATACTTTTGGGAAATTTGGTAAATTCCTGGGTTTTGAGAATTTCAAAAAATGTGGTGCTCGCCGCCCTGCCAATATTTCAGATTGCGCTCTAAGCCCCTGACGTACACAATATCATTCCAAAGTAATGTAAAACTTTATAAAATGTACATATATTGTTTTTCAAAATGAAAATCAAGTTTCATTATTTAGCTATTTTGGAATGAGAAGTGTTTGAAATAAATATTGCCCTCATTTCATCTCTCAACTGTATTTTTCTACTATTAAATTACCTTGAGTTCTACCAAGTAAATTTCAATGTTATCAATACAATCAAGAAACCTATACATTAATCTAATCATTAAGCCCGTTATGATGTTGATCATTCGATCAAACATCTGGCAATTTTCAATCTACCTTTGTAATAATCCAGCAAAAAATGAAACCAATCCAACCCTATGTTCGGTTCAAACATTCCGGTAGTCGCCAAACGTGACGGAGTTAAAACTTAATTGAATTGAGTTTAGAGGAGACACGACTCAAAGGTAAGTAAAGAGTGTCTGGCTCCCGCCCTCATCACAAATGAAATCTACCCCTCATCCCCCACCCTCTCACTCAAATTTGTTTTTTACCACTAAGACGTGTTCAAAATACAACCTTCCTCGTTCCCTTTTTATGACGCTTTGCAGAGAACTAGCGAACTTTCATTATGGTCGTCTGAATATGAGCTTTAATAAGTGTGCCAGGCACGTCGTGGTGTGCTCATCGATCGTTTTTTTTCAGTAACGGTGGTACTAGGCTCGAGACCTGACTAGCATTTTTTTAAAAATCCATTTATGAAATTGTTACTAAAGACTTGTTGTGTAACTTTTCAACCGTTTTTAACATCGAACAATTATCTAACTCATATTCTCATCGTCATATTGTGCCACATTATAAAAAAAAATATCAGCTCATGACTAACAACCAGTTCTCGTCAAGCACTTTTTTTGCAAAAAAAAAAATCATAACAATCGTTAAAATTAATGTTTTTATGTATTTTTTTCTGGTTTTGTATGTAACACTTGCGTACCGAAACGTTGAAAATAGAATCAAGGAGAGACGGGATACAAAGAGACCCGAGATAAATTTGCATTGAATTTATTAGGGTATCATTAAAAATTAAAATAAATATCAGCTAGATATTATTGGTATTTAGCGAATGAATGATTGAAATGAGAAGAATTTCGCAATATATTTTTCATTCAATATTCTTATTTTTTATATATATTTTTTTGATTATTATGCACGGTCTTTATCATATTTGTTAAACGCGTGGTAAATTGGTGTCAGCTGTAACAAAACGTACTGTAATTTTTGTTTAAGACTATTAAAATATGGGTTCATTAATCATAACATTATGATTAAGGTATCCAATACCGGCATTTTGACAGTAATAATACCGGGATTTTGGGATTAAAAAATTACCGAAACTAAAACTCGAAGAGCTAAAAAAAAATCTTGCGCTGTTTACTTTGGGAAATCCGCAAAATTCTGGGTTTTTGAAATCAACATGAATTTGTTTGAAAAATTGCCGATTTTTTTTTTCTCAATCCCAAATTCCAATGTTTACACGATTTTATGTTAAATGTTCAATCTCAGAATCACAAAAAGGGTCTGGGATTTGATATCTTAATTATGATGTGTGTACATAGTTGAAATATTCATTGTTATCATTTTGCTATGCTACGAGGTACATTAAGAAATCTAAAATCATAAAATAATTACCTACATGCATTTTACTATGAACGGAGTAGAGTAAAATATTACTGTGCCAGGTGAGAGCAAGAGTAATTTGTAAGTGACAGGTGTGAATATCTAAATAAGCCAAGCATGAAGTGTTAAAGGTACTATACTACGTTGATTGATGTAGTCATATTAATAATATAACAACGTTAGACTTGACTTACAAGCATATCTAAATCATAACTAGAGACTTTTTTATCGTTTTGCTACAAAATTTAAATAGATGCATGGTCAACACAGGGACGTTCCGAGGACATAGACGAGTAGGCAGTTGCTAAAGGGCGGCAAGTCCAAGGGAGCGGCAAATGATCACAGTTTTTTTTAAATGACTGAATATTTTTGACACACGAATTTAGTTTAGAATAAAAATGACGCCGCAATGTTTTGATAAGAAAAAATGCCGACAAAAACATTTTAAATGGTAATAGTATTATGACAGATGGGTAAACAGTAGTTGAATTTATCGCAAAAATCTTTTTTAAATGTGACATTTACTGATCTCAGCACTGTAGGCGGCCGTTGAGGTAATTTTTAAAAAATATTTAGAAAAATAGTAAGAGCGCTATTTTAAACTCTGCTTAGGGGCGGCACATACCCTAGGAACATCACTGGGTCAACATAAATCTCATTTGTTAATTTTTTTAAATATTCGGAAAACTGTTTAATCAGAAATTCACACCTATTAGATGATTTTATTTCAAATTGCAAGGGTCAAAAGTGGCGCTAATGTTTGCTACTAAGCATAAGAAAAACTATAGTTGAAATCCACAGTCCTAGTTATAATTGAAAAAAAAACTTCTTTAGGGGGTTAATAGGGGTAATTTACTCAAAATATCACATATTGTGGATTATCCAGTTTTCAACAACGCTCCTTAATTAATAATTTTTGTTATATTAATAAAAATACAATATTCCTTTGTACTTTATTCCACTTTATTTAATAGGTCAGGACCGGTTTCGCTCATCGGGAGCATTGTCAACTGATAATAAATATAATTTAAAACCGGTCCTGACCTATTAAATAAAGTGGGATAAAGTACAAAGGAATATTGTGTTTTTATTTATATAATACCTTTCCACCAATAATTGACAGTGAACATCCTAAAAGTGAATTTTTGCTGTTTCAATTATTTTTTTACTCAAAGGCCTGAAATACGTGTCACATATAGTTTTACTTCCAGTTGAATTATGGAGTTGTCAAATTTATCAATTGAAAAAATTCAACGTTTATAATTTTGCATAGCGTTTATACTTTATAACAAAATTGATTGATTATATTTTTATACTGTAACGCAACCAACAGTTCACCCAAGCTGATACATATATGTATAATACATGTTTTTATTTCCCGACTTTCCATCCGGGTCCAAATGTTGGCACAGTATACAAGATTTCTCTTTCTATGCACTGTCTATTGAGCTCTTAGAACTTTACTAATTGTTATACCGTTGTATTTTTAGACAGCTCGTACACTCATGTCTACTTACGAATATGCGTTTGTAGAGACGTACTAAAAATATTGGGTTATCGATACTCGATTACTTAGAGATTGATAGCTATTTTTTCTTATCCATGTCCGC
Source organism: Himalopsyche anomala (assembly GCA_031772345.1). Taxonomy (NCBI): domain Eukaryota; kingdom Metazoa; phylum Arthropoda; class Insecta; order Trichoptera; family Rhyacophilidae; genus Himalopsyche; species Himalopsyche anomala. The sequence goes on from CM062840.1 coordinate 6,243,992, forward strand.
TATCAATGTGGAGGATATCGTCCCTAAATAGGCAGAAAACCGTAACCGAATATTTATAAAGTTTACAGGATAAGATTTTTTTAAACATAAGTTCAAAAAAGAATTTCTTGAGCTTAACCTTTTAACTGCCGTAGAAAAAAAAACGTAATTACCTACCACCAATGTTACCTCTAATTTTCTGGAGGCTATGTGCGCAAAATATATTGACTGTGCAACTTTGAAAGGAAATGAAAAAAATTGTGCGCCACATAACGGTGTCTAGACATCCACAAAGAAACGGCAAATTATCAATAATGACAATAATTAACAACACTATATAATTTCAATTATTAAGATTTTTTTGTGCGCTCTGTTGTGATGTGTGTGCGCGCGCACAGCTTAGAGGGAACACTGCCTACCGCACCAGCTATAATTTGCAATTAATAATTGAATTAGTTATTGATGAGTTAACTCGTAACTGGCGTGTTGAGCACAAAAAAAAATAACTAGATATCTCGTCTGTAGCAGCCATTGAGTTAATAATATATTTTTTAACTTTCCCTAAATCGTATAGAAATAATTTCAAAAAACCAAATTGAAATTGTTCTTTCTAGTATTTTTTTTTTAAGTGTACTTTTTCTTCCTTTATCTTAATTGAGTATAAACATATTTCATTATTAATTAGTGACAATCCAAGTTTTCATACCGTTACGCACCTCGAGTAACACCGTGAAGCTATTTCCGTTTTCAAGCCCATCTCTAGAGCTAAGACTAACACATTATGCACTATCTTGATGTTCCTTAGTAGCTCGTCGGACAGCAAAATAGAGATATGTATGTTTCTTAATTACTTACCAAGTCACCCACGCGCCAATTTAATGACCTGTCAAAGGCACTAGTTGGGATTTGTCGACACTTGTCTATCTATACATCAATCTGACTTTAAAACATACAACAAGCATGGATGTTTTTACACACCGTAAACTTTCTTAAATCACAATTTATTCTTTCACGCAACAACATGTTTGAAAGGAATCATCGAGTTGTATGTAAAAAGCACTCTGGAATCTTTTTAAAGTTCTGAATAAATACAAAAAAAAAACTGCTGTGCATAACATTCAGTTTACTTTTTGGACATTTTTTATGTACGTATGTTAACAAATATAACTATTTTATTTGTACGCTGATAGTGTGTATCAAAATTAATATATTTTTTGAAACTCAGTTTTCAAATGAAGCGGTTTCTGGAAATGATTTTTTTTTAATGATTCCTACGTAGATCCATTTCAACATTGCCTCTACAAATATTTCACCAAAATAATCCTTCGCTCGAATTCAAATTCTAAATAACCATTAATATTTCTAGTTGAAGTACCCAATACAGTAATTAATCATAAGATTTAAACAGTGAAATTATAACTATCAATAATTTAATATTATATTAATCGCATTACTCAAAGCTCTGAATTTATTACACGAAATAAAAGGAGTTTTCTACCCAGAAATCAATATATTATCCACCAGAGAAGGGTGCTTAATCATTATTGTTATAAATTGAATGATTAATTAAATTTAAAATAAACAACTTTACAACACACACATAATATGATTGTTTTTGTAAAAAATATACAACACTTCTCGCATAGATATTTTATTTAACCGTTTGAATACCGCGCAAATAAATCAATAATATGTCCCAGAGATACTGCGTTTTTTTTAGAAAAATATTTTTGCCTAATATACACTCGAATTCGATATTTTAAAAACCTATATTGACTGAAGTAGTGCAAAGGAATATTGTGCTATTTTTATATCATGCCTTTCCACTTAGTATTGACGGTGAACACTTTAAAAGTAATCTGTGACTTATTTGTATTTGAAAAGAATCATTTTATATTTTTTCTCATAAATATATGTTAAGTAAAGCTACATCACTGTTCTTTTTTTACACTTTGAGAAGAAAAAGAGTAAATACAAAACCAACAACCATCTGGTGTCTAACACTACAAACAAAATACAAGCGAACTATTTACGATGAATTCCGCTCGAATTATTTTGGATTCATGTTTTAATGATTCGGAAGCCTTTGACTGACTTACTTTTATCGTTTCTTAACTGTATAGGAATACAGTTTTAGAATTGATGTGCAATCGGAATGACTAAAATAGAAATTCACGTAAATAAACAACGACAGACAACTGTACACTAACGATTGATTACATATTTTATGTTTCTCAGAAGTGATATTTCAAATTATACGTTCAGTATTAAATTATACATATCTCAACTATTTAAAATAACGCGGTTCATTAAGAAAAAAAACATAAAAATTTTACACGAATTGTTTGTTCTTAAACGATTTTCAGACACAAAATCGGATAGCCAATTTCCTAGAAACAAGAATTTATATTAATTGACTGAATTGTCATTAACTTAGTAAAACTCCATTGCAGTTAGGTAAAAAATATCAGCGTTTTTAGTTCTACATTTTTTTTAAATATAATGATAAAGTATTTTGGCTTGCGTTATAGTCAGAACTATGAATAAACTTACACTCAGCTATATACATATACTGTCCTAGAAAAGATACAAAATACATATTGTTATTTTCTCTAGCATTCTCAAATTATATTACAACTATAACACTTATTAAACATGACTTAAGTGTTTCTAAAATAGCTATCAACTAGTTTTATATAAAAAAAATACAATTGTAGAACTAACTTTTCCGCTTCTAAGCTCAAGAAATGCGACCCCAATACCCACATTTTCTTTAATATCTATTTTAATATGGGTGATACAATGTTTATAATTAAGGTTTTCTTATATCATAGTTTTTTGGACCTTTTGTAGTTTATATAAATACGCGATAACGCGATAACACGATAAGCGCCCGCGATAAGCGATCGTTCGTAAGATAGCTGGGCTAAGCTCGTCAGTTGCAATTTCATATGTGTGCTGGGATGACGTCTTTTTTACGCTCAACTTAAAATATGATTATTTATTTAAAAAAACGCAAAAAAATGTATGAGGCATGATGCAGAGAGATATTTTAAAGCCCTTAGACTATTTTTTTGAAATTCATAAGAATAAGGCCAATAATGAGGAAACCACTGGGGTCCCTAAACGACCCCCATCGGATGAGAAGTATTTTTCTAGTCTCCGAGCCGCGAGAGTTAAATACTTTTATATTTTTAAAGACTTTCTGTTTCATTTCTAGTGATGAAAGAAATTTATGTCGATTTTCTCATAAAATTCCTTGCACATAATGAACGTACATACGTAAAGATAAATAGTATTATTTTTTCTCAATTAAAATACATATTATGAACAAAAATTTTAAATCCTCACTTATATTTGTTTGTAGTGACTCATTTAGATCATTAACCAAGTTAGGTTTATTAAAAATAATGACTAACATAGCAGAAATTTTACAAAAGAAAAGTATGCCAATGATTTCGTGGACGCATAAATCAACAGAAAAGAGACAATTGTCTATTCAAGTATTTTATTATTTATAATCTTATCAAAACATTAATAAATTAGCTTTAAATTTGTCTGCTCATTATATCCGTGATCTTGATTTTCCGTGATCGCTACAGCCTACTTTGAAAATAGCCCATTCAAATGAACTTTTCATTTTATTGTATACTACGACGTGGAGTGTTGAAGTTTGAATAAACTTGGACGCCCGACGTCCATTGTTTGTTTGTTGGTTGGCGGCGATTGAAATGAAAGCGCGACAGCCCCGGAGGCTTTGCGCTTTTATCAGCCCCCTGTCACACCACTGCTAACTGCCACTTCGAGAGAGGTTATTGTTTCACAAACCAGAATGCCTGAATTGGTAAGCTTACGCTATTTTAACTCAGATGAAAGCTCATACGACAAATATGTACGTACGTCCAAAATCTATTTGGGTTACTTAAGATAACTTTTATTTTATTGATTCAAGAACAATACAGAAGAACCTTTCATAACGAGCTTAATTCGTTCCAGAATCTTACTCGTTATGTGAAACACTCGTTAAGCGAATTTTCCCATATAAAACAATGTAAAATACAATAATGCGTTCCATGCCGGAAAAAAAACAATTTTTATATATTTAACGTGTATGAATGTATGAATGTAATTACAAACTTATAAATTGTTACGGAGCGTAACAACCTGGAATGAGATTTCGGTTTGCAAAAAACGATAAAAGCTCATCAATATCGTTGTTATCCACCTCCAGTCCCATGGTATTGGCCAAAGATACAATCTCGTTGACTGTAGATTTGACAGGTACTGTTTTAAACCACTGAAAATCACATTCGACAACGCTCCTTGAAAAAGCTTCTTCCAAGCTGAAGTGAACGTTGTCTTGTTAACCCCTTCCCACGCCTTGTCAATCATCTTGAGTCAAGCAACGATGTGAAAGTGATCTTTCCAAAACTCTGCGTCACTCGCTATGCGAAAAGTCGCTCGTTAAGGGAGCATTTTTTTCACAATCTGTTTTTCTCGTTATGCGAATTACTCGTTATAAGAGGTGCTCGTTATGAGAGGTTCCACTGTATAAGATTATATTTGAAATCCCATTAATGCGCTGTTAATAATATTAACAGAACGTTAAAACAGGTTATGTTCTTTTTTATCTATGTAATCCGCTACAGATGTAGAGCATATAGTCCCCTAATGAAGGTTTGACCCAACAGAAGTTTTGTTCAACGATATCAGCTTTTTACTCAGTCACCCATCTTCTCTTTTAATGTATGTGGATGAAGCGAATGCAAAGCAACTCAGTGCGGCACGAAAATATTAAATGGCCTACGCCGCTATAAAGTGTCCACGTGACAAAACATTCGCCGCGATCAGTTTGTTTAATATTTTGATTCGCTTTAAACCGTTTTCTAATCGCGTTCACAGTGACTTTGCCTACGTAAGACGTAGCGTTAGTCAAAGATGGCAGGTATAGAAAGGATAAGATTAAGACAGGATTAGTGGTTAGCTAATCTCTCTCACTGCGACCCATTATTTTAGGATTGCAAGGGTGGTTGAGAATTTTTAGACATTACAAACATTCATACCTCCGAACAGGAATCAATAAAAATGGTGTTCGTACTGGGATTCACACCCGCGAGATACGTTACGGAAACAAACAACATTGGCCACTGCAATGTATATTTTGATTACCAGCAATAATATCCGACGGATAATTTTTTTGTTGATAATCCAACTTTTTTTCAATTAACACCACTTAATCTTAAAGCAAACTTTTATTTGAACAGTAAATTACCAAGGTTGTGGAATAATTAAAAGTATTGTGGTTAGAAATAGCTTTTATTTGACTTTAAAATGAGGTGCCAAAAGAAAGTTTCGGAAAACTCAAAACTGAAGTGAGCTGTCAAAACTGACAAGGCATTTAACGAAGAAGAAAATGGATATTTTTATCAGAAACATCGTGGAAAATTTGAGCTTTTAATAGGATCATTGCAAACCGTTAAATTCGCTTGAACGAAAAAATCAATTCGTAGATTTTGTTTTGTATATTTTTCTTTTTGTTTACTAGCTTACCGCTTCTCTGATTGACTCATGATCTGAATTTAATAATGTAAATATTTTTTTTCTTAAATTGAACCAGCTCAGTGTCTAAATTAGTCGACAAGATTTTAGCTCAATTTCAATCAGGCAAGTTATAACAAGATTTTGTTTATTTAAACCAGTGTTTCTTAGACTTATTCAGACTGCTTACTGAATAAATTAATGCTGAACTACAAACATATTTTTATTAGTTAAGGCAAAAAATATTCTAAATAAAACAATTTCATTAAATCTGAACAGGCAAAACAGAACCCTGACGTTATAGATAAATTTTGAAATATATATAGTATATATATTTGACAATAAAGCTTACGCCAGTGCGTCAAATATTTTTGATTTTGAAAGATCATACGAGATATACTCGATGAGAATTTCTCACCGATGACTCACAAGTCCATGAATTTCTGAATGAAAAGCGGCTAGTTTATAAGAAAATGGGTGCATTGAATTCTTATGTATCACGGTATCCGAAAATGTAGGCTTCCGAAATATTTTAAATTCGTGAGAACCGTTTTCAATATTAATATTTAGGTCAAGAAAGTTAATATTCTTGCCTCCGACTTCTAAAGTGAATTTAATATTTTTATCTAATGAATTTATAAAGTTATGAAAGTTAGTTATACGTTATATTATAAAGTTAGAAATACGGACGGTCATAAGCTCTTTTACCAGGAGATTTTGGAAATAAACAGACTACAGTTGTATCGCCTTCCGATTTTAAATGAAATATTGCATATGCCGGGGTCGCCACTTCTGTACCCTATATAAATATAGTCATAAAACCTTTTCCGACAAACAAATAAATATAATTCTTAAAACCACTCACTACTCAAATCTTTGGGAATTCCCACGAGCTTATCCTTTTCGCCAGCAATGGCTTTAGACTCAGTGATACATTTATTTATTATATAAACACGAAACATTCGTTTACTAAGCGTCAGTTCAAGTTCATCCGTGCACTTGAACGCCTGAAGATGCCGAAAGGCGAAACCCGGATCGTTAGTGACAAAATCTGTGGGAGTGTACATAATTGTTTATTTGTTGCTTTATAAAATAGGAAATCGTCTTTAAATAATTATGATAAAGACATTTTGTTTCGATTAAGGCAATCCAAAAGTAAATTTACATTGCCATTTCCATCAAGGCTCTTGTTTTGGAAAAGGTTTTATATGCTTTATAGAAAGATAATATTTAACTCCTTAAACAAGAATACGTAATTAAATTATTTAATCAGGCAGCGTTGCGACGCGTCGTTTTTCCGAAGCACCCACCACGTCGGCTGGACGACGTCGGCGTCTGTGGAAAGGTAGGTATAGTGATCGACAAAGGATGAGTGAATAGGATTGGTAAAGTTTACGCACAAAATCATTTTTAATATTTAAATTACTTTTATTTACTCCAATAAAGTTATTAAGAATTAAGAATGTATTTATTTACTCGACAATTTTATAACTCTTCATTCTTGCAGTAGGTAGGTACGTTTTTCAGCTATCGAAATAAATTATTTTAAGTTATATTGCGTATTTTTACATTATGTATGCATGTTAAGTTCGTTTAATAATCATGGCGCATGTTTTTAACGAGTGGTTAAAAAATCCACTCATTCACCTGTACATCGCGAATAACTGTGATTAAGAGAGCTTTTTGGTAACGTATTGGAAGTCCACAGCTGGTTATATAATATAAAATATTTTTTCAAATTTATTTTTCACCAATATTATCAATTTGTATTTCTTAAAAAAATGTACTGATCTCGGGATCGAAAAATTCTAATCCCGAAATTCCGGGATCAACATTTTGTCTCGGGATTGAATTCCCTATTCACAACTCTATAACGGACTTAACTTAACGCAATTTTACTAAATGGTCGGAAGCTTTTTCATTCGAATAGGAAATATTTTTCACAGGGTGAAACTAGTTATGAATATACTCTGAATATATCTCTTTTTACCAAAGAGGGTAGGAATAGAAAGATAGAGCTAGGACAAAACTAGTGGTTAGCTAATCGCTGTCGCTACGCCTCGTTCATAGGATAGGATGGTTGGGAGGGGGAAATTTAAGACATCACATGCATCTATGCGTTCGGACAGAAATTCATAAATCGATTGAAAAAATAATTTATAAAAACTGTCCGTACTGGGATTCGAACCCGTGACTTCCGTAACCGAAGTCAACGACGTTGACCCCTCGTCTATGCAGGCGCATTATATTATTAGTATTTAAATATGTTTGATTTTCAATATTTTAAATGCTTCAAAAATAAAGTGCTTAATAATTTACTTATCTTGGCTAAGAACCCAAATTTGGGATACCAGTCTAATTTATTACAAAACAAAATGGTCGCTTACGTCTACAACAGCGTGTCAGTTAACTTGCGAATGTCAGAAAATGAAATGTATGGGCTTCTTTTGTTACGTATTAACAAAGCGTAGCGGATTAATTCACAAATCTAAAACGCCTGTCATAGCTCAGCCTTGGTTTTTCTCCTAGATCAGGACAGATGGTGGAAAAACCGTGGAAGCATATGACGCAAGCGTGACGTGACTTCCAATCGACGGCAAAGTCGTGACGTGAGTTAACTTGTGGACAATACAATGGCTCGTGTGTCCGGCAGCGAATTTACTTTTGCCATTTGAAGCGAATATTTTTACATCAGATCGTATCGCGACTCTCTTCAGTTAACTTCCTTTATGTATTGTAAGTTTGTTTGTATGCATATATATGCAGTGCTTTTCTTTATATTTAACGAGGTGGAACGGCTTTACGGTACCGTTTTCTTGCAATTTTTAATGTTTCAAATCAATATTCAAAAAAAAAAAATCTTGGAAACCATTATGTTTGTTCCTATCTTAGGTCACTTTTGAATGTAATGTTCAAAAAAATACCAGGTCCGTAGACTTACTCTGTGATTAGAACCAAGAGTATAATACTTCATATATTGTTTTGTTTTGGAAATTCTTTTATAAACAACACATTTTCCCAAACATCGAGCCATAGCGCAGTGACCAACGTGGTTGTCTTTCATGACGGATCTCACAGTTAGAAGCAAAGAAAGAGTGGTTTGTTAGCCACTAGTCTTGTGTTAACTTTATCATTATATCCTTACTCCTTTCGGATAAAAAGAGAATTTGAAAAACTGAGTAACAAGCAGTCATCGCAAAAACGCTTCAGCTTAGACGCCTTTATTAAGAATCTATATGCTTGACATTGGGAACGGAAACGGATGAGAAAAAATCTTGACAAGAAGTGAGTTCCGGTAACTTTTATTTTAAAAAAAGCTCTGTGTATACGTATGGGTAAAGAATATGGAGAGCTATATAACACAATAAGATATAATTTTCGTTTTAATGCATATTCTGCCAACGACGTCGATCACTCGACCACACAGGCGACATGCCTCTCTTTACTATTTAAAAAAATGAGAGATTGAGTGATTGAGAAACAAGAGGTTTTTGTAGAAAAAACACAAGTTGAGATAAATTTTGTTAGAAGCTCAGTGGAGAGGACAAATTAAACCATCGATTGAATTTTGAAGTTGTTTGTCAATTTTTTTTCCAATCGGTTTTCAGAGATTGAGCCTAGTAGAATGAAAAAAACGAAAATCATCGATGTGTTAATTTGTCCAAATATTTACTACCCAATTAGGTTTTTTGAAGTATCACTAATTAATTCTTTTCTTTAAAAAAAACTAAGCTAGCTTAACAAATGTCATTAACGAACGTCATGATTGCCGTCCAAGACTAGACAGACACAACGAGAAAACAATCTTCTGGTTTCTTATCAGGAGTCAAGCAAACAAAAGAGCGCAAATTATTTAGAATTCAGATAATCCACATAGAGATAGACAATCATGAACGTACTAGAAAAGATCCTGCCGTCCTTCGCTGAATTGTGATAAGAATAAATCCTTTCTGTGTATTTCGCATTTTATTCAGGGCTGTCTACAGGATATATCGTTTGTTTAATGTGTAATTACGTAAATGCAAGATGGAATTATTTTATTGTTTGACTCAAGACACGGTATTACTCTTAATGTGCAGTTTGTGTTTACACATATCGCTACCTTGAAGCAACAGTACAATATTAATAATTGTAAATCACGACACTGTCAGAATTGACTCTTGTTACTCTTCTGATGCTACTAAACTTGATAATATTTGTGGAACCATAATAAAATATATATCTAATTTGCCGGATCCACGGATGCACACGATGCACACGTCGTTGGCTTTTGCGCTAGACCTCACGGGTTCGAATACCAGTACGTACATACGAATACATATCTTTTCGAAAGTACGGGTATCACTATTTACATTCTAAAAATAATGGAGTATAGCAAATCATATGGGGATGCCACTGGGGAGATCTTTAACGGTGTTCAACGATATTGCTTCGGATGTCGACATATTCCACGTAGACGTGGGTGAGTTCCGACGAATACTATTTTTTATGTATTAAAGTAGAGTTCGTCGGAGCTTACTCAGTTGATTTCTTTGCCATTTTTTTTCTACTGATTTTAATATTAAATTGTACTTTTTTTTTTCTTCATTGTAAAAGTTTTAAATTTATAATTTGTCGACCTTGTGCAATGATATTTAAATAAATACATAAATTAATAAATAAACTTGTTCTTTCCTGCCTTATAATTTCTATCCCTACTAGTTTCTTCAAAAAAAGCGCGGTTGAGTGACTTAGTAACAAACAGTTCTTGCAAAAAAACATCTGTCGAGATAGCTCCATTAGAACGTCATATTATCCATATTGAGAGAGGACATGGATTAAAAAATAAAAAAATATAAATTAATTGCTATTTGAACAGTATCACCTTTAATAGCAACGTGGATATTTTGAAGTTAGGTCATTCTGTATATATTTATCTAAAATCCAAATGTTACTAATACAAGACGCCAATGCTAAGAAAAAAAATCAATCACTGTAATATTATAGAATCTTCGAATAATGCAAATTATATATTTTAAATGAATTGAGTCAGTGATAAAATAAAGCTAAATTTACTTTACTACATGCTACTCTTTTTCTCCGCGAAAATTATCTAAATCCCACAGAAAACAATATCATTCTCCAAAATATTTTATTATAATATATAGGTAGATACAAAAACATCAAAAAACCAAACATTGGAATCAAAATTCGTTGCTATATTTAAATTTTGATGTATGGTTTGTTTGTAGTTTTACTTGGTATGTTAGATTAACTTTTTCGTACTGATATTATATTAGTATTTCACGTAAATTATTGGTTTTCCTATTTTCAATTAAATTTTCTACAGAGCTGCATTTAGATTATTTTTGTGTAGAAAAATAGTAGCATGTAGTAAAGGATATTTACCAAAATAAACAAAAGAAATTTAGAATTTCGACTGAAGGTGCTTGATGGAAATTTAGCTTTAGATTAGAAATATTTTTTTCATAATCTACGTTTCCATTATAATTGTAAGGAAACGTACATTATGAAAAAAAATATTTCTAAGCTACAGAAATGTTTGTCTCTATGAAGTGTTTTGTAAATTTTCTCATTAAGATGATATATCATAAATTTTCTTCAAAAACAATAAACAATGAATACGTTGTTAGATGAAACATAAATAGAATATTGTATTTTATTATTTTATTTCTCCAATCAATTCGTAATTATATCATAAATTCTCCAAGTTGCCATTATTTTTTTACCAGTAAAAATACACTCAATAAAATAACTCCCATTACATGAAGTGGCCAGAATAATTGGATGTTGCCGTAGGTAGGAAAAAGCTGTATTCTCATTAAGGAAAGGAAATTATTTCAATGGCACTGGCAACCCTGGCTCCTTATTCTGTTTTGTTTTATTTCTACGTCAACCTTTTGTTGTGAAGTGTTTTCTTCCTAGTGCGGCTGGCCAACTCCTAAAAACTACAGGCGAATGATTTTGATAGCACCGTGAGGGCTGCATGAAAATATTTTTTTAACTGAATTCGTTCAAAACTTATAATTCAAAGTTGAAAGTTTAGATCGACGTAATGAAAAGAGCATATTGTTTATTTTATTACTATTTTTTATCATAAGTGACAATGCAACCGTTGGATAATTGGAATTAAATAATCAACATATCTATATCTCTACAAGTATACGTATAAATCAGACATGTGATGTAGTTTTTAACATTATTATCTTTCGTGACTGATCTCACGGGCCAAAGTCCCAGTAAGAATAGCATTTTTTAAATCGTGCTTTTGATTTTCATTTGAAGGCATGATTTTCACATTTGTTATTTTAAATATTGATTTATTGAATTTTTAAAACGTTTAATACATTTTTACACAAGCGTTTTAGTTGAAGTGCGATAATTTATTGAAAAAAATAGGTCTCTACCCCAATTTTTTACAGATAAATTTTATTGAAATTCCTAATTCAACAGGAATGCTTGGAAAATCTTATTAAGCTTAATTTTATCAATTACACGAATGTTTGTAAGTAAGTCATTTAATAATATGTCTTTATTATCGGTTTTAAAGTAGTCTGCTATACTCAGCCTTCATTCAAAGTCGGAATCATTTAAAAAAAAAAAGATTCTGCTGTGTTCCGGTTTACTGTGAGGTGGTACACTTTAGCGCTCTGCTTCTTGCAAGCCTCCTGTGCGTACAATATCATCTTGGAAAATTGAAAAGGGTCCCCTAAACGTCTTTCGGTCCTCGTAAATTATTGTCAAGATCGGCAGGCCAGCGAAATTGGAGAAAAAACACAAATGTTTCGAGTGGTCGTAGCTCTTTTTTTCCGCCAGCGTTTCTAACCGCTTCTGACAATTATATTGAATATGACAGGACTTAAGTTTCCCTTGTCGGAGTGTTGTTTTTCGTGCCCACACAATTTGAAGAAATAATTCGGCCACTTAGATATATTGTCACGTGAAAAATAGGAAATAAATTTATAAGACTTCAAGAAATAAACTCTTCAAAACCACTTGGAGTAAATACATTTTGCCGAGTGTGTAGTTCTGCACGAGAAGTTTTTTTATACTTCAATGAAATTGATTGTTAATTTATTTGTCACTATATCTAAAGCTTGAAATTCTTTAGAAAATAAAAGGATAAATTGAAATAAAAATGTGTATATATGCAAAAGGTCAATTTGTTTTTGTATAAAAGCACTGTTAAATCAGTTAACAATGCTCTTCAAGAGCAAAACCGTTTCTGACATTTATAAATAAAGTGGAAATAAATTACAAAAGAATATTGTGTTTTTTCTTAAATAATTTCAAGATTTAGATAAAAGTGACAAATAAATTAACAATCTATTTCATTAAAGTATAAAAAAAACTACTTACACATATATAAATAAAAATAAAAAGGTGTTTAAAAGGTAAATTTGTTTTTGTATAAATAGCACTGTTAAATTACATTTATTATCAGTTGACAATGATTGCCATGAGCAAAACCGGTCCTAACCTTTATAAATAAAGTGGAAATAAAGTACAAAGGAATATTATGTTTTTTATTAATATAATGCCTTTCCACCAAGTATTGACAGTGACCTAAAAGTGATGTTTAAATTCTTGTTAAACACACTTTGCTATGTATGCAGTGTTTACTTTAATGATCTTTTAACAATTAACGCACATCTCATTAATTCAGTCACAATAAAACAAATATTATTAATGAATCATATCCATCAAACGATTCTTTCACAAAGAACAGTTTCAACAATGTTTCTTTGTCGGTATTCTAACATAATTGTAATACTATCTCTCCTCTCTTTGTAAGTACAGTGTCAGTGTTTTTTTAAATGATTTGGTAAATTTGATGTAAATTATACGATTTTAAAAGTTTACTAAACTTTTTTAAGCGTTCCTTTTATCAAAGGTCCACACTCCACACTGAAGCGTTCGCTTGTCAAATTTGGCGTAAACTTTACAAAAGCCTGTCATAACTTCATCGCGTGCAACTACACTAGAAACTCTAGTACAATTAATACTGCCAGTTTCAAACTACCTATTGCAAAGTAAAAATGTACATTTACTGATATTATTATTGACATTTTCACATGCCTAAACGATTTAGTGGCCGCTAAAAAAACTTCTTTAATTTTAGAAAGAGTACACTATTGCTGCCGCCTGTGCGGTCGAGTGGTCAACTTCAATCTTCGGTTACGGAGGTCCCGGGTTTGAATCCTGGTACGGACAGTTTTATTAATTGATTTTTTATTCGATTTATGAATTTCTGTTCGAAGGTATAGATGTATGTGATATCTTGAATTCCCCCCTCCCACCCATCCTATCCTATGAACAGGGCGTATCGAGAGCGATTAGCTAACCACTAGTCCTGTCTTAGCCCTATCCTTTTATTCCTACTCTATTTAGTAATAAAGAGGTTGAGCAATTGTGTAACAAGCAGTTCTCGTAGAAACACATCTGTTATTTATTCACAGTATTTATTAAGCTCACTTTTACTTTTGCTCCACTTCAAGGCATTTAGAAGTTAACTTTTTCCCTAAAACACCACTTGGCTCACTTCACTTCTCAGGGGCTCATATTATACAACACTTCTTAAACTCGTCATCAAATTTAGATATTTTAAAATTTGAATCGTAAAATTATTTCAAATGGCCATCAATAACTTTCAAACTTTTATTGATTGTATACATATCGACTGTGTTTAGTTAAAATGGATCAACACACACAAAACAAATTTTACAGGAGGGACAATTTTTTTTATCGATTTTGGGCAAAAGTTAAATAATACAAAATAAACACAACCTTTAAATGCACACAGACTTATAAACCGGGGTTTTATTAAATCAACTTAATATAAAATTAATATTTTTATAAGAAAATCGTTTATGAATGCCATTTTTCTTGCTTGCAATTTTCACATGCTCTTCTTTTTTCAAACTAAAAGCTTAATTTAGATACAAATTGGCATTTGCGGCTTATGTCCTTTTGACAGATAGTGTATTTGGTAGTAAAAATTGCGATTGTCAAATAGAATTAATTACCAAAAAATTGAGAGTTGATCCCTTTTACCTAAACACAATCGATATATATATATATACAAGACAACAACTACTTACTAACCATCATTTCAACTTCATCCGGACACTTCAATATCTGAAGATGCAGAAAAATGGTTGTCTAGTGACAACACGTATTTAAATGTACAAAAAAAATCCATAAATCACCTTCAATCAAAATTCTAAATTTTAGATTTAGGACATGGGTGTTGGTAATGTTATCATTCCACAAGTTGATATTGAGCTACTTAAAAGAATTTTATAAATTCTAAAATTTTGAAATATTTGGCGCATTTGTAATTTTATTATTTAATGTAAAATACATCTTTAAGTGATTTAAGGATCTGCGTCCAAAAGGCGTTCATGATATTGATTTTTCCATCCATGTCCACCGATCGTATTAAAGATGCTCTGTAGTTCATACACTGTGTATTGGGAGTGGTCATGGAAAATAATTTATTTATAAAAATGTTCACAAGAGATAGCCTAAAGCAGTCACTCGCTTAAGGAAACTGCTTACGCCACGTATAACTTTTTCCATCGCCGTGAATGTGTTAAAAAGGGTGAAAGTAAAAAGCAAACATCATTTGCATGGTAATTGGCTAGCGGTGCCGAAAGGGTTTATCGACCAGAAGGATGCTGAGCTCTGCGAGAAAAAAATGATCCTATGGGAACATCTAAGCATGAAGTAACGTGTCGTAGAACATGTTACTAAAATCTTGCTGTTGATTGTTCTATTTCATTACTAGATGTTTTTAATATTATGCATTCTCACTTTTCAAGGGTTAACATGAGGAGCAAACATTCAAAAAGTGATTTGTCACAAATTTTGAAAAATGCCGTTTTATATCAGTTCTGATAGTAATATAAATCACAATTAGTGTTCAAAAAAGGTTTTTTCCTTTCAAAGTTAAATCAAAGTTGACACATTCAAGCAAACCCTGATTTCTCCAACACTCAAATCATCATTTACCAAGCTCTGTATTTGTGTGACAAATCATTTTTTGAATGTTTGCTCCTCATTACTATCAATAATTATTAACGGAAAGGAGTTATATTTAAAAATAAAATACATTTTTTGGTATTTAGGTCAGAACAGGTTCCGCTCGTCGCGAACATTACCAACTCATTAAAAGCTCTGATCTTCCAAGAGGTCTTCTTTATTAAAATGTGTGAAAATAGTACTAAACAGTTGTGTTTTATTATTGATTTTATTGAAATTGATTTAGTATAACTAAATAATAACCAGATCAAAATAGAACTGCATTTGGTTACACAGGAGTTTGGTTACATTACTGAGTTGATAGCTAATTCAGCTTTTTTATAAGGCTTTGCTTTTTATACTGACTTAGAATAAATACACAATGCATCTTGTCATCTACTTGTAGTTCATAACTTAAATAAGAAAACGTGAAATAGCTAATTGACTAAAAGTTCTATAATATGTTTCTATAGTTAAGATTGCAATTACACAAAATGTGAACCGAATTCTTGTTTCTTTCAAAAAAAAAAAATTTGAATAATTAGATATATATGTGCTAATAACTTGACTGTTAACACATACAATAAGTATTTATATGTGTACCCTTACATTTTGCAGGCTCAGCTAGTGGGTATTCGTTTATTTTATTTTGTGGTATTCAAACTAAATAAACTTTTTTCTGACATACCCTTAGATGAAAAACCACCCTTCGGTCTTCAAGTTTTTTAATCTTTTCTGTTTCCTTTTCAACTAACACATTTTATTGACCAAAAAAACGAAAAGTTTAATTTTCATCTGTCAAAATAAAGTATTTCAACTCTTAAACATCTTTTCGAAGTTCTTAAAACAATTTTGACAATAAATTTCAAATAAAATTACTCTATTTAAAGATGTTTAATTGTTTTTTTTTCAATCTTACCTGTAATAAATATTTTAAAAATAGATCTACCATTCGATTCTTTTGATAAATATTTTTAAGCTAATATTAACTAATTTAAGATTTCGACTGAAGGTGCTTGGTGGATTTTCAATATTAAGTTTGAACGATTCAAATTTAATATTAACTACATGTTTTTGCTCATAATTTTTTTGTAATCTTGAGCTTGAAGTCTTAAATATTTAGTCGACAAAAAAATGCTGTGGTACTTTGACAAATAAAGTTTTAACATTTGTGGCATATATATATTATAAGTGTTAAGTACGCATTTCATTTTAAAATATTGTTGTCACATTATTTAAGAAAAATGAAATCACTAGCTTCAAATTATTTGATTTAAATTATGTAAGTTCATTAACAAAATCGACTCCGTAGAACGCCAACCACCAACATACTTGGATGTCCAAATGAACATTTTTTTTATATGACGTAATATTTTCGTGACGTCGTTTTGATATTTGACTCAACCTGACTATTATAAGAACAAATGTACGTAATTGATATTTTCTTGACAGTGAAACAATTTTTCAATTGATTTATAAAATAAAACAATAATTCATCTAACTTAATATTTTTTTTTATATTCTTACTCTTAGCACAACCATGATTAAAAACTCAATCTTCCTGCATCCAATAGGCTTTGCTGAATAGCTGTTTTTTATCTAACTATTTGTGTAATGAAAATAATCACTTTCCCAAATACCAAAAAAGCTTCAAAAAAGCTTTCATCCTTTTCTAATTCTTATCGCGAACTCTAACGTCCCACTTGAAATGACAAAAGTTTCACAAAATGAGCGAAAGTAGAAAGGGTAGAGCAGGGGAGCCGAGGGGGCAATAGGTATTTGGATTAACCTCAAGGAAGTGGAGCCAAACATAGCGGGGTGGACCGAGATTCAGGGAGTCGAACAAAGGGTGGCCTAGACCTAATAAGACCCCTGGGCTGCCAGCCAAAGTGATTCTCAAGTTACAAGCACAATATGTCAATTATACGTCATTCATAGTGTTTTGAAAGCAATATTTAAAATAACTTTGATTAATTAATATTTATAATTATATATCGATATTCAATCATCTCTCACCGCGCTCTTTCTTTCTTTCACACACACATACGCACTCTCGTTTTGATATTTGATGGATATCGTGCATCGAGCGGAAACGTTGTTTTGTTGTAATTTACAAATAAAATTAAGACAAATACATATTTTATTGTCCTGACTGCTGAAAAAGCAATACTTATATTGTTTAAACCAGGGGTGGGGAACCTTTTCATTTTTAAATGTCACACTCATTTATCTGATTCAACATAAGGCTGTAGAAAAGAAAACGTTGGCACTCCCCCAATTTTTTCGACTGTCGAACATATAATGGGTTGATAACGCTCTTTTTCCAAACGCTTGCGTATAATTTGTTGATCAAAGTGAAAATTGTTATCAAGTCAAAAGGCCGCATCAGAGTAACCAGGAGACCGCAGGTTCCACTCCACTGGTTTAAACAATCAAAAAAAAATGTCTGATAAGTTCTATCTAATTGAATCGTTATTTCACTCATAAAGAGTAACCAATTAGGTTGTAAAAAACAATCGGTATTAGAAATACAAAAAGAATTTAGAGATAATATTACAAAATATGAATAAGTGACACTAATTTGACTATAATCAATATTTTCAAAACATCTTACAAATAAATGCCAACAATCATCAATCGAAGCAAAATAACAAGTAAAAATGGTCTAATAATAAAGTCAAAACTATATCTAAAAAAAAATTCAACAATATAATTATTTTAGTATAGGTATAAATTAGTCTTATCCATGATGCCGCGGTCAACGTCGTTGGCTTCCGGGACAGACCTCATGGGTTCGATTCCCGATACGAACAGCATTTTTCAATCGATCAAAAGCCATGGATATCTAAAAACTCCCTTCCGCCCCTCCAATCTTTTGATAATAGGGTGTAGCGAGAGCGACATGTTAACCACCAGCCCTTTCCTGCCCGGGCTGAAGAGCAGTTAAACGACTGAGTTACAAAAAGTTCTCGTAGAAAAAATACTTTAGTTGAGATTCCTCTATAAGGAAACTAAAAGCTTCGCATTGTGAGAAGACATGGTAAAAAATATACTATGCTAATATTACTTGGTTTATCAATTTATATTCTTATCGGTTGAATGCACGTGATGAGCAAAACTGTCACTGATCCATTAAAATATATATGTAAATTTAATACAAAAAAATGTTTTATTATTCAATATGCTTTTATATCGAATATTGACAATACTTTAGAAGTGATGATCAAGTTTTTAATTTTCAAAAAATGCGAAATATAATAAAGCCTACGATTTTATCACGTTCAAAAAGTATTTATATATTTAACAATATGAATAAATAATATTTTTATATCAAACATCTATCTAAAAGTCACCGAATCCATCTGAAATATGAAATTTTATCCGTTTCTTTAATATAAAATCAACATTTAAATATATATTTTTTTGTTATTTATTGTGTACATTACATGCTTTGTACCGATTTATGACAAAAACATAGTTTTACGAATCGAATCATTTCAAAGAATATAAGCACTATTTTTATAAAAATAAAAATATTGAAATGATCCATCTAGTAAATAATAAACGGCTAACAATGAACAGCTTTGAGTTCTTGGAAATTCAAATAAATAATTTTAGTAAAAACACAATATTCCTTTGTACTTCATTCCACTTTATTTAATATGTCAGGACCGGTTTCGCTCATTACGAGCATCGTCATCGTGAACTGATGACTCGTAATGAGTGAAACCGGTCCTGACATATTAAATAAAGTGGAATGAAGTACAAAGGAATATTGTGTTTTTACTAATATAATGCCTTTCCACCAAGTATTGACAGTGAACACCCTAAAAGTGATCAAATAAATAAAATCATTTTCAGGCCGACCACTATTGAAAAATTTATTTCTTATTAGTTTGTTGATTAGTGATATGCATTAGCGTTTGTATCTTACCCCCATTATGTGTATAGGACAAAATTAAAAATCCTCGACCTCCAATTTATAATTTTATATGTGAAAAATTAGAAACAAATTTTAGTTAATTTTTCGTAAATAACATTAAGATTGTTTGTCTGAAAATGCTTCTCAAGAGGCGAAACACGTCTCACAATTTAAAAAACCAATCTGTGGAATAATAAAGTTATCAATTTGTTCTTAATAATTAGTAAAAATACTTCTACAAATGTACCTTCAAATCCATCGTAATTACTTTAATGTTTTAGTGGCAGATGAGTAAAAAACTCTTTCATTATTTATAATAACATTTTGATATTCTTAGGATTTATTTCTTCGCGCGACGGATTAATTGATTTATATAAACGAGATTTTGTTATGAATTTTCAGGCACAAATTATGTACACTGGCCGAAACAAAAGAAGGGTGTGCAAAAATCTGCTCCCGCCAATCATCCCCGTTAATTTATTTTACTTTTAAATAATGTCTGACAAAAAATAAAGATTATGTTTTTCAATATTTTTCCGACATTTTGTGTTTATTTCTTTTACAATTAATATGAGACTTTATTATTAAATTTTACATGTTAAAAAACGATCAACCGTTTGTCTAATGTATATTTATATATTTTTATTTAACAAAGCTACTTACGATAGTGGAGAATGATAACTTTGGCCATCATAACGACAGTATGGCATCGAGTAAATTAGTTTGGCAGTTCATTCAACATAGCCGACTATTTTTCATCGTTGGCAATTGTCAACAAAATCCAGTGCTTTTTGTGAAAAAAAGTGCTGGAACTCACTTCTTGTCAAGATCAAGAAAGGGTGTCAAAAAGCATTTCTAAAAATATTTTGTTACTAATAGCAGCAGCAAAAAATAAATAAGCCCAATATAAACTTTCATAAAGTTACCATCCATCGAAAATATAAATAAGCCCAATTGAACCTGCAAGGTGTGCGCTAAGCAAAAAAAGAGTATTACTCGGTACATGTGCAAAAATTGTAATATGGCTTTCCATAGCAGAAAATTCTAGCAATAATAACATACAAAATGTCGCCCGTTTTGGTCTAGTTGGTAAGAGCTTCTCTATCGATCAGGTGGGTCCGGGTTCGATTCCCGGTAAGGTCAATGTCAAATTGGATGTTTTTCAATTTTAATTTGAAATCTAAGACATGGGTGTTTGTGAAGTAAATTCTCCCTGAGGTAATCTCATGTGACTTTCAAAAATTCTCATCGATTATATCTCGTATGATCTTTCAACTTCAAAATATTTGACGCATTGGCGTAAGCAGTAGTGTCAAATATTTATTTTTTTTAAATTAAAAAAAAAATGAATTAATATGGTCTTTCAAATTTTGAAATTCAAATAATCACAAACGGTTTCATTTGATTTGACTTTGTGGTTTCACAGTTATAGCACTTTTTGTAATCCATTAAAAAAAATGCAATTCTTTAAAAATTAGCCAGGCACACTAATAGCTTTACCTGATTTGCACCGGGTCCAAAAATGTTAACTAATTATGCTAAGTTTCGGGATATATTGAAATTTTAAAATCCATTTTTTCAAATGTTGGTTTTTGTATAAGCCTTAATTGTAATACAACTAAAGGAAAACAAAGCTATCAATATTGATTATTTTTTTATAAATACATCCGTTTAATTTCAGTTCTGAAGAAAGTGCAATGTATAAATAAATTATTAGTAACAAAAGATAACCCTTATTGAACGTTTACATTTCTATACTTAACGTAAACAAATAACCTGTCTATGTTGTTGCTGTGGATGCCAAGCATCAAAACAATATTACAGATCCCGTGAATCCTGAACCAAGCAACACATAACAAAGCTGAATATTCACGATCCACTATGACAGTGATCTTTTAAGCTACGGCATATTTGTACCTTTGATATCGAGCCCAGACTATCTGACTCAATCCTTACAAAGCGAGATTGCGCTGTCTTGTCGCATGCTCCTCGCTTTGATTCGGCAATCCTGGCAGACGTCTTGAAAGGAATCTTTGTATGTCTAAATCCTTTAATATGAGGTCTTAATAATCGCGAGTGTTGTGTAGTACTTTCGGAATGTTGTGTAAAGCTTCCTGCGTTTAAATATTTGTTTGCGGATTAGTGTTGACTTTGTTCACCGCATGAGGTGTTTAATATTTAAAGCATTTATTTCTAAGCGTGGATTACGGAAAAGCTCTTTATATGTACGTAAAAATAAAGCTTTTAAATCAGACATATACGTACCATTAAAATGTCTGTCATATTTTAAATTATTTCATTTGAGTAAAGAATTTATGTAAAATCAAGTCTTTCAAGTTTTTTAAGTAACCAAAGCTTTTGTCAACAACGTCATTGGAAATAATATATTCCATTAAAAGAAATTTTATAATTTATGATATCGACTGAAGGTTATTGGTGGAATTTCAATATTAAATTTGAATCGTTCAAATTATGTATATTCTCACAGATTTTGTCACTAACGACCCGGGTTTCGCCTTTCGGCATCTTCAGGCGTTCAAGTGCACGGATGAACTTGAACTGATATTTACATAATTTGAAGCATTTTTTATACCTCAGAAATGATTTCTCAATTTCCCTGATTGTAACAAACACACGTAATCACAAATTTCTGCAGGTTTTTGGAACTTAAAAATACCGAAAGATAACCCAGCTTGTCAACATTCACTCAATGCCCACAACGCTATACTGCCCTTCCTAGAAATAATGCAGTAACTGACGAACTTTCATGAAAATGACAGTGTGCTTTTTCAACAAATTTTAGTAATGCTGGCATAAACTTTAGATAATGAATAAATTGCGTACCAAACAAGCAGTAACTGCAATAAGCAGTTTCGTAGACAGCCGTTTTGTTATGAAAACCACTGTACCTGTCTTGTTGTTGAAAGGTTATCCATAATTAAAACAAATGATCTTTATTTTACTTGGATTTAAGATTTCTACTGAAAGTGTTTAGTGGAATTTCAATATTAAATTTGAATCGTTAAAATTATGTACATTCACACAAGTTTTGTTACTAACGACGTGGGTTTCGTCTTTCGATATCTTCAGGCGTTCAAGTGCACGGATGAACTTGAGCTGTCAGTACATAATTTGAATCGTTCAAATTACGTACTGACAGATAAGTGGTTAAAATAATTGTGTTCAAAACATCGGTGATATACCATAAAAACGTTCGTCAATAATATTATATCTTTTTGTGTGAAAAAGAAAAGTTTTGTAATTTTCAGCATTAAAATAATTTTATCTAGAAAAAAAATCGTGTGAGCGGAGGGTCACGTATTCATCTCACGTTTCGTAAAAATTGCGACGTAAAATGACACTAGGCATTTCTTGGGTCGTATGCCCAATTTCCAATATTTTCGTTTTTAACGAGGAATGGAAATTTATGATTAAGCTGAATGTAAAATTATACAAAGTATACAAATAAATCAAGAATTATTTGATTACTCTATACGTCATTAAAAAAATTGAATTTTGGTTGATGTATCATTCAAATCATCTTTTTAAATTAAATAATTCGCTACCTGCCGGAAACCAACAGTGTTATAAATTGAATAATGTATTGAAATAAATATGCCAATTATTTCTAAAAGCTTAATATATACACGTAATGAAATACTAAGAAATAACTTTACGCAATTTTCCTGCTTAAAATCAATATCGAACTACTGTCATTTTGGAAGTAAAGTATTTTTTATTTATGCCACGGTATCTTTCGGTTTATGCCGCCTGTGTGGTCGAGTGGTCAACGTCGTTGGCTACCACTACGGAGGTCACGGGTTCGAATCCCAATACAGGCAGTTTTAAACATTGATTTTTGAATTGATTTATGAATTCCTGTTCAAAGGCATGGATGTATGTGATTTCTTGAATTCCCTCTTCCCACTCATTCTATCCTATGAATAGGCGTATCGAGATCGATTAGCTAACGACTAGTCCTGTCCTAGGTCTTTCCTTCTATTCTTACTCTCTTTGGAAAAAGAGAGGTTGAGCAACTGAGTAACAAGCAGTTCTTGTAGAAACACTTCTGTTGAGATAAACTCCATTAGGAGTCCATATGCTTCACATTGGGAGCGGACATGGTAAAAAAAAAATGTCTTAAGACTCGAAGTCATTAAGCGTTTAAAAACATGCGTAGAAGTAATGTTAACGGTAAACTTGTAAGGATGGAAGTGAAAATCAAAATAACATCAAAGACAAAGGTAAAGAGAGCTCCATTATAATAGGGTAAAAATAGCAACGTATTTAGTTCTACAGTTGAGCTATAGCTATTTCTCTATAAATTTAATTATTACAATAAATGTAATTAATAATAAATATCAGTTTAATTTATCCTAATTTACCTTGAAAAATCACACATTGCTTATCGTTCTTCGAAACACTAAAATCATATTCAATCAATGTAATACTATAATTGTCATATACGAATTAGTATTTTAGAGTGAATAACAAGATGTATTGTGTATCTCTTCGGAGCCAGTATATATAACTGAGCAAAATGTAAGTTTAAACATGGTTCTGACGATGGTGAAAGCCGAAATAGCTATTAACTATTATTATGAAAACTTTAGAACTAAACACGATGCTATTTTTACCCTATTAACACCAAAGATACTCAGAAATAGTATAAAATCAAATTATGGAGTTCACTTAAACAGAAGCAGTTTTACTTATTTTCGAACAAAAAAATGATATCATATTAGACATGGACTGAACTTTAAAAAACTGCGTTTTCAAAAGTTTTCATTCCTTGATTTGTTTTCATTATACCATACATAAACAAAAACAAATCTCCACTACTCTTCCCATTGTACACATCAATTAAATTGACTTTTAATATTAAAACACAGTTTTCTTAACAATATCAGTAAGCTTCTACAAATATTTTCTTTAAAACTCTATTTTAGTACAAGCTTTCAAACATATATATATATATAAGGTAAAGTTTTAAAATTCGAATCCGAAAATAGAACACGAATTTAAACGTTAGGCATTTGTTTTCTCGGATTAACTGCCGGAGCCATTTCCGGTCGAGGATGGCAAGCGAAGGCTATTGCTTCCGGTTTTTATTGCCACTGCGCATTGTGGAGGTGGGTACATACGCGATCTTTGTTTTTTTCTATCCAGGATAATGGATATGGCCGCAAAAAATCTTCCCTATTTTTCTTACTAATGGATCTTTCAAAGAACCGCATTTATTTTAAAGTAAATAAAATGGATATAATTACATTTATTACGATTACATTATATACGCCATAAATGAAAAAAAACAGTGATCGGGAAAATATATTCTAGTCCAAATAATGATGAGTAAAATAAATATATATTTTTTAAATCATTTTTATTTTTGCTTATATTCTTGAAAATTTGGATTCGTAGATTTTTCAAAGGTTAACTATATTTTCCACTTGGTCGTGCTTTTACTTATAAAATATAGATTAAGTATGAAATTTTCAGCGTCAAATATTCAATTTCATTCAAGAGCAAAAAAACTGGCTTATATAACTTTTTGTAACATAATTGTTCAAGGTATTAAATCTTAAAATATAGATAACATACAAATCATGCAATACTCGTGAAAAAAAATGGTATTTTCAAGTTTGTCAGCATGTCAAACATTCTTTTAAAAATAGTATTGATAGGAATAAAAAAAGGATAAGCTATAAACCAATGATACTCAACCAGCGGCATGTCGGCCCAAAACAGTCTTAACCCGTAACATGCCATTCTAAAAAATCACGTTCCCTGCCATGATGGCATCTCAGTTTCACTGTTTATTGACAGTATTGAAACCTAAGTTAGCAGCTAAAAAATAATTTTAAAAATGTATATATGCTAGAATACCTAAAATGATAAATACTTATTGATAATATTAAGAGAAATATTGAATGACTTAATGGCTCAACTATTTACGATTGCATCATGGGCATGGAGGTGTTAATCATCAAAGCTTTTTTAAATATCTGTTATTATTTGCAACACTTTAGGTAAACGAATTAATATTTTGGATGCATTTATATTTTTGTGTACTAACATTTATGTTATATAGGCTCAGACATCGTATCGCTGCTATAAACCAATACATATATTATTCACCTTTTTTTCTAACACTTGGTTTTTAGAACACTGACGTTTGATAATGTATATCAAATTATCGAAATCAATTTATACATAAAAAGTCAATATCAATTAATTCTCTCAATTTTATGATGTAAATTTTCAATCGATAAAAAGCAGTATAGTTTTAAACAACATGGCTTTAAAACATCAAATCACCTTTGCATATTTAAATTTAAAAAAATAAATAGCGAATATTCCTAATGTTTTCAGTATTTTTTGTCAGAAATTCAGCCCGTGGTTACATGCAATTTACTTCTTCCGTCCCGTAGAATTTATTCATTACCAACTGCAGCATACATACAAAGACAAATTTTAAATTACTTTTTAGTCTAAAATACCAAACGTAACTTATGATCGCCGCATAAAATATTAATCATTATCACACTCTGACCTATTAGCTCATCGTTGTAATTCTATCCCAAAAATATAGCCTTGTATTGTGCCGGTTATTTTCTGAATAAATAAAACTCATTAGACATATAAAGTTATAAAACAGACTGTAAGCTTATACGGAAACTCCTTCACTTACACTAGTCCGTTATATTGAGGTTACATTGTATTTACCATTGCATTAAGAATGTTGAATATTTAATAACAATTGGAGCATTATTTATTCCAAGTTCCTAATGTAACGATTATAGCATTATATTAATATATATGTATTTAAATATTTAAACTTCAATCTTTGATAAGGTGATTATTTTTACAATAGCAATTGACCATTTTCACAATTTTAAGATACCCGTTCAGACTGCCCCAGCTGTCGTGGCATCTTTGAGTTATTGATTGGAAGTATCAACTCTTTTTGAGACTTACCGTTTTCAGAGAACTGTCAGACATTTTAATAAACCTCCCACGTATTTTCACGTTGTTTTTTAAACAGTTGACGTTGCATATCGTCTTTGCATGACACTCGCAAGCTTGCGTTTGACAGCTGCAAACCCAGATTAACTATTTTAGTTTCAACTTCTGCCGGTGGCCAATTCATAATAATAAATCAATAGGCAGAGTTTTTAGCCTCAGCAAAAATACTAACTTGGTTATATGGAGGAGGTTAATAAAACATTTAAAAGGTGACTTTTAGGGTATTCACTGTCAATACTTGGTGGAAAGGCATTATATTAGTAAAAACACAATATTCCTTTGTACTTCATTCCACTTTATTTAATATGTCAGGACCGGTTTCGCTCATTACGAGCATCGTCAACTGATAAGAAATATAATTTAACAATGCTATTTATACCAAAATGAACAGTTATAAACAACAATTGGCATTGAAAAGAAATTACCAATTACATTAAAAGTGATTCTAAAATAGCACAAAATTAAAATGTTTAACACATCTGACATATAATTAAAAAGTCATCTCAGATTAATAAATTTAGACGAAACCGGTCCTGATATATTAAATAAAGTGGAATGAAGTACAAAGGAATATTGTGTTTTTACTAATATAATGTCTTTCCACCAAGTATTGACAGTGAACCCCCTAAAAGTGATTTACTTATTTGTACTGGGTTTTCTCGTTAGAAGCATTTTCATCTAATATAAATAAAGATATATTATATCTTGGTTTTTAATAGATCAAAAGAGATATAATTGTGACCAAGTAATTAGATAAATAAAATATAAGTCAACTTTCAGAAATCGTTGTATGCACGTAACGGCGTAACTCAAGCGCAAAGAGGCTTCGACATTAAGGTGCAATAAACACCCCGCAAAACTGCATAGACAATGCAGCATCCATATCGACTGTGGAAAGGAAAAATAACGTAACCCACACATAACGAATAACGGAGACACAAAAAATGTGTTTTTATGATTTTGGTCTAAAATCAAATGATGACACACAACCTTGAAGTGCACGGAGACTGATATACTGGTTTTTTATTGACTTTACCTAATATTGAATGAACATGTTTTTTAAGAAAAACATTTTTTTTATTTTTTTTTCCTAAACTCAATTTACACAGACCCTACTTTTTAAAACCTAAAAGATAAATTTTGTTACTATTTCGGCATTTTCAGCTTACAATCTTTTTATAGAATGTGTATCTAGTTGTAAATATTGAGATTATCGAAAAAAGCTGTTTTGAAAAAATTGTAGGTTACGTCCTTTTTCCTTTCCACAGTCGATATACTAACGTAATATATGTTTAACCACAGCACGTGTAAATTAATAAAGTGAATGCTATTAATTCAACGAGTTCTGATAGGCTATTCAAGCGATTCAGTATTAAAGCATACGAGCTCCTACTAAATAACTGACATATGTACATATCTTCGTTGTTATAGGGAAAATCAACTGTATAAATCTTTTTTATATTTTTTTTTCATTTTCTTTAATTTGAAACCAAAATCAGCTTGATTATTTAATTGGTACTAACATTGTTATTGATACGGCTGATAAATTTTTAGTACTACTTTTATTCGCTCACAACTGTTGAATTTTCGTTTCATCGGTTCGTTTTCTTCCTAAGCTGACATTTTTTTTATTTTCAACCATGTCTACTTCCAATACGGATCTTATGGACTCATGGTGAAGCTTATATCTGTACCAAATAATACGAGAACTGCTTGTTGCTCAACCTGTCTTTTTCATATTCAAATTTTTTTTTGTCGATATACTTCTTTAGGAGGTCATTTTCTTCTCATTGTAAGTAAATATGTAAGTAAAAAAACTGCCGTTATTCTCATTTCTACTCTAAATAAAGACGCCGTGGAACAGAATGACCAGTTATCGTAAAAAAACTTTTTTTAAATGCCCCACAGCGTCCTGTTGGGATATAACATGTACATGTATTTATATGTAAGTAGGTATATTACAAATTAATAATTCATTATTTGCGCAATGTAAAAAACAAGATAGGCTTAACAAAATATTTTAAAACAATTAGTAGAAAAGGTATATAATGCAAGCATTTAAAATTGGTAAGGAAGTCAACTGGGTAAGTATTCTATAAACAATTGTATTGTAGAATTGTAACATTTATGTTAAAAGATCTCGGTTTACAACAGTTTTAAGCTTGGAAAAGATTGAAATAAACCTTCATGACAGAAAATGTTTAGATGAATATTAAATTCAAAAGCTTTCATGGTTTTACATATACATTTTTGTATTCAGTCTAACAAGTATCAAACCAATAATCAGCAAAAGATCTTAAGCGACAAAATTAAGTAAATTGCGTTTTAAATCAATAATTGTTGAATATCGCCTTGGACGTTTCTGAGAAATATTATAGGACGTTATCTCATTCGCCTGTTATTTTTAGGGCCTGTGCATTTTAGTGCTTGTTCTACGTAGACTTTGGTTGAGAAACGCTGATCTAGATAATTGAAAGTAGTCTGAATAATATCAGGATAGGCATTGACTATATATAAATTTCTATAACCGTATTCGAAATAAGTACGAGAGTAATTTAAAAAACCTTTTAATGCAAAATTAATAAATTTTCGGTTACGATTTTCTGCATATTATGAGTTGGTATTGTTAGTATTTAAATCTTTCATTATTAAACAATTTTTGAACATAATAAAAATGATCAAAAGATCACAGCAATATATCATACGTTCGTATTTAATTGCTTTTTTTTAACAGCAGCCGTTCATCTTTTTTTGGAAACCCCACTTCTAATAAAGTTGAGCTTTTAACAGCCATTATGATGTACAAGCGTTTTGTAAGTTTTCCGCGCAGTAAATAAAAATTATCTGTTGCGAGAGGAGGTTCAAACTTAATGTGATATAAAAGAACGTAAACAGTGACGCCATTATTCATTCGGGGTAAACATTTTGTGTGTAGTTTAAACAAACAATTTACTTTCAAATTGCGAAAGCAACGCTTCTGCGAAAAGTCTTCATCATTATAGAAACTTGATTAAGTATCAAAGTTTTTTTTTACGGGGAGACTATTTTTGAACACGCTTTGGCGCATTTTTTTGCAATTAAGGAAGGAGGTTCAGGTTCAAATAAAAAAAAAACCTTTTTTTCGATTTTTTTAAAAAATATATTTTACCCCATTTGGAGAATATGGCCTTCGTTTTAAGGTATCTCAACAGACGTTTTTCTACAAGAACTGTTTTGTTACTCAGTCACTCAAGCTCTCTTTTTTCAAAAAGTTATTGAGATAAAAGGATTTACAGTACATACAAGTTTATTTCCCATATTTGACTAGAATCATATTTTAAGTTACGGATGTGACAAATCTAGATTTCGAATGTTGATAATTTTGGTATTCATTTTTTTCTGGGCTTTTTTTTACTTTGCTATTTCTATTTTTCTTTTCAATTTCACACTACCAACATACAAAAAATCATGTTATTCAGGATTACAGTACTGCAATTTGTTATCTTAGCATGTGGCCAGGGAAGTGTTGGAACATCACTACAAAACTAATGGTTAGCTAATCGCTCTCGCTAAGTCCAGCTATTAAAAGATCGGAGGGTGGGAGGGAATTTTTAGACACCATAAACACTTATGTCTTCGAACAGAAACCAATAAAAATGGTGTCCGTATTGGGATTCAAACCCGTGAGATTCCATCACGGAAGCAAACAACGTAAACCACTGCCCTACGAACATAGGTATATTTATTATTATATTGTTTTAATACTTGAAATTAAAAAAATATCTTGAATTTGAGGTTAGATAACTAGGTGCGTCACATGTTTGACTTTTAAATAGATTGTAAAAATATTTTCTATTCTGTGTTTGTTTTATATTTGAAAAAGAAAAAAAAGGAAAATTGGTATTTTTATACATGAATTCGTATTTTTTTGTTGTTGTGATGATAAGCGATTTTTTAACGTATTTGTCTACAAGTGATGTGTGAACAACGCGTCTTTGGATTATTTACTATCATATATTGGCATTAAGTCTCAAAGTTTCACAAGTCGAAACGTTGCTGTTTTGAGTTAAGTATGAAGATTGTTATGCCTGTATCTACCAGTTCAAAAATGTAACAAGTGGCAATTTGTGTTTTTTTTTAGTAAGGCAGTGGTTTTTTTTTCATTAGATTTAATCCAGTTAAAACCTTTAAAAATTCTTACTGTCAGAGAATGTAAAATTTTGTTTATGACACTATATTGTAAATAAAAACACATTTTTAAATAATTCTCAAATTTCATTGAAATCTTAAATTATTAGATGTACATATAAAGAGTCAAGTTAAAAATGTGCAGTTATAACTAAAATATGGGCCTATTAGAGGTAAAGTGAGCTAAGTGGTATTTAAGAAAAAAAAAACGTTTGGCGCGTCGTAATATTCTACACGTTTTAAAGTATCGTCAAAGTGAAGTAACTTCAGTTAATAAACATATCAAAAGTGTTACCTCCGTAAAATAAAAATGTGCAATCCTCCAAAATATTAAATAAAGACATGATTGTACTTAAAAAGTTTAATCATTTTACTATTTGGCTCAATTTACCTCTCGAGCGCCCATATTAAGGAAATGCTTCAAGTATTGACAATGATCAGTTTTAAAATGTAACAAGTGAATATTATTCCTTAGATCTTCAATGTAATAAACTACTAAAATCCAGGGGAAAAAGGTTTAAATCTACTGTTATTAGTATAAGAAAAAAATATATTCATATTAATAAAAATACAAATATGTTTTGTTAATAATTTTAGATGTTTTTATAATATTATACCTGCTTAAATCAGGCTTCTTAATTATTTCGAAACTATACTTTTTGAATTGTTACACTTTGGAGCCGAATTATTGATATATATTAAAAATTATGCATTGTAAGTTCTGTCATAAAATTGATTATAAATACTTATTATTTTTTTGCGAATTAATTGTGACAAAGCTAATTGCAATCACCTGTATGAAGGATATATTATACTTATTAGAGTGGATAAAAGTTAGTTATATTATTTATTTAAAATTTGTATCATATCATACACTTTGCTCACCGGATATGACTAAAAGAACAACGTAAATCTTAACCTCCAGTTCATAACAATAATAACCTCATTTTTTTATAAATACAGACAAGATTTTGATTATGAAAATGAAAGTGTTCTGATTTATTGTGTTTATAGATTTCAACGCTCTGTCAGAAAAAAATATTATCGATACGCACTGTGTTAATTTTTTTATGATTTTTAATAAACCAAAAAATACAGTGACGTGTTGTGGTTTTTATCAAGTAACAGTTTCTCCGTGAAGTATATATACTTCATTATTATACGCATCAATGAACTAGCTTCCATCAAAAGAACTTCTACTGTTCCTGATTCATTATTTTTACGGCTGAAGCTTAGCTTATTGTTAATATAAACTTTTTTTGAAATTAAAAAACAAAACAAAACTGCGTACATATTTATATTATTTCTAACAGACCACTTTAAAATCGTAAAATTAAGCATGCGAATAGCGATTAGCTTATTATAAGTTTTTTTTAAGCCCCATTCATGTCTATCGAGCAGTGTTTCTTAACCTAATATGTTTGATGCCGCACTTCGACGGTTCGAAAATTTCCATATCAAAATTGTATGCTAACCTAACAAATTCTCTAAAGCTTAGAACATTGATTTTAAAACAACGAGGCGTAAAAATTAAAAAAAACTTATTTTACCTTTAAAATGTGTCTTTAGTATTATATTAAATAAAGGATGGAAAGACGCAGTAACAAAAAGTTTAGAAAACTACTACTATAGAAAGATATTGAGTAACTGAATTATTCGTTGAACGTTTTTTGTTAAGATGTTTTACACTCGGAGTGCCAAATAACCTCGGTTTCCATTGAAATAACACAAAAAACCACATATTTTATTGAATTTAACGCGATTCTTCAATGTTAAACGAGATTTGATAATTTTTCATTTAACAACAGAAAGCTTAAAGTTTTTTACGTATGTGAAACAATCTTGTGGTGTTTGGCCAACTGGCGGCTTACTTCCATAAAGCTCTTGTTGTAGAATCGAGTTTCAATTTTCATGAACATGTGTTTTGTGTGAAGTTACGCTGTGGCGTGTTATGATATGACATAACGACAGTTACGTATGTTTGTAAGGCATCGGCAACTGTTTTTGCTTTTTTTTTAAATTTAATTTCCAATCGTGTAAAATTTTTGGGACAGAAATTATAATAATATAAAATAAATTATGGAACAAGGAGAATTGTTAATTATTATTTCAAACAATACCGTAATTTTTAATAATGATAGAGTTTATGGCAACTGCATGGTCGAGAGGTAAACGTCGTTGACTTTGGATACAGAGGTCACGGGTTCGAGTCCCAGTACGGAGTTCTTATTAATTGATTTTTCAATTGATTTATATTTTTTTGTTTGAAGGCATGGATGTCTTGTATATATTGTATATGTATAATTTCTTGGTATAATGCCTTGAATTTCTCCTCTTACCCATCCAATTCGAAAAACGGGACGTATAGAGAGCGATTAGATAACCACTAGTTCTGCCTCAACTTTATCCTTCATTTCCTATTCTCTTTGGATAATAATGAGGTTGAGCAAATAATTCACGAGCAATTCTCATAAAAATACATATTTTAAGATAAACTCCACTAGAAATCTATATGCTCCACATTGGGAGCAGCTACGATTAATAATAGGATAAAGTTTCAAGTAATGTCTTAAATCAGCATTATAAATATATATTTACTTTACACTGCATTTATTCAACCCAGACTTTCTAATGAACGAAGCCACACAATCACTACCTTAAGTTTATTTAATTGTTGAGTCTTAAATCTATACATAATATTTATTGTCAACTACTTTCATTTAATCTTATATTTGAAGTGAACAAGAGTCACTCATTTACCTCTATGGGAATTATGAACTGAAAAGTTATTTAACAACGATCATTGTGGCTTTTTTATAAACTGAATCTTTTTAATTCTGTAATATCTGTACAATTGTTTGTTTTGGTTGCATATTTTATTAAGATCACAGTTTATCAAGATTTTTGAGCTCGTGGTCCCTTTTGAGTCTCATATTTTTTTCCGTTGCCCCCAATCCCGTAGAATTCTCCAAAATTAAAAATGGGACTTTGAATCGTTCAAATTATGTACATTCACACAGATTTTGTCACTAGCACGAAATATTCATTTGCTAAGCGTCAGTTAAAGTTCATCCGTGCACTTGAACACCCGAAGATGCCGAAAGGCGAAACCCGGGTCGTTAGTGACAAAATCTGTGTGAATGTACATAATTTGAACGATTCAAATGTTATATTGAAATTCCACCAAGCACCTTCAGTCGAAATCTTAAATTATAAAAATGGGATCTTTTTTTTAGCTCGCTGGCTCATTTTAAAAATATTTGATCGGTCGCTGGCAGATTTCAAAAACTTTTATTAAAAAATTTGGGACATTTTTTACAGCCCATGACCCTCTCAAAACTGTACTGTCGCTCACCGGAAATAATATTTTCTCGGTGCCCTCTTGAAACATGCTGTGGACACTGGTTGAGAAACCGTGATTTACACAACTGTTTTCATCAAATATAAATTTTATAAATGATAAAACAGTGCTTCTCAAGCACGAGAAAATCCTTTTGTGTGTAATGGAAATGTAGTCGCATCGATACATTCCCGTGTCATGTGAACGGGATGTACAACAAGTGTCCAGGCTTGCGAGGTGCGAGTTATGGCATAGTTCTCTATCACTGGTATAGATAAATACTCTGGGGATATCATCAAGATGGATTGACGCGCTTGTCATAATATTGACGGAGTCTCGCAAACGATGTGCGACGCGTCAAATGGAGGCGTCAAAAAAAACTTTTCAAATAATCTTTTCGCATATTATTTTTCTTCCACTCCAGAGACAGCCTTCAGCCTAAATTATTGATTGACATATTTTTATACCAGTAACAACATATTATTCTCACCTTAAAACATTTTCCTCCGCACCACCTTATTCAAGTAACTACGCTATTTGTCCAAGTAAAAATATCGTCAGCTCAATATTATAGGCATATATTATGCTCAAGTTGATAACTTAATTACTTTGGCTATAATAATTATCTGTTATTGATTAAATTGACATTCTTAAACTGATAATCTTATTCTACATTTTTAAATAATTTAATAGTAGGGCTTATACAAAAACCGTCTTTAAAAAAACCGGTTTTCGAATGTCAATATTGTCCAAAAACCGATTTTCGAAGTTTTACAAAAAATGGATAATTCAATTAAAATAGAGAGAAAAAGTTATTTTTTTAATGTTGTTTATTAATATACATAATAATACAGAACAAGAAATTATTTGGTGTTACTCCTCAGAAAATATGATTTAAAAAAACAAAGCGTCCACTGATCGTTTTGTAACAAAATTTCCTGATATCGAAAAGAGTCTTTTGCTGGGTAATGATGTGGGGCATATGGTCTTTAAGTCATCAAATAAAAGATCCAAATTTTCTGTCGTTTTGTTTATAGATTTGTTTATAGAAAATTTGGCACAACCGGTTACCAAGTTGAAAAACCGGTTTTCGAATGTCACAAATTTTGTCAATAAACCGGTTTTTTAAAACCGATAAGCCCTAGTTAATAGCTATTTCAGCTTTACGCCTATTAAGCTTAAATGTGTTGATTCATATCAATCGTCACTAAGTTTACGTAATGTGAAAATGTTGTTTTATCATATCTTAGAATATTAAAAAACTGCAATATGTGAGATTTTCTAAGATTATAAAACCTACCATCTTAATATAAATAAATTATGTTGACAAAAAAGTCTTCAATGCTATAAATTTAATTTGTGTTTTTTTTTCTAGAGACTGATAAATATAATAGTGTTTGAAATAGTCTTGGAAGCTTAGAATTAGTTTTAAATTTTAATGATTATATATTATTAGGTAGAGTGAGGAATTGAGATCATTTTTAATTTTGTGACACATCGGTTGCGTGGCCAGTGTAAAGACAAACCACAGCTTGTTTAAAATTCATCTCAAGGCAGTGTCACAGATTAACGTCCTATTCGTCAACCCACTCACTTCCGAAGTGTAAACATGCAACAAATCTCGGGTTACGTGATAATCTACATTATGTTGCGTGCAACGTCGGGGGACAGTGCAAAACGTGTTACGTACACTCTATGTTCCGGGACATGTTGTGAAACAATGCGTTCCCTAGGGAATGCACTGATTAATACCAATTGTTAACGAAAAATTATGTAAATACTTCAGTATATTGTAAATACAGAATACCTTTTTTAAATAGCATCAATTCTGCTGTGTTAGGACGGATTGTAGCAAACAGTTCTGCTCATTCAAAATGCATCTTCAACAGTTCCACAACATAAGATTGACGTCTTGTTTGACATGTTTACACGAACAGTCTAGCCTTAAAACTAACTTGCCCAGCGCTACCTTTATGTCTTACGTGGACGAAATTAAAGCGAATGCAAAGCAACTCGGTGCGGCACGAAAATATCAAATGGTCTCCGTCGCTATGAAAATATCAAATAGTCCACGTGACAAAACACATGACGCGATCAGTTTGTTTGATATTTTGATTCGCTTTAAACCGTGTTCCAATCGCGTTTGCAGTGACTTCGCCCAGGTATGACGTAGCGTAAGAGTTTTGCATTGAACTTGCCATGGTAGTTTGACAGAAGTTATTTTATGTAAGGTTTGTAATTCATTCACTTAACCTGTCTTTTTGGAGATGTGTAGAATAAAACAATAAGGTAAATGTTCGTCGCTTGCTTAAGATCGACAAAGAGATTTGTAGAACGTAATAAAGTTATGACACAAATTCATAAATCGATTGACTGATCAGTGTACATTTGGTGATTTAGGGAATACGATAAATTTCTGTTTCACATGAACTAAACAATATTTGGCTTAATTTTACTTTAATTAGTATAATGTAATTATTGTGAAGCCTGTGATAAGATTAAATTATAAAAGTTTGTTTGCTTCTTACGAAGAACAAATATTCTGGTAAAAAAAATATAGCTCCTTGAACTCTAAAACCTTGTTGATAAAATTTAGCCGCTTCATTGAAATACACTGTTAATGACCAAGAAAACGTTTGAATTTATCGACTACAATCGTATGCCAAGCATTCCTAAATTATTGTATAAGCTTTTTGCGTAATAATTGTCACATTCAGATATGTCACGAATATATTCATCAACTATTTTTCTAGAGCTTTAGTCAGGGTCGGCAATCTTTAAGTAAAACTTTATAACCGGTTTTTAAAGCCGAGATTGATACGATAATCTTTCAAGATACAAAGAACAGTTGTTTTTTGTTCAATATTTACAATTTGGGCTTGATTACTAGAGTTGAATTTTTCTAACAACCAATTACCATTCAAAATATTAATCTCGAGTGTCATTATTTCTCTTAATAATTATATTATACAATCTAATATAGTTGCATTACACTTTGGCATTTTTTAAAAATTATCTGCTGACGGTAATTGACGATCCTGGTTTTGCCATTAAACATATTCATATATTCTAGGACTAAAGTGAATTTTAGTTGATAGCTCGCAAATGGTTTATTTTGTTTCAATGTAAACTGAATTTGATACTATCATTTTAAAGGTTAACATATTAATACCGTGAAATTCCGATTTAAGGTTCCCGTAATTCACGTTTTTCTACTGTTTGAGTGCTCATTCATGTTTCATTTAAATAAATATAATACCCCCCTTAACGCTTTTATTTCTCGCAGTTCGCAAAACCGATTCTGATCAAGTTAAATAAAAGTAGAATTAATACAAATTAGCATTTTATATTTTGAGTATATTTAAAGATAATTAAAGGAATTTAAAGCTTTCTTACTTACTTCTATGATGTATTTAAGTAAACCTTTAAATAATGTTATTAAATCGAAAGATGACAATTACAAAAATATTAATTTACCCAATTTGTGTGACTTTTTTAAAATTTGTAAATCAATTGTCTCCAATCTACGTTTTCTGTATATTTATAATTGTTTTCGTCAGTCCCTTAAAATGGTTGTTACACTGTATGTATTATAAATATTATAAATTTTAGTGTTAATTATTACTTATCACTCAGCAATAATCATGATATTATTCTAGTCACTTTTAAGGTGTCCACCGTCAATACTTGATGGAAAGGCATTATATTAATAAAAACACAATATTCCTTTGTACTTCACTCCACTTTATTTAATAGGTCAGGACCGGTTTCGCTCATTGCGAACATTGTCTACTCGCAATTTTCAGTCGTCAGTCGATCAGTTGACAATGCTCGCAATAAGCAAAACCGGTCCTGACCTATTAAATAAAGTGAAATGAAGTACAAAGGAATATTGTCTTTTTATTAATTATGTGAAGGATTCAAATTAATGTAAAATTTTATTTTATCTTATAGTATTCTCTCTTCTAGTATTAAAAAGTGTTCTCATTCAAACCTTGGTGAAATCAGGTTGTTATACGGATATTATAAATCCCGGAGTCGAAAATATACCGGGATAAAAACACCCTAGCCACATGCCAATGACCTACTATAATACAAAGCGTGTTGCCAATAAATTTTTCCACATAGTGTCCACGCTAGGTGATTTCAACATAATACTAGCATTATTCAAATCATAACACGGATTCTGATATTTCCTGAAATTTCTAACGCTATATTATTATCACCAGGAAGACAGCTAAAAACAGATAACTGTGGTATTAAACATGTGCAAAATGATATATTTAAAAAGCATTATTTTCAGAACTCACAGTCAGGAATAATCTTATTTTGCTTTAAGACAGGCAAGTACACACCTTGAATTCTGAAAGTAAAATGTACAGTACACATTAACAAAAAATGTTTTTTTGGCGAAAACATTATTTATTTTGTATTTATAATTCAAAGACTATAAATCTAGTAGAACACCGCCATATTATTGGATTTTTCATTTTTAAAGAGAGTTGTTTGAAGTGTTTTTAACATATTTTTAACCTTTTGGCTGCCGTAGAAAAAAGTACGTTTTTACCTAGCACGCCGGCTATAACTTTCAATTATCAACATAATTAGTTACATCTCGTCTGTGGAAACCATCGAGTTAATAACATAAAAGAAAAACCCCAAAAATGTTTTTTTTTTCATTTTATGGAACTTATCCTAAAAATACTAAGTATTTTCTTTTACTATCGATTTCACCGTTGCCTGAAAAAAGTTTTGATAATATTTGATTTCTGATCGATAACAAATTGATTTATTGAATTGGCATTTATTTGGTAGAACTCCATTGTAATAAGATAAAAAAAGTTCTGTTTGTTGCACTAAATACTTTGCTATTTTTCACCTTATAACAATTTGACACTATTTTTTAATGATCTATATGTATAAAAATATTTTAGAAAAACATATTGCGACAACTCGTTTGTAATAAGTAATCGTATTTTTGTGCTTAACCCTTCCCTGCGTTTAGTAGAAAAAAATCCCCAACATACAATTTTTAGGTTTATGTTAAGCTTTACGATAATTTGTCTAAAGATGGTTCTCAGATGGGCGAAACACGTTTCACGATTCGCTATATGGAATAACAAAATTTTCAAATTTAATTTTATATCAAAAATAAACTTTAACAAAGTTACCTCCGTATCAATCGTTGTGACTTAAATTAATAATAATAAAAATATATTACAGTTGAAAATTTTTCGCGATGAGCGAAACCGATCATTTTATACTGACAGTGGACAGTAAAAAGCAAGCACAATAAATTAAATTAAAAAAACAACTAATATTTAAAGCAAATTAAAAATACATGCTATGCAAAATATAATAATCTATTGTGCAAAATGATTTTTTTTTAATTAATTCGCTCGTGTTTTGAAATAGTTATTGTCATTTTCTAATGTGTAAATACCATTGTATTGTGGGCCATTATAGAACGAGTATTTGGAAGCCTGCCACATTGTCCCTTGCTAGAAAAATAAAGAAATAGATCCAGATTTTGCATTCGTTGGATTCAAAATGTATTTTAAAAACATTTAGAACATGTGTCGAATGTACATTATTTTTAAATAAACTTTTAAATAATAACAAGATGTGGCCTAGTTATAGAATACTTTTTGAACTATTTGAAGCGGTTGATTTAGTTTATGTAAAATGAAACAGAAAATTAATATTCAAATGTATTATCAAACAAATAATCATGGCTTTAGAATCGTAAGGGCTTTGCAAAAAAATACATGTTGGCGACCGAATGGTTAAAATATTGGTCGCTTAGGAAATGATTTCTCAAACGCAATACTTAGAATTTTCTATAACTGCATCCAATATAAAATTATAGAACTGGACTTTTTTCTTCATTCAATTTTATGGAACGGCGTTCCGGCACCTTTTTATCGAAATTTTTAATGTTTTAAACCAATGTTCGCCAATTTTATTTTTATGCCGAAAGACATTTAAAAATATTTTTTTATGTCATTATTTCTCGAAAAGTTTTGACAGTAAAAAAAACAATTATCATAACTAAGAGTAGGTCTACAATATCGATTTATGTTCGAAGGCGTCCTGTACCAGACATATCTTGCTATCCTTACTCTCTTAAAAAAAAGGAAGGTTGAGCAACTGAGTGAAACAGTTCTCATAGAGAAGAAAGAGAATTAAGATTTAACTATAATGAGGCCATACGGTACACATTGAGAGCGGGCGTAGATTAAAAAAACAAACAAATAAGATTACATATATCGATACACCAGCTCGAGACGAGAACAAGTCCAAAAAACGACTTTTTGATTTGACTTTTTGATTTTGATTTAGATTCGCCATGCTAACATTTACATTTTTCCATAAACTATGTACCTTTGTAGCCAATATATTGCAAAAGTTTCTTCATGGAATTCCAATTTATTACTACATATCTCAATACAACTCATTTTGACTTGTTTCCATGTTGAAGTGGTGTGTCGTTATGCATTCACCGCGTTGAATAGAAATCCATTAACCGACTGAAAAATCAATTTATAAAATTATCCGTACGGATATTAAATTACGTAGGAATTTTAACTGAAAAGTACGATCGTTCAATATCGTTGACCTCCTGGCTAAATGATAAACACAACCACTTTTCCACAAACGATTCAAATTCACTTACATTTTCTAGTTTCTATTTCGAAAAATATTACAGACTATTTGCAGTAATTCATTTATAAATAAACAATGTTAATGTCTCGTTAATATTGCTTGTCTAGCAAAGAATGCGACACTAAAACTCAAGACAATAATTTCAAAGCTTAAGTAGTCGTAGCAATAAATATTTTCACCAGCTGACGTTTTCACAGCTTTGTATGTTGTCACTTGTACAAATACTTAACGTACAGTTCTTTCTCCACACTGAACATTGAAGAGGTTGAATTGTCATTCAATGATTATAATATCGCAACATCCATGATCAGTTAAAGTTATTAGCTTTTCCGGTTCTAAGCTCGAGAAATGCGACCCCAATACCCACATTTTCATAAATATCTATTTTAATATGGGTGATACAATGTTTATAATTAAGGTATTCTTATATCATAGTTTTTTGGACCTTTTGTAGTTTATATAAATATGCGATAACGCGAGTATGCGATAATACGCTTATCAGCGATCGTTTGTAAGATAATTGCGCTGACCGCGTCAGTTGCAAATTTATATTTGTATTGGAATGACGTCTTTTTTACGCGTAACTTAAAATATGATGATTTATTAAAAAAACACGGATTTTTATTAAAAAAAATGTATGAGGAATGATGCAGAGAAATATTTTAAAGCCTTTAGACTATTTATTTTTTTTGAAATTCATAAGAATAAGGCCAATAATGAGGAAACCACTGGGGTCCCTAAACGACCTCCATCGGCAGAGAAGTATTTTTCTAGTCTTCGAGCCGCGAGAGTTAACATGTTTTTTTTAGTCAACTCATAGAAAAGATTTAAAGGTTCTGGAAACAAAGACAGCAGTCTCCATAGTTTGTCTGAAATGAGTTGGATATGTTGTCGTCGTAGAGCTGGTAATTTTGCACAAAGTAGCAAGTCAAATAAAAAATAAATAATCTTCTAACAAATGTTTCTAACAAAATCGGTAGCTTTTATTGTAATAAGGTGGAAAATATTTCACTTCTACAAATATTATTGTATATATTGTTGATAGAAAATTGTTCTTATGCCACCGTCAGAACTACATTTCAACCAGTGCAGGGCTAGGACAGAACTAATAGTCAATAAATCGCTTTCGCTTTGCACCGTTTATTTTAAGATTGCAATGGTGGGGATAGATTTTTTAGATATCACAGACACTTATGTCTTCGAACAGAAATCGATTGAAGAAAATACTGGTCGTACTGGGACTCGAATCTGTAAAATCTGTCACGGAAGTCTTGTCTTCCTATGAGTGACAACGCATTAACGTATTTTAAAGGATTGAAAAGTGTCAAAGATGCTACGACAAAATATAAAAAGAGAAATA
The DNA here is from genome assembly GCA_031772345.1 of Himalopsyche anomala. Lineage (NCBI taxonomy): Eukaryota > Metazoa > Arthropoda > Insecta > Trichoptera > Rhyacophilidae > Himalopsyche > Himalopsyche anomala. The sequence continues at coordinate 6,286,013 of CM062840.1, forward strand.
AAAAATCGAATATTGAAAAGAAAACAGGTGCCAAAACGCCGTTCGACTGCGTTACATAGGAAAAAAAACACTGTTTTAAGCTACATATACTGGCTTAGAAAAGACGCACAATACATCCTCTCATTCACTTTAACATCCTAATTTATATTTCAAATTTTATTTAATGAATTGACTTTAATTTTTCATCGAACAATAACAAATATTAAAACAACCAATCTCAATTACTTCGTTAAGTAGAAGCTAAAATTCATTTTTTTTATTTGCTACAAACAAATAAATGCTCAAGGTTCATATCTCGAATTATATTATTAATTGCCCGAAAATTGTCCGGGAATATAAGCCCTGCCTATCGCTTAAATTAACAAGCACAAATCCAAATAACGCAGACTTTAAAATTTTATTACATTTTGATAGACAACCCGTTGACATATTTAAACTAAAATAATTACATTCTGTGCGCATCATTTATTTCGAAACAAATTATATTTAAGCGTTCAAAGCAATAACAATATTGTATTGTTACTAAATGACTCAAATTAATTTTTAATTCACTGTGCTGACATAAAGTTGCATGCAAGTCAAAAACAAATATAATTATTCTTTTGCTCTTTAGCTGCATAATATAATATATTTTATCTATTATTTTATTGGAACTCGCAATCGGTATATTTTAACAAATATTATAAAACCAACAATATTTTAAGTACAAATTTCACTATTTAACTGTTTAATTTTACGACAGAGCTGGTATTTTACTCAGCTAGTTAGTGCTTTAAGCCAAGGTTGTGGATATGGGGTAGCAATCGGTTTTCCGGAGCTGGAATCGTTTTCTTTTTACCTGACTGCACAACCCTGCTTTAAATAATTAAAAAAAGGTTTTATATTACAAATTTAAAAAATAATCGACAAGCATCGTATTTGTTAATAGTAAGTTAGTTTTTTATTCCTTGATATTATTTAAAACAGACAAATAAATCGCTTTAAATTTCATGTTCACTGTCAAATACTGGATGGGAGACATTCTTTTCAAAACATTAAACACTCTTTTGTACTAATTCTACATGTTTTTAATATAATCAGGACCGGTCTCGCTAATCACGGGTATTTTAATTTTATAAGAATATATCACAAGGTTATTAGATTACGGACTCGAATCCCAAAGGAACGCATTCACAAAACTGTTTTTCAATAGATTTATTGATTTGTATTCAAAGATATGTACATTCATTTTTATTTTTATTATTTTTGATCCACGCCCACTCTTAATGTGAAACATATAGCCTCGTAATGGAGGTATCTCAGCAAACACTTTTCTACGATAACTACTTGCTACTCATGTGCTCGGCCTATCTTTTTTTGATGAGATCAGGTATAGACAGGGTAGAGCTAGAACAGGACTAATGGTAAGATAATTGCTCTCACTACGTCTTGTTATTTTGAGTATTGGAATGGTAGAATGGAATTTTAAAGAATCACAAACATCCCCCCCTTAAACAGAAATCAAAAATAGAAACCAAAAAAATACTGTTCGTACTGGAATTTGAATTCTTTAGTGCGTCAACGTATTGCATTAAGCCGAGCGCATCAAAATATATGAACGGTATACAGCAACACCTATAATTAAACAAAATTATTAGGAGACTTATTTACAAACATTCGTTTAATTCATAGAATCTAGCGTAATACAATTTTCAAAACACCACATTTGAGTTAAGCATTCTTTATAACTATACTAATAAAATCTTTAAAAAAATTAACAGGTTGCAGTGGCGTGTTAATGCAGTGAGCTATTATTTGCATCTCAACGAAAACACACTATTTATTTTTCATTTTTTTAATGGTCAGCAAAATCAAATACATTGGTATCAAAATCATTTTTTTTAGCTTTTATTGGACATTAATAGCTATTTAAATATTGAAATAGTAACTGTCAAATGGAGTACTGCCAAAAAATTATGTTTTTATTAATTATTCTATTCTTTTAACGTACAATACAATTTTCATATAGTGCGTTTTGGTTGAGATGCAATTTTTTATTGAAACAATATAATAAGTCACTTCATAAGTTCATCTCTGGCTGCTTGTTTATTTTATACAGTTTTTTTTTTATGAAGGAAACTTTACTCAACTGGGATGTTTGGAAAGTCTTATTAAGCTAGATCAGATCAATTACAAAATTTTTGGCAAATAAACCATTAAATAACTTGTCTTATTTAAAGGTGTGGATATAAGCCGCTACACTCACCCCCAGAGACGAGGGCTTTTTTCGATAAAAAAATATTTGTTAAGCCATATTGAAGTCACGGATAACTTTTATTCCTAACAAATTTTTTAAAAAAATACGCAAAATCGTTGTATAGAAACCCCGCATGACTATATGTTCATGCTCATCCTTTTATTACCGTGTAATATTGTGTACGGACAGTTGTAAGGACAAAAGTGACCGTATGGGCTCGCAAACATTCGGGATTAAAATATAGCTAAATGTGAAATTTTTAAAAATATTTACAATTTGACCTCTTTAGATCAACATAATTTTAATACAAATATATTAGCAAAAGAACTGTAAATAATTTGATGTTTTGATAAAAAAATAACTAACAGTTTCAAAAACAGTTTCAAAAACGGAAATTCAAAAAATCGCATGTGCTTTTGGTGGCTGTTTCTGTCCCCGCGGCTGATGATTAACTGAAGTCTGTACCTTTCTTAACCAAATATGAGTAAAAGCAACGATATTCAGGTAGAAAAAGGATGAATAGTAGGATCAATAGACAACGGTGTTTACTGTTACCATATGGTCACGCTCGTCCTTGGAAGGTTAAACAGATAATGAAAAAAATGCAAATTTTATATATTTAAAAAAAAAAACACTTTTTGTTACGTCTATTATAAACCTGTTGATAGAAAAACACACAACTCTTTGATCGCCAAGTTGCTGATATTTTAATGAACACATATTATTCCATTAAAAATTTCTCACATTGTACAAACAAACTGACGCAATGTATATATTCTTCTCGGCCGAATGACAGGTCGGGTTACTACGAATTTTTATTTTCGCTTACGAATATTAAAAAAATATTCCCACATCGTGGCGACACGAAGGTCAAAAAAGCTTTCATAGCTAAATTAAAACGCCCACCCTATAGCGGAATTTATGCCAAATAATTACATATATTAGTAAATATAATAACTTAAATAATGAAAATATGCGTGTTTTTTTTTCTCAGCAGGGGAATACCGATGAGATAATAATGGCTGGAAAAATTTATGACAAATTTCAGTAGAAATATTCGCATTAGTCCACGCGGAAACTAATGACGTACAAAATTATTCAAATGGTTTCACTCAGAAAACTTATTGACGTCATTTTCTAATCAAAGAAGTGTTTGCGCAAACGTAGTTTGTCTCTTACTTTTTTACTAATTTTCTTTGTATATAATATTTATTTTAAGACGACAACCCATAATATATATCGGTTATCGTTGCTGGCTTCCACGCCGGGGCTCACGGGTTTGAGTTTCAGTCAACGTTCCCTCTAAGCTGCGCGCGCGCGTGGCCGCGCAGTAGTTGGGAAGCCTCCGCGCACTCATTCCGGGTTTGCACGCACTGCAAGACAGTTTTTCAATTAATATTTGATCAGTCCACGCAACCTTTGAAATTTCCGCGCAGCTGAACTCTTGTCTTAGACATTGGTTCCAATACGAACAGCATTTTTTCGATTTACCGATTTCTGTTCGAAGGTATGAGTGTTTGTGATGATAATTTTTTTATCCATGTCCGCTCCCAATATAGCGCATATGACCTCTTAACACCTCTATGCCCAAGATGCAATCGTATATAGTTGAGCCATTAAATCATTCAATATTTCTCTTAATATTGTCAGTAAGTATTTATCATTTTAGGTATTCTAGCATATATACATTTTAAAAATTATTTTTTAGCTTCTAACATAGGTTTAAATAATGTCAATAAACAGTGAAACTGAGATGCCATCATGGCAGGTAACGTGATTTTTTAGGATGGCATGTTATGGGTTAATAGAGGTATCTCAACAGATTTTTTTCTACGAGAACTGTTTTTTTACGCAGTCGCTCAACCTCCCTTTTTTCCAAATAGAGTAGTATAAATAGAAGCATAAGGCTAGGACAAGAGGTTAACTAATCGCTTTCGCTTTGCCCAGTAATTGAAGAATAGGAAGGGTGGGAGGGAAATTAGAATATCAAAAATATCCATGCCTTCGAACAGGAATTGATAAATCAATCAATGGGACTCAAACCCATGAGATCCGCTACGCCATTTGACCTGACAGTTTTTTGATGAGTTTTTGTTTATTCTTGTCTTATTATGTCTATGTCTTATTGTCTACGGCCAAGTTACATTGATAATTCTCTTCATGATATTCAACGTCAATTATCTACAAACCAAGTGTTTTGACTCAACGTTTTCTGACAATATACTGACGATATGAAATGCTGAAAATTCACTATAATCTTTTTGGACACAAACTCTTATATTTACTGTCTATTCCATAGTTGTATACGAAAAATTGCACCTTACAAATTCATTCCTTTCAAATATATACTTAAACGTCAATTTACATTTTTTTATTAAAACAATTAATCAATAATAAAAACTATATAACTAGCATATTGCACAATTTTTATTTTAAAAATACAACCAGTTTTTTTTATTTTTTCTAACTTTGAAAAGTCTACCTTGTTTTTCAATAAAATAAAAATGGTAATGTCATCATATTGTATTTAATCAATTTTTTTCCCTTCAAGAAATAGCATTAAATTGGTTCATTATAATGCTATTTTTAGACAGTAAAAAACTCACATATTCAACGAACCTCGATAAAAATAGTTGAATAATATATATCCTTTAATATTTATGTCAAAATAAAATGGGATTCAAATGTTTGAAGTTGTTTTTTATTATTATTTATGACATGTTACTAATTTAAGAGTATAAAAAAACATATTTTATGTTGCTGATCATGCATATCAAAAGAAAATAAAAATAAATATTTTATTTTATCTGATATTAACTGAGTGATAAATAATGACTTTAGATCATTCTTTTATTAACAAGAAATATAATTTAATATAACAGTCATATTATTCAATAAAATAAAACATTAACTTTTTTTCAAAAATAACTTTAGCTGCAACATAATTATTTATCGCACACCTTAATTCAAGTATACATTTCAAACGAATTCCACTATTTGAAAATTTGAAAATGTTGAATATTTGCCAATAAAAAATATGCACTTATTGACAGAGTTATTTTTAATAGAAATTATCGCAAAATATTTTGTATTCAAAATTTTTATTCTTCCCGAGTCTCGAAAAACTTTTTAATTACGGGTAAGAGGTCCACGAAAAATATGTAACTCAAAAAGGAGCCAGAGTCTCAAGAAGGTTGGGAAACTATGGATTAATAGCAGAATAAAACCAGTTATTTCCTAACATAAACTTTACGAAGAAGATTTGAATAGATATAGATAGGAAAAAACTGCCATTTTTTTAATCTAGTCAATTACCTTTTATGATCAGTTTTACAAATATTAAAAAATTGATACGACAAATAAGTAGTATCAAATCTCAAAAAAATATTGTGCTGAATTATATATTTATAAATTATATACTATTATTATTTCAACGACTGTCGGTTTTTGAGAAATTGTCTTGCTGTATCTGGTCAAGTATCATCGAGATTAAAATGAAACATCTTCCACTGAATCGTATTCACTATTCTTCACGGCTGACAACCACGACCTACCTGAAACGATCCACAATTTGGATCAGTCGAATTTATTTCTGTCTATCTTTTGCTAACCTTGGCGTGAACGACATTCTTCTCAATAGATTTTTCTATCTTCACAGTTTACATTTGAGGCTCTTATTCTGTGTCTTATTTAAAAAAATAAATATTAAATCCGGATATACTATTAATTAGACATTCAATTAATTGCCGTTTAAAGCACTAAAAAAATTAATTATGTGCACACAATGACGAGTTAAAAAATGTACATAATTATTTCTGAAAATAAATAAATTGATCCTTATTTGTCCCGGAGCATATCACCGTTACTGTATAGTTATGAAAATAATAATTATGTTAAAGCAGAAGTACCATAGACAGAAAAATGTATATAATATAAATAGTAAATGATTAAATGCAACATTTGCGTCGAATGCATAGAACGTGTCAATTCTGAATGTATGTCATGTAGGTGTAACATTTTAAAAAAGTAATGCTTATTAATTATTTTTATCCAATCAGAAAATCATTAACACTTTAAAAGGGGCAGGTGGCTCACCGTCATTAAATTTATTTTTCTTGAGACACTTTTCCTAATACAAGTAATTAACTTGTTAATGGTACTCTTATTAGTTTAAGTAGCATTGAAGGAATGAAGTAAGTCTTTATTTCTGGACTGCGGTAATTTTTAAAATAAATAAACTAACCGGGAATTTCACCAAGAAGCCAGTATCGTGGTATTTGATTTTTATCGTCACGTGATCAAATCCCAATACGGACACTATCGTTGTATACTAAATTAATTAAGCAGTCAATATATGGACTTTTCTGGTAAGCATTGAATATAAACCCACGATGTCTTCAATTTTCTTTCATCTATTTGATAATATGAGAAACGTTCAAAGAGTACTCAGCATTGTTTTTAGTTCTGAATTGTCATTATCCATTAATCATTCCTTTCGACAAATAAATAAATTCTGAGTAACTGGTTTACAGTTTTAAGCAGATGTCAGAATAATCCATTCAGAGTATATATGGTCTTAATCGATAACTAAATAATTAAGTTATTTATTGAGGAATAAAAAATTGAAATGGTAAATCCGAATTCGAAAAAAATCAGGGACATAGTAAGACCAGTACATTAATTAGAAACGATATATCTTCGCGCACATTTTTTTTTATCTAGACAAAACGGACTGACATAATAAGTAGTCTTGTCACTTGAATATAGTGCTTGAGAGAAAATTTCTTCTTCCCATTCGATGTATTCACAGATTATCTGCGGCGAAATGGGACTCGAGCCCGGGCCGAGGATTATCCCGAAAAAAACATTTATATTTTAAAATAAAAAATTTACGCGCAATTTTACATTATACGTTCACTTATAACAGATGCAATGGACGACAATTGACGAGACTTATTTATGCGAGTTTTTTATGAGCAAGATCGGTAACCCTTCCACGGACGATCGTAATCACAGTAAACACCGTTGTCCATTGATCACACTATTAATTCTTTTCCAGGGGTGGGCTGGAGGGGACTCTTTATTTAACAAATTTTAACATTTAACATAATTTATCATTTAAAATTTAACAAGGGGCTCGCGCGAACCCCTTGTTAAATTTTATGAAGGCCGGCGAGCCCCTTGTTAATTTAAGAGAAAACAATATTCTCATATCAAATTAATATATAACTGCAATTTCTGACTCGTATATAATTTACGACAGCTTCGGTATACACAGTAGTACATTTTTAGCCATTTGGATTGATAAGTTTACAGTGAACTGCATATTGCTACATATTATAAGTGTATTAAGTAAAAATCGATTGCTTATTTAACTATAACATATAATTGCATAGGAGTGATAAAAAAATCACTCCTTCCCCAGAACACCGAGAATTGATTTTAGATTGAGCGAGCCCCTTGTTACTGTATTGGCAGCCCACCGCTGTCCTTTTCCTTCCTGAACTGATTTCAACTATTCATCAACCATGGGGGCAGACACGACTGCCAAAATCACATGTGATTTTTAAATTTTCGTTATTTTTTTTTGTTAAAAATTTTACTATTATATTGGTTTTGAAATTATGATGATCTATTCTGAAAAGGTCAAGTTGTAAATATTTTTAAAAATTTCCCGTTTATCTATATTTCCATCCCGAGTGTTTATGTGACCACACGTCACGTTCACGTTCTTCCTTATCACTGTCCTTACACAACATTACACGGGGTCTATAAGGAAGAGCGTGACCGTACGTTCACGCAGGTTTTTCCATAAAAAGTCTTTACTGTTTTTGCTAGAAATGTAAGTAATTTTTGAATTATTTTTTTATTTAAAAAAAAAAAGCCTCGGCTCTGGATGGTTATATCACGACACCCGCTATGTGAATGGTCTAGTTCATTAGTTAGACTACTACAATTATCAAAATTTAAGTAAAATATGCAGTTTTGTTAAAAAATGCACTCTATTGGCTTAGTATTCAAAATGACACCAGAAAAGTTGTGTTTTTTTTTGTAAACATCTTAAGAATTTAACAAAATGTTTTTATTTTATGGTCTGGTCACCAACCGAATATTTTTGTTTTTTTATTACTGATGGTGTTATTTATTTAAGTAATACTAATAAAACGTATTATTCTAGGGCACAGATGGATTGAACTTGATTTATGTCCATATCTGCTTTCGGTGTTGATTGTTTTAACAGGAACCGTCACACGAAAACTGGTTGTTATTCAGTCACTCGACTCTCTTGAAAAAGAAAATTGGAAATTGAAGAATCATAGTTACCGCTTTGCCCCTTTTTTTTAGATTGGGAAGGCTAGAGGGAATCTCAGACATAAATTTATCAATAAACACGTCGTTGACTACTCAATTAAAATAATCCACGATTTTCGACGATAGAATGCACTGTCACAACATTGACTGATGATGATAACAATCCGCTAAGCGTGTATTTTAAAACAGTTTGAATATCATTGGTCAGTAATGCGGTATAAGACGACGGAAATATTTTTTAAATTAATGCTTGTTTATTTCAGTTTTTATTGACAATAAATTCTTCAATGATAACTGAAACGTGTTTTATAGCTCAATTAAAACAAGTCTCAACACGTACAATAATATTTCTCAATTAATTTTTGTTGCTTTTTTATTATAATCCCCAACGAAGAGTCACGTTTTATTTCATCTCCGCGCTTCTCTGCTGTTTGACGGTCACGAAAAGATTTACATAAAAACACCAGCTAAAAATACTAAAAAAAGAAACAAGACAAATCCACGAATTTCTTGACATTTTTTCCGAGACATAAGTTATTGCATCAACACAGAGCGGTCCACCGTTTCCCAAACTTTATAAATCACTCCGCGCCGCTTTTCTACAGCTGGCGGAAGCGGGGAATAAAAGAAAAATAGAATTTTCTCATTAAAATTTTCGGGGCGTATTTTCATTGGCACGGCCGACCCGAATGATAAGAATTTCCCGGATGGACTCTTCCGTACTAAGATTATTTTTTTATTACTGCCCTACGATATATTATTAAAATAGTGAACCAGTCGTTTGTCACACAACAATCATATTAAAAATGTTATACATTTTTAAGCGCCCATTAATTTTATTGTCAAGGGAAATTCATATTCATTGTATGTGGGGCTTTCGCTTATATATACATACAAAGAATTTTTGACATTGCCAAATGAATTATCGCATAGAGTCACGTGTTCAGCTATTTAATCAATATAAAAAAACTACATTTAGTACAATATATTAAACAAAGTTTCTTTGAAAATCTAATATATGAAACATAATGTTTGTTTGTTCGTAATTTATGCGTTGCTACATCGCTCATCCGATTGGAATAAAACTTTGACAAACTTTTTGCTTGCACTTCCGGGAAGGTTATATGCACAAATCAACTAACAGTAGGTCTTATATATAAAATTTAATGTTTGTATGTCCGCCATACATTTATTTCTCGGTATGTGTAAAAATGTTCTTTCAATGACATAATCTGTCAATATATGAATACTTTCATGTATATATATCCCACTTCAGAGATTTTTTTTTGAATAAATTCTATTTCGAGCAATTTTTATTCGATGAACTTATTTTTCGAACAATTTTGATTCGAGCAACAAATTTCTGAGCTCGATTTAATTTTAGAATGAATTTGTACCCAAAGAGATGGAAAACTTTTTTTTCATTTATTCTTTACCCCTTATCCGATCACTGAAAACATGATAAAGTGACTAATACTTTCAAAAGTATAAATCTTTTGGGGTTCCATCTAGAAAAAACGACCTTGAGAGTTAGAAAAATTTCTCCGAAATGGACATTGCTAAGAATAATATTTGATAGATTGATTTTGATAAACTTTAACTTATCAAAGATAATTTAAACAAATTTAGTTAGAAAATGAACAATATAACTTCGCTTGCAAGCACGTGGAATGTGGGATGATTTCATTTAATCCGCACCTGCTATAAACAAATTCAAGCTTCGGATATGACTGAAGGAAAAATAATTATCTATTTCTTACATACCGCAGATATTTTAAGATCATAAGCAGACAGAAATTATTAATTGAGATATGTGAAAACTAATTTAATGGAAACAATATTTTATCGTACAATTATACAACATAGTAATTAACTGAACAATCAAACTCTTTATTGATTCTGGATTAAAACTATTGAAAAAATAACTAAATCCAGAGATGTGTAGTCGTAATGTTTTGGGTGGAGTCTAAGTCGGATTAAATTAAAACCAATAAAGTTTTAAATAAATTTAAAATTTGAATAAAAAAAACTCAAATATTGTTTATAAAATTTTGCATCGTTCATCGCATATTAGGGCAGTTGTAGACGCTGGAATTAAAATCGCGGTCTCTTTTCATGACTCCACATCTCTGACTTAATCTTAATTAAAATAAATTGGCTTAAACTATTTTATATAATGAGATATGTAAGGTAAAAAAACACCACTTTCAGTAGACGACAGAATGTAGTTAATTTAAATATAGTTCAATTTTCAATTGATTGTTAAGAAAAGATGATGCTATTTTGTAAGTAAAGTATAGATTTTTACGACATTGTATGAGATATATAATATTTAATTATAATTGATTTTTCTAAGCTTATTAAAATTTCTTCGCTTAATAGAAATGTACTATTGGACTAGAGCAGGGATGGTGAACAAGGACCTGCGTGAAAAAACATTTAACCCGCCTGAACTTTTAGAAATTATTGTTCTAATATAAAGCCAGTGGCGGTTCCTGACCTAAAATCTTGGGTGGGCTAGAGAAAAGCATATTTCCACTTCACCTTATACATTAATCTACAAGCAAATTAACAAATACTACGACACTACTGCAATGCATAAATTATTATATAATAAAATCAATGCTAATGTAACTAAGAAATAATAGAATAATAACACGGAATCCTTAAATTCGTCTCTTTCAAAGTGAAATAACAAGTACCTACTAAAAGCTATACAGAACTGTCACACTGAAAGTCAATACCTGTCACTTTTATACAATACAACGATATTGTTTTTGTGTTTCAATGCATAAGTATGCGTATTGGGCAGATTCTGTTTAGCCCCCAACGATCAACAGAAGCTTGACAGATTGAAACACTATCGTGTGTATTAGGTGACGTTTCCGTACATACAAATACAAAAAAAATCTAATCGTGCTTGATTGCGCCCCAGTGTAAAGAAATATTGCATGATATTGTCTGTGGTTACGACTAAACATCTAATAGCCCCTGAGTGGTGTTGCCAGAGTGACGTGAGTTCCTGTTCCCTGTGAAGTATTTATAGGGTTATTGTTTTTTTTATTCCGGCTCAGTTTAAAATTGTAATACAAAACACAATCGAGGATATGATTGTAGGTAGACGTAACATTGTCTTATATTGACAGAGGAAAATTAAAACAAAGATATTATATTCATTTGGGAAAGGTAAGTTACGCTTATAAATGTATTTATTTTGTTCAGCGGCCGAATTGCTGTTCATTTTTATTCAGCCATCTAATGTTTTGGGTGAAAAATGCAGGTCGGGCTTAGCCCACCTAGCCCAGTACCTAGAACCGCCACTGTATAAAGCCTTTATTACTCAATCTACGTGACCCGCGACATGATTATTTTTTTTTAATCAAATTTGACCCACTTGCGAAAAAGGTTCGCCATCCTTGGACTAGAGCTTTGTTTAAAGTCGTTCTCAATTTTATCGTATTTATTTGGTGTGATAACAAAATGTTAAGCAAATCAAGTACATTGAACTTTATTAAGAAAACATATAGCTGTGGGAAATGCTTTGATTAATTTAAATATTTCTAAAATTGTAATTTTTTGTAACTCTTTATTTAAGGAATGTACCTAAGTATATTATAAATCATTATCAATTTTTCTGAATGTCAGATGTCACTTTTATATTACAAAATTAGAAGGCTGTCACTCCGCTAATGAATGAAGTATTATTTCACCCGCAATTTACGCCGAGAACTGCGCAGACGAAGAATGTCGTCTAATTATTTTGAAACAGTATCAAGTATAGGGCACTGAATGCATTATTCGTCTCGTACAAAATATAACAAAGCAAAGTCAATCTTTTAAGCCGGCTAGGGAGAGGAAGCAATCCGGACTGGCAGATCGCGTGTGCCGGTAATAATAGAACACCGTGGGACAGTTTTTTTTTGGCACCGATTCTACTCCCTGCTGTCCCAAGCCCCTCCCCTCCAAGCCCGCACACCCCCCAGCTAAATGTATGCGGACGCACCCGGCTGCCGCTTCTCTTGTCCGAATATATTGTCCAATGCTTTGTTCACAATAATAGCAACAAGAAAATAAAACAATGAAAAGAAAACGGAGTGATTTAGCTGCACGTATTTTACTGTGAGAGAAGCTTTATGTTTCTTTTTTAATTATTATATAATTCAAACATCACTTTTGTATATATTATAATTCAATTAACGTTTATTATTGTGCATAGTTTTCTGTTGCCAGCGAGCTAAAATCGTATTTCTGAAAATGGTTTCGTATTTTGCTAATGTTGAAAAAAAGGCTATTTTTCTCATTTACCGGAAGAGTACATCAGTATTAAAATATTTTAATATGAGAAGGCATTCAATTTATTCACACAACATATCTGGTGCATATTTAACACTGGTAGTCAAAAGAAACAACTGACAGATTGATTCAATATTTAATTAGAGTAGTAGAGTTGTGTTAAAAAAAAACAATTAAGTTACAGTTAGATGTCGTCACTTTGTTGACATATAATCAAAATAAGTTTACTTAAACACAACTCTACTTGGGAAAATTTTCAGGACATAGGAAGACTTAATAATTTAATAATCTAAGATTTCGACTGAAAGCGTTTGGTAAAAATTCAATATACAATTTGACGTTTTAAAATTGTGTACATTTCTAACGAACTGGGTTTTTCTTCTAAGCATCATCAGGCATTCAAGTACACGGATGAACATGGACTGACTACCTGGATTAATAACAGTTCGCCATCAATAGTTTTTAATTTATTGATAAAAAAAAATCTTATGTGTACACGATACAAATATTATACATGCTTTCATTCAAATTCGTTCGTGCACTTGATTACCAAATGTTGGATTGTTCGTGACAAAACGTGTGTGTGTGTGTATCGGAATTTAATATAACAATCAATATAAATTTAACGATTACAAAATATACTACATAAATTTTATTTCTTCGTAAAAAAGTAAATGACTTTTTTTAAATTGTTGAATTTCACTTAATTTTTTTCAATCATGTAAAATTGTACAGTCTAAAGTACGACAAGATTCAGATTAACAATTCCAACCAAAATTAAATCACAGTCAGAATAAGCAAAACATTTTTTTTTGTATGCTGTAATTAATTTAGAAAGAGTAGAAAATTAATCCAGGATGTATCGCTCAAGTCAATTCGAAGCGTAATATTTAGATTTAAAAAGTACGTTGTGTATTTATAATAAGCCACCGCTCACTTGTTGAGCTATTGTGAACCTGTCCTAGCACCCTATCAAGCGAGTTTACAACGCAGCGCTGGCAAAAGGCGTCGAATAGTGGCGAGCGTCGGTTAACCTTCAGGCGTCGCGACGGTGACTTTATAAGCGCAGGTGCGTCGCGCAGTGAACCTACCTGTTGGCCGTAACGGTCGTTTTCCGTTTACGAATCGTTTCTTTTTGCTATAATATTTTGCAACTGTTTGGCAAGTGTTCAATACATCAATGTTCGTAATAATTCAAAGTGCAACGTATCTTGTAGTCGAGAAAATTCAAACACTTTCACTTTCATTTCGTCACACCTTTCCTGTTTCAAATAATATTAATCTGTGTTACTAAAGAACCATAAACATTTAAATATTCTTCGGCATATTAAAATAACAACTCTGTATTAATCGTTCGTTATAAAGAATAAAAATAATTCATATTATATTCTTAAAGAATCGTGCAATACTGCATACTTTGGTGTTTTGACAGAACTATTTGAATATTTTTCCATAGAGAATTACAAGTGAATAACAATCAAATTGTGTCAGTTTTATTTGATTGCTAACCTTTACAAATATTAAGGTTTGAAAAGCATGGGCAAAATTATGTTTAATTTACTTGTAAATCTGCTTATTTACAAAGATAGTAGATAAACAGAGACATTTAAAACTATTTTTGTGGATATTTACACAATAATAATCATGTTTATACAGTGTTTTTCTCCCCTACGTGTGGTTTTCAATGACCTTTTTCTAACAAATAAATAAACAGTATTTAACATCCTCAAACAAGAAGGTGTTGTTTTATAATAAAAATATATAAATTGTATTAAATATTTAACGGTGCGTTAAATAATAATATATAATTTAACTTGTGATTTTCAGAAAATAATTTCTGATTATTAATAATGTAGTGTTAATTTATTATTATTATATTTACAGAACGTATTATTTTAGTGAAAAACGTTGTGTGTTATTTACTTGGCTTATTTGTAGTCTGAAGTAACATTGTTTTGTAATAATTCCTTCAATATATAAATCAGAGCCCATTCACTGCTGTAATAAATAATTTAGTTGATACCGATAATAATATTTCTTTTTAATGACATTGAGTCATTTTAATATGAACAAGACTATTGAAAACAAAATATTATCAGATGTTTTTTACTTTACATTCTTTTTAAAAAATATGATTTCAATAGTACACTGATTCTTCGTTTTATAAGAAAATTTAAATATTAATTTATAAGAAAATACGATTTATTTGAGAAAGTCTCAAAGCCAACAATTCAAGCAAGGAAATTGATTGAGGTTTCGTTATATAATATAAGGAATAACTTCTTTTTATCAATACATCATACAACTACAATCATTTTTGCCCATCAAGAGCATTTCAACTGATGATAAGTTTTGTTGTATTGACTAAATTATTATTTTTCGGAAATATAAATGACTTTTTTCATGAAAAATATTTTCAACAAAAAATAATCATACATTTGTTATTCCACCACAACAAGTAAATAGCAAAGCTATCAATTTTAATTTGAATCATTCAAATTATGTACACTCCCACAGATTTTGTCACTAACGACCCGGGTTTCGCCTTTCGGCATCTTCAGGCGTTCAAGCGCACGGATGAACTTCAATGACAGTTCAAGTTCATCCGTTCGCTTGAACGCCTGAAGATGCCGAAAGGCGAAACCCGGGTCGTTAGTGACAAAATCTGTGGGAGTGTACATAATTTGAATGATTCAAATTTAATATTGAAATTCCACCAAGCACCTTCAGTCGAAATCTTAAATTATATCAATTTTAAGCTTCGATAAAAAAAAAGGTTTCATCCCTTAACTCATCTAACAGTTTTAATGTTTATGTTTAATTCTGTGAATTCAAAGTTGGCAAAAGGCTGAATCGGCCTTATTTTCAACTCGCTGGTTACTTAACCGCAGAACAAACCACGTAAATGCCGCGGTTACTAAACAATGCCTCTGGCTCGAGTGCAGTGACGTGCCTCAAGCAATACTAATATTTAAAATATAATAAAATATTATACATTATTTCTATCTACTGTTATATTTAGGTACTCAAAATACAATCGTCGCAACACATATTTTTCGCTTTTTGAATTATCCGATATTGTAATTTTCCAATAACTACGAAAATTAACAAATAATTTTCTAATTACATCACGTGCTATTGAGCCGTTTTCATGTTGTTTAATACATGATTTTAGTAATTTATATTTATATATGATTGATGATAGATTTCTCAGGACCTTTCGATTTGAAAAAAATAAAATTTAAAAAATTTGTCATTTCATTGGAGTTAGTAAAACAGGCTTACTCAAATTAAATTAACTCAAAACTATGCTTTTAGACTTGACTCATTAATCTTTTGAGCCTCTTTATAATGGAAAATTCACTGCTCAAGTTAATTGTCCTTTAAATAAAGTACTATTTTACTGTATTTATATTTCCTCTTTTTCAAATATCTGTATGCGCATTTAAATGGTCACCGTATGCAAATACTTGCTGCAGTACCACGGAAGTAAAATTCATGATGAAAGTGCTTTCCATGTATTACTTATCTATAAATATAACTGAGTATACTTTTGATTTAGTTTATTTAAACGTAATATATTATTCATCGATTTCCAATGGCATTTGTTCAAATGCCTAGTATCACTAAAAACGTATCCACACTTCAAAAAATGCTATAAATGATTTTTTTTTAGAATTAAAAAGTAATGATACATTTTCTGTGACGCATTTTATGTTTGAAAGTGATATATTATAATGAGTTTAATTTAAATAAAGACTAGATATTTTAATCTGGGATAATAACACAATACTTTTAATAAATATTATTTATATCTCTTGGTTAAATAATATGGAATGATCTTTCGAATATACTCGAGATTAGGCAAAATTAAGCACAGACTCATGTGTTCTCAACGTAGGTGCGCTCCTAAAAAATACGTTTGTAAAGCTGCAACGGGCGTCGGTTGTAGCAAGCGTCCAGACGCCGCGACGTCGACTCTGATTCGATACGGGACAAGCGAGTGAAAAGTTCCTCGACATTCACGCTACAATGTATATTAAACGCGAAATAGATCGGTTCTCTCGCGAGCGATAATCGATTATTAATGGCTTTCAGTGTACCACTTAATAATAACACATATTTCAACATCATAAGAACGTTATATGTAATAACCTTATAAACTATTCGTGATTTTTCGTATTAGAATATTTCAATCTTCATGTGTTTATAAAAATTAAACGTGTTTTGTTTCCGAAGAGACCTATTGTAAATCAAACAATTAATATCGCGCTATTAGTATAATATAAACGATCAAGAATTTATTGTATATATTGAACCATTTGTAATTTTTAGTAAAACAAATATGTTACTTTTAACGTTAACGTAGTTAAGTGCAAAAAAATGTATTTCTTTTGTAGGTGTTTTATAATACAATTATAATTCAAATTTGATTGTCTGTTTTGTATTACGCTAAAGAAACAGAAAAAAATCATGTGGGTAAAAATAATATCCAAATAACTTTACTTTTTCTTTCTGAATGAGGAAGATAATATATTCATGTTTAGCAATTATATATTTTGAAATATTTGTAACGTTAAACTTTTTATCTTAAATACGTAGCTTTATTCAAAGCAAAGAAAATGTATTTCCCGTACAATAATAATTTCATTTGGCAGCCGATTAACGCTGAGATAAAACGATATCATCTGACAAGCATCTTTCCAACTGCGTTCTTAAAAATACACTTCAAAAGTAATAATGACGACATCGTACACTCTCTCAAAAAACTCTCGAGTAATCGCATTTTCTTTTTGAAAAGTTCATGCACTGCTTGCTACTCTGTGTAATATGTTAATTTATTTTTAACTTAACTTCAAATAAATTGGCGTATCTTTGGACCAGTTTGAAATAAAAATCGTATTAAATAACAAGTGTTTATATTTTCAGTGTAAAACGAGTGAAAATAAAATAAACATCGAATTATAAAGTTGTGTGTATTGAACATGTCTCAATGAGTCAGATAATGATAAAAACAAGCAACGTTTTGAGCATCGAAGTTCTGTTTTATATCAATTTAGTTTGATTATTATTCTGTAAAAGGTCAAACCCATCATATCAACATAATTAACCTGGTGAGTAAAGCTTTATTTTATTTTAGTGTTACAAATACAAGCCAAGAAAGTTTTATAGAAATTGTATGTAGCAAGTTTCATAATAATTATTCATGTTACATTATTTGTTCATATTTTATACATTGACCTAATTTAATTTTCGTAGTTTAATATTCTGCCAAATAATGGTTCATCTTCTTCTTGAATGCTACCCTCCAAAGTAAACAACGACTGCCTCAATCAATTTCATAAAGTCTATTTGGTCCTTTACCCTACTACTCCAGTCGCTTACCTTCAGCACTCTCAAGTCCTAGTGCATATCCAATGCTTCATCTTCCTTTGGGAGTAGTAAACCAACATTTTTGTTGACATTCACTACCTCTGACGGAAGTAATGTATACATTTAAATAAAGATTACATACATTAAAATTATTTTATCGCGTACTAGCTATCATTTTCAAATTACTCAACATACCTGAAATTCGTGAGTTTGTTAGTAAAATCACCCAGAAGTTTTACAGCGGGATAGGCAAACATTATAAGCCAATTTTCTCTTACTTCCATAATACTACAAAACAATATCTAAGATTCGTTTCAGGCTGTAAAACGATTTCTCGCAGATTGTACTTTTCTTTTTAATATTACTGTTAACACGGCCACTATCATCATGAAAATGATTCTCTTTATGCATTAAGTATATAATATATATACGCATATGTATGTACATATATATGTATAGGATTTGGGGAGGTATATATGTTATAATATAATATGTATATAAACACATAATATGGTATCCAAGTGAACTGGCTTCATAGTGGATCCCTCATATTCGAATCAATTAAGCTGTTCTGTCAGTAATGATGGAAAAGAAATACAAAAACCAATAACGACACAATGAATGAGCCTCGAAGTACTTTGATTCAAACGAGGTTTATGACTAAAAGTTTTATTAATTTGATATCTAAGAATCGAAAAAGAATCCGATAACAGTTTTTAATTAGGTAAAATTGGGTATTAAAAATAATTTACAACACATCATTAATTTTAACTAGATTTAAATAAATGTCAATTTATTCGACATGTCTAAATATATAAATGGTTTATAATTAGAATATTATAAGAAACTATATGATGATTGTCTTTAACACGTGTATTTAAGATTTCATTGAATGATAAAACACGTGCTTTTTTTCAACGCCAAAAATGCTTTATTGGAATGCCAATGCTCACAATATTGTTAAAAAGCAATGAATAAGCGTGACATTTATTGTAGTCATAATATCGTCCATATAAAGCGAAAAATGGCTACATGACAAATGGTATTTTTTTGAGTTATGAGCAAATGAAGTTTTTCCCAAACTCAATTGGGTTTTTTGAACAATATTTAATATATTCAATGAAAACTACACAAGTACGTTATCTACTGTTTTCGAAAACGTAATTCGATAACATTGCTTACTTTTCTGTTTCGATAAAATTTAACAAGTAACTCATCCACTATTTCTAATTAATTGAATATATCAAGAGTAGAAGAAATTATATTCTTTGTTATATCTTTATCCATATTCAGATTATCACTTAGCCACTTTTCGCACTGATAGAAAACCTGTGTAAGAACACTTGTGATTTTTTCAAAAAAATGTTAGTTGGCTACTTTTTGCTTTGTAGGGATGATATTCAATTCTTTTAAAAAAAACTGTAATTGACTAAAAGTATACATAAGACCGTCTTTTTCTTTCTTCTTTGGATACTTATAATGAAATGAAATCATTTTAAAGTGAATTTTTATCATAAATTCAGTGGTAACTCAAAATATTTTCAATGGATTCGTCGGTACCGTTGTTAATTTTTAAAATAGAATAAAAATTGATTACTCTATTATTCCACTTTATGTGCTTCAAACAGTGACACGTGTTTCGCATATTTGAGAAAGGTCACCATTGAATTTTTTTCCATTGGGATTGACCGTACCTTATATAAGTAATTAATTTGTGTTCAGTAAAAAAGGATAATACCTGGACTTATATTTTGTTATTTATAACTAAAGAATGCAATCAATTTTCAGTTTATTCTTAAATTTGCAATAGTCTGCCTGGTGACGCTTTTTAAAATCGAAAAATACGTGTCTCATTTTGTAACACAAGTGGAATAAAAAAAAATCAAAATTAATTTTGCATTGTACCATGTATGTTACTAAAAGTATTTTGTAGAACTGTACGAAAGTCGAAGTAAGTATTTTGTAAAATAATTGCTGTACAGATTTACCATATTTGAATAAATATATAACAACGTCATCATTTTAAAACGAATAGCCAATAAGTTGTTTAAACTTATTAAGAGTAAAAACAAAACTACAATTGAATACAGATAATAAAAAAGGCACCAAAAAATTTTGAATTATTCTATATAGTTCTGTGCAATGCATTTTATTCCCTGTAATCAACCAATATTATGTTTACATTTATCCTATCAATATTCTGTGCTTTCAAGAATGACACATTTGTTTATCAATATATAATATATGTCATTTTGAAAGAATGCACTTTTTTTTACTTTCATAGACTTTAAAATTTGTTACATCATATTTGTTTTAAATAATAAAGCAATGAATTCAATTTTTTTAACTAAAGTCATTTGTGTTTGGGATGTTATTTATCATCCCCACTTAGTCATATCTGAATATGAAAAAAACGTGCTATAAATACCGATAAGCTTACTACAAGTCCTTTTGTTAACAGTATTAACACCATTATACCATCTTTACTCTGCCGAAAAGAGAAGTTGGGCGATTGGTTTACCAACATTTTTCGTTTGTCAACTAATTAAAATGCTACATCGGGATATAGATATACTACATAGTTGTTGAAAACATGGAAAAAAACCTTTTTATTTCCATTTAAGTATTTTAGCTTTCAACTCTATGCCAACAATATGTCACAGTTAGTATTACAGCTTTTTAAGGTTAAATTTAAATAAAAATGGTATAATTGTAAATCCGACATTTCTTTTTAATAACACTCATTATTTCACCGTAACAAAGTTGTGGGTTAATTTATTACTAATCTTTGTAGGCAGCTTAACAAGCAATATGATTAACTCAGCCGGAAAAAAGGGTTTGTAAGACAGGAAAAATAAAAAGAGTTATAAATGAATTATTTTACAGTGATAAGATTCTGAAAAAAAACTAGACCTCAAGGGAAATTACTGCGCCACAGCGTGACCCCACAAATCTGCGAGTGGCTTATGAAATTTTCCCTCGGCGTAGCGAGTCGCGTAGAGCCTACTACGAATACATCCACGCGTAGAAGCCACGCGTGCTTTACCACCTTCCTTAGACTGACTTTACTCTTTGCTTCTGTCCTAAAAAGAGTTTTTTTTCACAAAAAATCAATTTAATTGATTTCATATTAAAAAAATAAAATATAAACTTGTATGAATTTCCACTTTTATTTATTAAGATCAGGACCGGTTTCTCTCATGACGAGAATTATCAACTGATAAGAAAATAAAAAAAAATCAATGTTATTTATACAATTCAAAATAAAAATAGTTATTGGTACCTACAAATGTATTTTTTATATTTTGAATATAATGTCTTTCCACCAAATATTGCCAATGAACACCATAAAAGTGAAGTTATTTATTTAACATATATATATTTAAATAGTTTATTCGAAATTGACTGTGGTTTTATGACCAATGAAAGAATGGCAGGGAGTTTATATTTTATTTAAAACAAAAACACATGCTTTTTATTGTACGGTGGCGCAGTAGTCAGCGTCTTAGACTTTAATGACGGATCTCACGTATTCATTCCCCAGTACGAAAAGCTTTTTTTCAATCGATTTATCGAGTTTTCTTCTAAAGCAAGGATGTTTGTTATGTCTGAAAAATCTTTCCCACTCTTCATATCTTTGTAAGCAATTGATTGACCGATGATTCCGCTAGACCGAAATTCGCACCAAACAGTGACTTTCTCGAGATGCATTTGGTGCAGTTGTATTTTGTATGAATTTATATCGCCCCAAATCCGACAATTATGGATCTCAGTTTTAAAATCTACCTAACTCCAAAAACTAAAAGGTTTTGAAAATTATTTTGCTTGTTCACATATCCACTCATCCGAAAATGTGGCTGGTCTCTAAAGATGATTTTTTGGCCAAATTTGATAATTTGCACACTTTCTTATAACCTTCCATGGTGATATACCGTGCTCTACTAAACAATTAACAACAAATTTTACAGATGTCACTTTAACAACATGGCTACTATAACCTAACAAATTTCGAGCGTCCCTATAGAAAGACACTGTAGATATTTTCTTTAAAGTTCTAAAAAAAAGTAGGATATGTTTTTCTCAGTGTTCAGGCTTACAGCGAATAGCTTTCTCGGAAAACTTTTCATTTTATCTTCACGATTTTTTTTTTTGAAAACTTTTGATCGCTCAAGGCGTATCAAGAATGTTTTATATTACTGCTGAAGAATTTGTTCTCGGAATAATAATCGTTCTTAATCTTTGGACTACAGAGCACTACGCATTATTTTGAACAAGAAATTCTCAGATTGTTTCACAAAAATCTTAAAGTGAAATAATATAATATATACAATTGGCTTCCATTGTCATCATGAAATACTTCATAGATTTTTTAGTAGTCTATAATCAATATTGTATTTTTGGAGTCATAAACATATTATATTAAACGAACATAGCAAAAAAAAATTGTAAAACTTTTAAAAGTAATTTATTATTTAAGATTTCGACTGAAGATGCATGGTAGAATTTAAATGTTAAATTCGAATGACATTTGCATTCAAATTTGTTCAAATTTTGTCCACATGATTATCACTAACCAATGCTAACTAACCGATGACCAATTACGAATCCCAGATTAAGAATTGGGTATCTTCAGGCGTTCAAGTGCAGGGATGAACTTAAACCGACGCTTGGTATCATCAGTGTCATTTAATTTTTATACGGGGAACTGTGAAGCCGAGCTCAAATCTCCTTTCCTTCTAAGGTTGTATATATATATATATATATATATTTAATTTAGATATTGTGGGCCCATTTCATTTAATTTAATTATATTTACTTTTTTTTAGAATACCTTGGGTTTGTCGACACTTGGTAAATAATTTGTTGTGTATATTATACATTTATTTATTTATCACTAAGTAAAAAACCCTTGATGGCGATATAAATTAATTTTACTAATGGCTTGATTTTAATTACGTTTCATTAGTTAGGGAAATAATCACATGAACAAATAAAATCTCTGTACGTCTTTGAAATTACATTCGATTATCGTACAAAAGTTATAATATGGAAATTCTTACTAATGTAAATGGTTAGCATTTTTATGAATAATATTATTTTGAACGCTGGAAAATTTATAATCATATTTTTCAAGTTAATTTTATATTTGCATACATGTGATATAGTAAAGGTTACATTGGGAAGATTCGCCTGTTCATTTAAAATTGGCAAACTACTTCAAAAATTGATGAACCTTGGAAAACAATATGAGCACGTTAAAAAGTATTCATTTTTTAATTCTGAAACGTAGTAATGATCAATAGGGGAAAAATATTTGTCACTACTGCTTATAATAGCCGAGGCGTCAAATGCTTCAAATGTGCTAAGTCACACGATGATGACAAAAAATTAAAACAAATATTTGGAAAAATCTTAACTTGACAGAAATAAGTTCAAAAGATATGGGATCTCAAATTTGAATCGTTCAAATTTAACATTGAAATTCCACCAAGCATCTTCAGTCGAAATCTTAAATTAGATATGGGATCGTTAGGCTACACCTTTTTTTATAAGACCACAGAGCCTAACAACTAAAAAAAACAAAATAATAAAATTTGGTAAAGAAATCTTGTCGCCTGCTGTGGCCCAGTTGGTTAGAGCTTGCTCTACCGATCACGCAGGTCTGGGTTTGTTTCCCGGTCAGATCACAGATGAATTTAAGAAGTATTCAATGCAAATTTGTGATCGAAGACTGGGTGTTTGTGATATCAATTTCAACCATTTCCTCTCCCCCCATCCTTCTAATCCTTTAATAACTGAGTGAAGCAATAGCGATTAGCCAACCACTAGTCCTGTTCTAGCCTTATCCTTGTTTCCTACTACTCACTTTAAAAAAAGTGAGGTTGAGTGACTGAGTAGCAAACCATTTTCGTAAAAAAACTTCTGTTGAAATACCTCCATTAGGAGGCCATATGCTCCACATTGGGAGCGGACATGAATTTTAAAAAAATCTTAATTCCTAAAACTAATAATATTATAAATTCGTTCGCGTCCACAGTGGCATTGCTATTGACTGGTTGTAATAAACTCTGTAAAAAAGAAAAAATCATGTCGTCGATTTTACACATAATTATCAGAAACATAAATTTAGATTGATTAGATTGGCTTGGCAAAGACTTAATAAAACTACAATTTTATAAGATGAAATACTATTTTAATTTGGTCAATAAATTGAAAATAGCCGATGTATTTCTCAAATGTTTTTTTTATGTTACAGAGTACGGAATGGGTGTCAACTATGTAGAATATATAAAAAAATATTTGTAGAGCTAAAATAATCTTATATTGTTTCACCTTATAAAGTTTGATTCACTTAAAAGTGGGATTCAAATTCGTGGACACTGCGACAAAATTGAACGAGAATCTTAGAGCCGTTGGCCACTCAGCTATAGACCCCGTAACACTAGAAGGTCTAACGAATGTCTTGTTATTGTTATCTAAATAAAGGCCCACCGTAACAAATAACAAGTTTGCCAAGTCTGTCTTTGATTTTTGAATTCCTGTGTTAAAAATAAATAGATATTCTGATTGTTAAATGATTTTTGTAAATAAAAATATTTGATCAAAAAATCCGGCAGTAAATTATTTATTCAAAAAATGTGTTACACAAACATTATTTTTCGGATTTGTTTTTCTTTTTTATTGCAACCTTCTGCCTTTATCTTTGAACCCACATATAAATTGATCAAAAGATATAACGAAGTTTCTTTTGAAATTAAAAATGCGCCATGAAAATATGACACAAATCTTTTATGTTTTTAATGAGTGCTACATTTTTTAAGTGTTAGATTTGAGAGATTAGATTTGAAATGTTGTTGACAGAAAAAAGTAATAAAAGTTAGATTAAAACTTTTTAAGAAAACGGTGCATTCTTGGAATGTTTTATTTCAAAGAGGACAGTGCGATATATTTAAGTATTTTAAATACTAGAAGATTCTTTGTCACTTTTAACTTAGTTTTGATCAAGAAAACATATATTATAACCGTCCATAAAATATTGTCAACCATTTTGACACCTAACTATTTGGCTGCGACAACGTCTCATATTTTACAAAAAAAAATATGAAATAGTTTGCGTCAACCACTTACCTTTATCCAAATGACATACTTCATTATCATGTTTTAAATTTTATTATATTTATATATCATTTAAAAATGATACACTTTACTTTCGAACATATAACGATTTCGAAAAATTTTGACAGGTCATTTAAAATGGTGAAGTAAAGTTTATCTTTGATGACTATCGCTAAAAGAACGTCGACGCCTAATAAAATCAAAACGATGTGAAATTTTTAAAGGAAAGGAACGTTTTTCGTTTTTACTAAGACTTTGTCATGATAAAGTATAATATAAAGTAAGTATGTATCCGGTATCAAACACGTCCATCACATGTTTTTACTTACTTCTTTTTTTATTACTTCGGTCACTTTTAATCAGGGCTGTGGAGTCGCGTGAAAAAAAGACGACTCCAACTCCGACTCCAGCTTTAAAATAATTAACGACTCTGACACCGAGGAAATTTTTCAATAATTTCATTTTAACTTATATATATGTATACCATCAGATCATCTTTAGTCAGCCAAGAATGAATTGTTAACACTTTTGACTATTTTGCTTATTTATTTTTTTAAACCATGTCCGCTCCCAATGTGGAGCATATGGACTCCTAATGGAGTTTATCTCAACAGATCTGTTTCTACGAGAACTGCTTGTTACTCAGTTGCTCAACCTCTCTTTTACTAAAGAGAGCAGGAATAGAAGGATAGGGCTAGAACAGGACTAGTGGTTAACTAATCACTCTCGATACGCTCCGTTATAGAATAGGATGGGTGGGAGGGGGAAATTAAAGACATCACATGCCTTCGAACATAAATTCATAAATCGATTGAAAAATCAATTTATAAAACTGTCCGTTCCGGGATTCGAACCCAGGACCTCTGTAACCGAAGCCAACGATGTTGACCATTCGACAAGACAGGCGGTTTTTTTTGTTTAAATACACATCATTAAATATATTTTTCAAAAAAAAATCGAGCCGTTCATTTTTTACGACTCCGACTCCGGCCAAAATACCGCGACTCCGCGACTCCGACTCCACAGCCCTGCTTTTAATGTTATAAAAACTATCAATTTTTCTAAATGGAAAAGAAAACTTTTGTATTTTTTAGTTTTATATAAATAACTTTTTTTGCTAATTTTACATCAATTTATAATTATAATGAGCGGAAACTGTGCTGATGCTTATACTAAAATGGTAATTGTAAACAAATTTGCTATAAAATATATATATATATATATGTATATTTAAAAAAAAAAAAAAATTAACAGCTTTGTATTAACAGTAACAGTGGTTTATATTTCAGTAAAACTGCGATATCTTCTGCGAAAATTTATACACGCCCGTTTGATATAAATAATACGAACTGAAAAATTCTTGTATCTTGTAACAAGTGTACCTTGACGTTTTTATACATAAATAATATCATATTGTATTCGTGCAATTATCTACAGTAGATGAAATGCGGAAAAAAAATACACAGCATTGTTTTCAATTGATCTACGACACTCAAAATTACAGTCACATAAGTTGATTGTATACAATAGCGTAACACCCACCTTAAACACTATTGTCGTCACAGCATTGCATAAAAGTTAACGACTCGACGTCATTCAAAGTATTTACAAAAGTTATTCCTTACAACAATTAAATTTTCAGCCATATTATTACATGAAGCGTGCCTCGTGTTTTATTGGCCTCGTTGAAATTTTTAATGATCTGCCAAGCATCTGTCGCAATGTTTCAGTTTTGAATTATTAATTAGTTATTATTTTCGCGTTTAAAACACCGCAAACAAACGGCCACTCCAAATAATTGTAAATGACATTTAATTATTCGCCATTTCCTTTTGTTCGCTCGCATTTTGAAAGCCTACAAAACAATACGGCGGCTATCGTTGAACTACTCTATACGATGTTGTACTTTTACGATAATGAAAAAACTTTATTTACATTACAATAATTAATAATTATTTTCCGTTGTTGTAATAATATATTATTATATTCATTGGCCTTAAACGGACCTCAAACCTCCAACATAGTCTCATTTTTTCACAAGCACTACAACATTTCAATGAGGTCTACGGTTAGTAAACAAATCACACTTTTGTATTTATTCCATATTTATTTACTAAGATCAATTTGA
This sequence comes from Himalopsyche anomala, assembly GCA_031772345.1. Classification (NCBI taxonomy): domain Eukaryota; kingdom Metazoa; phylum Arthropoda; class Insecta; order Trichoptera; family Rhyacophilidae; genus Himalopsyche; species Himalopsyche anomala. The sequence goes on from CM062840.1 coordinate 6,313,471, forward strand.
TATCAACCTTTAAACGCCTGGTGGTCTCGTACGGGACCAGTGATTGTGATACATTTCACTATCGGATTACACTGATTTATGATAATAGTATTCAAAATATGAATATTAGCTTACATAAATGATGACTTTGAGATACCGATCCATAATTTTATTTTCAGTTTCGATGTCTATTTTCAATATTTTTGTCATATTGAGTAATATAAACATCTACGTTACAAGGTCAACTCTTGGAATATGCGTTGTGTTAGGCGGAGCGTAATAAATCAGCTTTATTCACACCGTACAACATATTTAAATGGGCATACAGATTTTTTCCCATACCTAGAAATGTCTTTGTATTCATTTTACATTTCTATTGCGAAATAATTGTTTGTTATACATGTATTAGTCTTACTTGGTTTATGGTTTTATATATATTACCATGTATCAATTTTAATTTATGTTAGTTGAAAATGCTCTTGGCGAACAATACCGGTTCTGATCTTAATAAATAGTGGAATTGGTACAACAGGGTTTTTAATTCATAATTTAATGCTTTTTCACCAAGACTTGACAGTGAAAAAGATAAAAGTATGGTATACATACAATACACCGCTTTAGCTCAAATATAACGAGTCCCGTGTACTTGAAACATGATTACAAGAAATTCAAATACAAGATAAAAGTTCTTGTTAGTGAGTGGCTTTCAGTTTCGTATTCACATTATGTATTTTTAAATTTGAATTATTTTCATTTTGTACACTTCCATAAAATTAATTGTCGATAACGACCCTGCTTTCACCTTTTGGCATCTTCTGGTACTATCCAGTGTACGAATGCACTCGAACTGACAATTTTATGAAAGTATACAAAATGAAAATAATTCAAATTTTACATTTAATTTCCATCAAGCACCTTCAGTCGAAATTCTCAATTATATATTTTTGTTGAATGTCTTCTTCTGTTTCTGGGTTCGTCGATTCTTTCACGTGCTGAACATTAAGTTCTTACATATTTTTCTACAATTTCGACAGGAGTGCTGAACAACCAATAATTCTATCTACCACGCTTAGTTACTGGAGAGTGTCACTTTACCTAAATTCGCCAGATAGGTCTCTTTTACAATATTATTTTTAACATAAACTAGAATATACAACAAATGCGTTTTACAAACAATATTTGTAATTTAAGCTTTCGACTGAAGGTTCTTGGTGAAATTTCAATATTAAATTTGAACGATTCAAATTTTATATTCGTAAAATATTTTACAGCATTGGAAACATTGAGTTATATCCGGAGTAAAACGGTATTGTCTTGTCATATAAAGAGTCTTGTCTCTCAAAAATGTTTCAGATTCAGCTCGCTCTTGGTCATACTTCATAATTTCTGAAATAAAGCAATTTATTCATGATTAAATGTCCAATCTCAGTTTTTTTGACTTCTCGACATATTTCAGCTCTTAGAGATTAGCTTTGTAATAATACATTGATTTTTTGACACATTTAGTAAGGAAACACACCAACATTTTTCACATAACAGCAATGAAATAAAAAAAGGTTTGACGTAAGCAGATACATAGGACGATTTTAGTAGAACATATTTTCGTAATGAAAAGAATTTCTAAATTAAAAAAAGCATTACGAGAATACTGAGAATCGTATCAGGAAATAATATAATATATATAAGATTACACGAATAAAGTAGACAATAACTTATTTCGCAGTACCTTATGCTAAAAATACTATAAAACATAAAAGTCTTCCTGTAATGAAAACCATCAACTGTTTGATATTTTATAAAAATATTTAATAAAAAAGATTTCTGTTTTGTATTGCTTATTTGAAAAAAGTATATTTTTTTTTTGTAATCGTATAACGCAGATTTACATTACACGTCGATTTAATGAATCCGCACAGCCGTGTTATTCGAGAACTGAGTATAATATATGATTGGGTACAATTACCTGGATGATTTATCCACAACTGAAAACTTTTGTATTAAGCTTCTTTTTTTTACTATTAAACATTCAAATCAATATGAAGCAAAGTGACTCCTAACATCATAACAATAATCATAACAAATATATCGATTTTTGAACCGAATCTACTGTTTCACTTTATATTTTAGTATTGCTATAAAAGAAATCACTTCTGTTTTAGGTTATCTTTTTGTGTTTAGAATTTCGTAGAATGAAATATTATAGACATTATAGGAGAGATAAAAATATGTTTTCCGAAAAATCATACATTTGGATGTTTTTTATTTTTATATCGACTTTACTTTAAAGTTTCATTTTAAATATCCGTATTTTTTTACTGTAAATACGTGGAAAGTAGGACCTCCAATCCTGTCCAATTTTTGATAGTTCTAATCCCAGGATTTCGGGATTGAGAAAGTTGCGCGAAGGTTAATAAAAAAAATCGCAAAGTCCTAGGTTATTTAAACTGGAAATCTTGGAAAAGCTTAAAAAAAGGTCTCACGACATTGGGAATTTCTGGGTTTTTGAAATCGACGAAAATTCCAGGATTTCAAAATAGCCGAGCAAACATGTTTCAATCCCGAATTTATATACGATTTTATGTTGAATGTTCAATCTTGGGATTAAAAAACATGGTCCGGGATTGCATGCCCTAGAGTAAAGCTAGACAGCATTACTACGTCGCTACGGGAAAATTATTGTACAATTTATGACTCACATCAACTCTTGTTTGTTTATTCATAAATACTACAGTAACGAAATGTGATTGTAACTTTTCTACACTAAGCTCTTGTTGCAGACATGATTAAAGCAATCCAATTTCCAACGTTATTAAGCGACTGACCATTGACTTTAAATCCCAATACCATTTTCATAGCTTTTTTACTGCGCCATCTAAAGCAGAGAAACAGGGCATGTTGAATTAAATCAATATGGAGATAAAGAAATAGATTTTAATCAATAAAATAGTATCACAGATTAATCAATTGAATAGATTATAATTTAACAAAATAAAATTCATCAGATTCACGAATCTTATAATATATATTATATTAATCTCAACACATCGAAAACAGTTTATTAAGTGTTTTATCGATTCATAACAAAGTTTACATTATGCTAATTGCTTGAAGGTTGTTAAAATGTATTTATATTATAACTAACAGAATTTTAAAGATAACATAATGGCAGCTTAGCTTAGTTATGGAGAAAGCAGACAGTCTCTACCAGGGACGTCCCGAGGGCATAGGCGAGTAGGGGGCGGCAATTCCTATGGAGCGGCAAATGATAACAGATTTTTTTTAAATGACTAAATATTTTTGACACAAATTTAGATTCGAATAAATATGATGCCTCAATGTTTTTGATAAACAAAATAACAAATCAATAATCGATACTTATATAATGTAAGTGCATTTTAAATTTAAAATATTTTTTATGGTGTGTAATGAAGGTAAGATATTTTTTCATAATTATTGAGCAATAATAATATAAGCTTTTGGGCTATATTTATTTGTGAGAATCTTTGTCAATAAGGTACACACATATTTTGAATCACCTGAAAGCAAAACAGTATATGTGATAAGACATTTGTTTGAGTACATAGTTGAGTAGGTGATTTGAACTTCTATATTTGTATATGTATTTTTAGAATAATTAGAAATAATGAAAACAAATGGGCGCTATTTTATGGCTTTGCCTAGAGGCAGCACATAGCTTAGGAACGTCACTGGTCTCCACTCCACATGCCGCTAACAAAATTATTATCACTTTTGTAGTAGGTGCACGAATTACTGTTTAAATCATTAAATGCATATATGAGAAGCTTGGGATTAAACACGACCATCTCCGGTTTGTAGAAAAAATGATATATCGATATTATATTGGAGTACTGATTCAAAAGAACAGAATTTAATTTTTAACATCGCTATAAACTTTTTAGTTTCCATAAAATTAACGGCCAAAATATGACCGTATAATCAAAAGTCTAAGTTATTATAAGAAAAATGTGTTTTTTATCTGTTCAGGTAAAAATGGATCTGGTCATTTTTGATCCCAAGCTCTTCATATATGATAGTCTTTTTCTCTAAAATCCGTCTTAATAAAATGAATGATTATATAAAGAAGTGTGGACGCTTTCTGCAACTCAAATATAGCTTATTAGACGAACTGTGAATTGATGTTTCCATTCAATGAACATGCTTTTATTAAAATGGTCGGGTCTATTTATTCAGAAGGTAGAACCAATACATTAAAACACTCTTTTTTTAACATTTTTAACCGTCTTATTTCCATATATTATTATTTGTGTATTTTTTTAGACGGCTTCACTTTTGAAATCAAATATTATATCTTGATGCCATCACTATTTTGTCACTTTTTTGACAGGAGTTGGTAACAAACAAAACTTAAACTTATAGTTGACTAAGACTTAGTCTGGAATAACTCAGTTGAAGCATTCATTTAATATTAATTATTATTAATACTGCTTTAAAAATAGGCAATCATCCCTTGAGAAAAACTCGATAAAAGTTTAGTGTAAATCACTCAAGATCAACTCGAGGTAAATTGACATGACAAACACCAACGCCTTAGGTCTCAAATTTAAATTTGACATTGACCTTACCGGGAATCGAATCTAGACTCACCTGGTTGGTAGAGAAAGCTCCAACTAACTAGACCACAACGGACATATATTATCATAAATTACATAAAATAAAATTATCTTTGTTAAATACAATTTTGATGCTAGAAGCTTTATCTATAAAATAAAAATGCTGTTTAGAACCAGAACAGTGAAGATTCGTTTCATTTAAATAAAGTTTAATCAGTTGCACTGCTGTTTATGAAAAATACTGATTAATTGTAGCAAGCCCTACTGTGCAGTGAAATTTTGATTTGAAACGAATATTGGTCCAGGCGTTTGACTGGAAGCTGCGGTCACTTTGAATTAGATGTGTGACACATTTAATTAAGTAATTGACGTGAAAGAGACACTTGGTATATTAGTTTCCATGCTTACTTGACAAGAAATATAATATTATCTTTCAACGTGGTCGTCTTACTATAAAATTAAATTTGATAATTTTGTTACTCCATTTGTTGTGTTACAAATGCTGACACGTGTTTCGCCTCTTTAAAAAATGGTTAAGAATATTTATACTATAAGAAGAATTTTCGCTCATAATTTTAAGTACAGTTTCTCAACCGGGGGCCAGGTGGCTCCCATGGCAGAATGATTTTAGGGGAGCCACATCATGGGGAGAGCTAAAAAAGAGACTCATCTTTTTTCATTTTGAGAATTTCGTTAATTTCTTGTGGTAAAATTTTGAAATTCGCCAGCGAGCAACATGTTCAAAGAATCCCTTATCTGTGCGGGTATGGGGGCCACGGAAAAATATGGAGACTCAAAAAGGATCACGGACCCTAAAAGGTTGAGAAACTATGATGTAGACTGTAGAACAACATGTCAACATAAGTTTCTCTACGAGAACTGCTTGTTACACAGGTGCTCAACCTCTCTTTATTTCGAAGAGAGTGGGAATATAATGCATGGAGCTAGGACATAACTAGTGGTTGACTAATCACTCTCGCTACACCTCTTTATTTAGAATAAAAATAGTGGGAGTGGGGAGAATATTTTTTACCGTCCATGACTTAATACAGAAATCGATTAACCGATTAAAAAAATTCTGTTTGTACTGTGATTCAAACCCGTAAGGTCCGGCATGAAAGCCAACGACGTTAACCACTATGCCATAAATTCGACAAATTTTCGAAAATAATTTAGTAAGTAAATAACATTTTAAATAAGACAGGCTGCTTACCATTATTGAACTTATTTTCATTTGAATACACCGTGCCTAATATAAATAATTAATTTGTCATTAATGTTTGTACCAAACATGAGTCAAGTAGAAAAGTAATAAACTTCTTCTTATAAAACTTATATTAAAAATAATAAAAGTTTTTTAGTACTTTTTACACTTAAAATTTATTTAATAAGGACCGGTTTCTCTCCTCACGAGCGTTATCATCTGATAAGGAAAATAAATTAAACAGTTCTATTTATACAAGTTAAATTGAAAGTAAGCAATTAATAGTAATTGCTTACACCTTTTTATTTCAATTTAACTTGTATAAATAGCACTGTTTAATTTATTTTCCTTATCAGTTGATAATGCTCGTGAGGAGCGAAACCGGTCCTGATCAAATAAATTTTAAGTGGAAAAAGTACTAAAAATCTTTTATTATTTTTAATATAATGCCATTCCACCAAGTATTAACAGTGAACACCTTAAAAGTGAAAAACTTTTATGTTGTAATGTATAGCTTAATGATGAGAATCAATTTTTAGTTTATTCGTAAACTTTGCAATATTCTGTCTGATGATACTTCCTAAAGAGATGAAACGCAACACAACAAGTCGAGTAACATGGTTATCATATTTAATTTTGTATTAAAAATGAACTTATACAATGGTAAAAAAATACTAAAATAATTTAATATTGTCATTTTTTCACCTTATTCTACAAAGTTACCGCCAGATAGTCTTTTTTATTTATTGAAATGTCTAATCTACTAGAGTGTACAATAATTCTAAGAAAAATCTTTTTTTTTAGTAAAATGTCATTCATCATCATCATGAGTTTGTCAAACCGCTAGAGGTCATGTCTTCCGGCAGTAAGTCTCATTTTTTTTTCTATTGAGCTCTGCGTAGGGTAGTATATCATCATGTAAATCAAACTATAAAGAGACAAAGATTTTTTTTTAAATAATTATTCCTCTTTTAACTTTTCCGGATCTAAGCACAAGAAATGCGACCCCAATACCCACATTTTCTTAAACATCTATTTTAATATGGGTGATACAATGTTTATAATTAATTTATTCTTATATCATAGTTTTTTGGACCTTTTTTAGTTTATATAAATACGCGATAACGCGATAACGAGATAAGCGCCCGCGATAAGCGATCGTTCGTAAAATAGCTGGCTAAACGCGTCAGTTGCAAATTAATATGTGTGCTGGGATGACGTCTTTTTTACGCGCAACTTAAAATATGATTATTTATTAAAAAAAAACACCTATTTTTATTTAAAAAATGTATGAGGAATGATGCAGAGAGATATTTAAAAGCTCTTAGACTATTTTTTTTTTTTGAAATTCATAAGAATAAGGCCAATAATGAGGAAACCACTGGGGTCCCTAAACGACCCACATCGACAGAGAAGTATTTTTCTAGTTTCCGAGCCGCGAGAGTTAAGCTCGTCTTTTCAGTATAAAACTCACAAACCAACAAAAAAATCGATCCTATTTGACCCTTCAAATATTCCAGTAAACATTTTTGTTGCACTTTTCTTGATTGTCTATAATTTACTTTTTGTATAATATACTATATTATCATAATAGTATTCTAAATTGTAAAATTAAATATTTTTTATCGTACGACATGTTTTCTTACGATTCAATGCCAATTTTAATAAAAACATTTCGACGTGAAAAGAATACCTTCCCCTAAATTATTAAGATTAAATAAGTGAGAATTTTCTTGGAATATAATAAATATTATTTGTTGACGTGTACAAAAAAAAATTCTGTTTTCAAAAATAAAAATTTTCTGATCCAGAACGGAAATTATTATTTTTCTTCATTTCAGTTGATGTCTTGCAAGCAGCCAACTGTTATTAATACCGCCTCTTTAAAAATGAATATTTTAGGAAACATTTAAACACGAGAAAAACTGAACAAAATTAAATATTCTCATGAATACTTCAATCTGTATTTCACCTTTCAAAAATGTCTTTGAATTGATCAATAACTTTCAAGCAAAAAAAAAAATTTATTCTTATGATGTTATATTTACTTCGTGAATACATTACTTGCGTCATTAAGAATATTTATTTGAAAATTATTAACACAAATAAATATGTTCCCCTGAGAAGAGACGTGTTTCAAATGGTATTTAATAAACATTGAAATTGTATGCGCTATAATATACATATATTGTAGTATCTTAAGGGTGGAGAGAGCTTGTTTTTTAATCTGTGTCCGCTCCTAATGTGGAACATATAACCTCCTAATGGAGGTATCTCAAAAAAAGTTTTTCTACGAGAAATTTTTTTTTACTCAGTGGCTCAAACTCTATTTTTCAAAGAGAGTAGTTAAGAATAAAGTATAGGACTAGGACAGGATTAGTTGTAAACTATGAAAAAAATACTGTTCGTACTGGCACTTGAACCTGTGAGGTACGGCACGGAAACTCACAACGCTAACCGCTGATATTTAAAAAATAAAACATTATTTTACACTAATTCCACATTCATGTTTTAACAAAAATTTTCAACTGATGAAATGAGTGATGATATTTTTCTAATATAATGCTTTTTTACCAAGTATTGACAGTGAACACCTTTAAACTGAAAAATACCATTTTTTTAAATTTTATTAATCTATCAAATTCAATTTTATTACAGGTTACATGGATCAATAATATGGATTATGATGTTTTATTGGACATTTTCCAACTATAAAATTTTTGAAATGTCTTTCGCTATCTACTATATCTTTTTTTAACTCATTCGTGTTTTTATATTTAAGGTGCTAAACACTACGGTTCAACATGTCGACCTCCACGTTAAATATGGCTGAGAGGAAGCCGCTGATTGACCAAGTCATATTCGAGCGGCGGATGCTTTTGGGATGCACAGCATCCATTGGATTGGGCGTCATTATTTGGATTATAGCCGTCTCCACAGACCACTGGTTCGTCATCCAAGGAGGCCATGGTGAGAATTACTCAATTACTATACATTCCTGATATCGGGAGCCAAACCTCAATCTACCCAATAACATTCTAATATTATTAAGCTCAAAAAATAAAACACCCTTTTAGACTTTTTCTACTTTTATTATTTTATATTAGCATGACCGGTTTCACTCATCACAAGCATTTTCAAGAGATACAAATTAACATTTACCTTTTGAGGAGTATGTACATACTTTGAACTCAAGAAAGTAGTGTTTATCTGTAAGCATAAAAATACGCATATGTTTCAAGTATGAATTACATATATTCATTGAAAAAATGACACAATTGTCGTGTGCTAACAGTCATGCGAAGTAAGGATCTGTATAGATCTATTTCCTCCTCTAAAGCAGCGATGTCCAACACGCAGCCCAGTTGAAGATTTTCTGCGGCCCTATTGGAGTTTACAGCCTTCTACAAATTTATTTTACATGATGTTATTCATAAATCTAACAAAACAAAGCACTGACTTGAATTTGCAAAATTTATATCAGCATTTTGTGTATGACATCCAATTGTTTTCTTGAAAGTTAGGTCACAAATGGAGTTAATAGACCTCCAATCAAGCATCGAGTTAAAATGCATGTTTGAAGAAATTAATAGTGAGTTTTATCAGAAATATATCCTCGAGGATAAATTTCAAAAATTAAAAAAGCTGGCAATGTGTATTACAGCTGCATTTGGGACCGCATATCGCTGCGAGTTGTTTTTTTCAAAATTGTAAATAGTAAAAACGAAATGTCGTAACTGGCCGATGAAAACTGCAATTTGCATCGAATAAATTACCAGTCGATATAAAAAAAAACAAATATTATGAACAAACAAGTGTCACATTAATTATTAGTAAATAAAATGTTTTGATAATTGTTTGGCTGTTTTTAAAATAAATAAAGTATCATGGTAATTATTAATTAATAAATTGTTTGTTATGCGGCCCATCAAACGATTTCTGTTGGACAACGCTGCTCTAAAGGTTAATATAGAGCAGTTTATATTTTGCCAAGTGAAACTATTAAACTTGTAATATTAAACTGGTAATAGGAATATGAGAGAAATGCATAAATAAATCTACAAAATATGAATAATTGACACTAAATTCAATATAATTAAAATTGTTAGTACCTTTAAATAATAAATGTCACCAATTTGAAATCGTATTAAAAACAATTTTGTTTGAGGGGTATTAAAAACTGTGTTATTCAAATTACTAAAATAAATTGCCTCTGTGAACCTAATCGTGATTATATTAAACAAATATTGAATTAGTTTATTTATTCAATAAAATATCTTTTCACCGAGTATGACTCTCAAGTATTATTATTGAGGCTACGTAGTTGAATTTTCGATATATTTAGTTGAAACGGCGTGTTACCCACTTCACTTATATTCAAACGTGGCACATAGGGCATCCAATCCTGGACCCTTTTTGTGATCCCGGGATTTTGGGATTAACCATGAAATCGTGTCACAACTGCTCGAGATTCTTAGAGAAATTTGGGATTCACAATTATTTAGGGATGTGGGTTTTCGGGATCCTGGGATTGATCACTGGAAAAAAAGTAATGTACAAAAGAAGGTGAAACACCTTTTATTTATTTATTTTTTAGATCGCTTTCAGATTTTAAAAATAATTACTACTCGCCTGAAAATTTACTGATTTTCCTCAAATTAAAAAAAATATGAGAACTTTTACAATTTTACTAACTTATATTACTATCACAATCCCGAGATACCGGTATTGAAGACCCTAGTAGCACAACTCAAAATAAAACTCACAAAGGACATGTCCTCTCGAAAAGTAGTAAAATAATTCGAGGGTTATAAAACTCCTTTTGTATCATTGAATTCATCTTTGCATAATTGGCTATAACTCTTACTATACAACTGATAAATTTTAACTGGCTAACGTAAAATATTAAGTTCCAAAAGAAGAACAGTTTTATTCACGCATAAAATTTGTATCTTTAGCTTTTGTTTCCGGGGAAAGGTAAAATTTTATTTTTCGATTTACTAAATAACAAAATTAAAATTCAATACAGCATGCTTTACTTTAAAGCAAAAGGATCGAATTCCAATCATTCAGGAGACATTTAATCTCGCTCCTTTAAACCTAATTATCTACTTAAGACTGTATTGATAACAAAATATAAAGTTGATTAAGTGAACTTTGTGATACCTAGTTACTTGATCTTATTAATATTTGTTCTTCACTTTGTTAACAATGAATTATCAAATAATAAAATTTTACTCTGTAGCCTTTGTTTTTTTTATTTTTTTTAGTTTATTGAAAACTTGTATGGAAGGTATTGCTACGCTTGGGCTTACGTTTATCGAGTTGTGTAGCCATAGGTTCAACTCTCAAATTGAAACATTAGAATATTCTTTATATTTATTTATTTTTATTTTAGGTTTGTTCGTCCCACAAACGAGAAGATACTTCGTAAGCAGTCATTCAGGAATATGGAAAGTGTGCAGATCGGTCCTCGTGACAACTCCTGAACAGCTCAGAGACAGTATAGCGGGACGACCGTTCTTCACGACCACGACGCCTGCACCGTCGAATAGTGTTAACGGCTTACTGCCAAGCCCTGGTCTTCCACCACATCTTTCAAACGCCACATCAAATGCTACTGTTAGCACTTCATCAAGATCCAACATGACGAAACTTAAAATTCCACTTACTGCTGCTGGGACACCAGTCCTGGTACTCAATTCTACATTGGCTGCTACGATGATTCCTTTCCGTAAGTGTACTGCTAACTTTTTATCGATATGTGTAAATATTTAATAAATTTTGCAAAGAAAAGAGCTTTGTTTGATTTACAAATTACAATACATCTTTGCCTATTTGACAAAAATCTACAGACTAAATATCGACATGTTATAACGAACAAAGTAAAAACTGATTCTAATTATTATAATTAGAATATAGGTAAGTTTTTTTCATTGTTGGTCTGAAGTTGCGTCTCAATGAGACGAAACACGACGTGCCACAATCTGTAACACAACCAGTGTAATAATGACTAAATAATAAATAAAATTTAATTTATTAATAAAGACGAATTTCCAGAATCTTTATAATCTATTTTACAAAATTCATCTGGGTATTTAAACATGTGTATAAAGACAACAGTGATATTTCAAATAAATAAAGTTTCTCGACAAACGCATCGCAAATCATAATAAATAATGACAGCATTTTATAAGATGAAATTTCGAAATTCCGATTTACTCGCCTGGCCTACCCTAGTTTTAGCAAGTGGCTATATTTTTTTAGCTTTATTTAAACTTTTTTGTAATACCAGTATCATATTTTTAATACAAATATTTAATTTGAAATACCATTATTGATATATTCATCCGTTATTTCAACCCATATTCATTTATCAGTTTCATTATAAATACAAGCAACAGTGTGATTATTCATAATATAATATACCAAAAAATATGTCTGCTACCCCAAATTGTGGACCCTTCTTTTAATGACAACTCCGTACGCTCTACTTAAGGATGAGATATTGTCACAAAAATATGACAGCCAGGTTCATATGACCCGTCATAGCGTAAACGTTGAGATATTCACTCGAGTGGAGAAGCGCTGTTGTAATAATGAGCCGACGCCAAGCAGACGACGCCGCTTTCGACGTCTTTGCCCCATAAAGCGCCAAGTAATGCCTCTCTACGACTGCCCATACAACCGGCTTTAATGATGTACACCACTTGTTTTATTAACCCCGTGAATGGCTTTTAAAATGGCGTGAATTCTCTGGGCGATTCTTTTAGCTCATTCATGAAAGCCTGATATATTCTAATGTCGTTGAATATTTACGTGAAGTATCTAACATAATATAAAATATTTGTAAAACTAGCACTCACTTAAATACATTGTGTGCAGGTAGCTTACTATCACCATAAATTTCTATATTATACCACTGTTGTCGAGTGGTCACTGTTTTCTGTCAATAGGCTCAAATTTTAATACAAATAGTCTCATATGAACCCCCATAAAATAAAGTTAACCAAGTAGTAATATCTTAATCCTTTTATACTTGACTTTTAACAACAATCACGTTTTTATTTGGTGTTTTTTATGGATTAAATATTTTTATTTTAGAAATATGAAACTATTGTATTGTGTATATACTGAGGCCTCACCACTTGTACGATACTATAAGACATGTAAAATATAATAAACGCATTTTATTATATTTTTATTGAAAAACTACTTGGCTCGCTTCGCCTTTTAGGAGCTCATATATTGATCAATCAGTATTTAAGGAATCCTGTTCAATGGCATTAATTTCAGTGATTTCTTAAAATTCCTCTCGCTCATACGATTCTAAAAATTGGGCATAGTTAGAGTGATTAGCTAACTACCAGTACCCTGTCATAGACGTTGGGCAACTTCATAATAAGTAATTCTCGAGGAAAAACTTTATTATGAGTTAGTATTCTCCACATTGGATGAGAAGAAAGTTTTAAAAAAATGCTAAAATGCCGTAAATAAGTAATTTTGATTAACAATTAATTAATATACACGATTTCTACAGTACGTAAAATCAACAATATTATACTTGTAAGTACATAATAATAAATGATAATAATATAATATAAAATTAAAATAACTTTGATTATTCCACGTATTGTATATCAAAATGTGACACGTGTTGCGCCTCTTTCAGAGGCATCCTCAGACAACTACTTTCGCAATTTGTAGTTGTCTGAGGATGCCTCTGAAAGAGGCGAAACACGTGTCACATTTTGATACACAATACGAGGAATAATCAAACTTATTTTTATTTTATATAAAAATGAGCTTCCACAAAGTTACCGCCGAATCCATCGAAAGTGATAATAATATCCTTTAAAACAATTATCAAAACTATTGTATTTTAGGCATTTAAATATGAGTAAAATTATTTTAGTAATAAATACTACACAATAGTATTTCTTAAATTTACTTTAGATAAGCTTTTGAAAAGTGAAGTGAGCCATGTGGTGTTCAATGAAAAATTAAAATAGATGCGTAATAATATTCTACACAACTCAAAGTATCGTAAAATTGAAGTGAGCTTGGAAAATAAATACACACTGCAATAGTGTTTTCTTCGAAAAATAAAAATGTGCAATACACAAAAACACTGAGATGTGATGAAACGTTTACTACTTAACAGCCCTGATAAATACGAGAACATATTTCGACTCTCACTCTTTTTAAAAAATATAAGTTTAGCGACTGAATAACAATCAGTTCTCGTAGAAATTCATGAGCTATATGTTGACATGTAGAAGAGACATAGTTTAAAGAAAAGTGATAAATTTAATACTCACGGACATTGTAGATCAAAGATTTCCAAGCTAGGATGCGCGCATTTTTAGAGAGTCGTGGACTATTGCAAAGGAAGTCGCGAAAAACTAAAAATGTGCATTTATAACGTTTTTTTATTTTTCTATGAAATAAATCATGGGGAGGCGTCGTAGTATAAAGTTTGGAAAGCGCTGTTGTAGATTTAAAAACTTGTTACTACTTTAATAACATCTTATAATAAATAACACTTAAAAAATCTCAATTACTGAAAAAGTTTTGTTTTGAATTATTTGACTATAGCAATTGTTTTTTTAAAGATGGGACGATTATATTTTGTTAGAAGAGGTTTTCAACAAGGCAAGGTACGTGTCAAACATATTTACATAAATATTATAATAATGATGTTATATCAACACTGTATGTTCACGAAGTAACCTTTAAATCTATCGAAACTATTTTTTTATTAATAATATTTTGTTTTAATTATCGCTTAATGAAACCAAAACTTAAATTAATTACTACAAACAAACTTAAATTAATGACAACATTAATAAACATTTTGTTTTATCTAATATATAAAAAATAATGTTTGTTTGTTCGTACTTTATGCGTTGCCACACCGCTCATCCGATTGCAGTAAAACTTTGACAAACTTTTTGCTTGCACTTCTGGGAAGTTCTGTAACCTCAGTAAAATTAACTTACAGTATTTATTATATATAAAAATAAATGTTTGTATATTTTCCATACAGTTCATTTCGACACAGTATGCTTGCACTTGCGCGAAGGTTATAGTACAATTAACGTACAGTAGGTGGCGCGTGTGTGCAGCAAACGTCAAACAGACAAAAAGAAAACATGCACTTCAATAAACACAATTAAAATACAAACACTTTCTTTCTTTGAGTGGCATTGCAACGCTTGCCTGAAACTGGCTAGTATATAATAAATATTATGATTAAGCTTAAACTTGTTTTAACAATCATTGTCTTGATGATTAAAAAATAAATAAATAATGTATTTTAATATCTACTGTAATAAATCATGATTTTTGAATTACTAGTTGTATCGCTCTTACTTCTACCTTTCTTGTCTTTTGCATTTCTACTTATGACACAAGAAAATAACCACGCTGTGACGTCAGGATCCGTATTCCGGATCATATCTCTTGATGTTATTACCCATGATGAGTACTATACTAAACTGCCTTATCACTATTGAATATTAGGGGGAATAATGAGACTTAAAAGTATGATAATGTATCAAAATGTATGAACAAAAGGGTGTGAGAACAAAATGACATGAACGTGATGTAAAATCAATGTTTTTTTAAGCCATTCGTGGACAAAATGTTATGAACATAAAATTACTCAATAAAATATTTCATTAATTTATTTGAAGCAATAAATTTAACAATATGTCCGTGATGTTGGGTTTACGCTCTTGTTCTTGTCAAATTTCAAAATATAGTAAGCTTAGTAATTGTTTTAACATTGTTCTGGAAGATACAAAAAAAACATGTTCATGCATATCCTACGCTTCATTAACAAAAATTTCAAAAAAATATATAAAACAATTGTAGTGATGTCACACATAACTTCTACAGCAGTGTATGATTGTGATGTGACCTATAAACACATTGACTACTCGCTACCACAGAACTACAAGGATCTAAGTGTAGAATTGTATCGAAACAAAAGTAACAATGAATACTTTTAATGGTACTTGGAAGACTTTCTCATTGCTATTTTTGTTTCGCAAAAAAAATCTACACTTATAACTTTGTAGTTCTCGGGTCGCGTACTAAGCCCGTAGTGTTTTTCTAAAAACACTTTGCCGTATATTGTAGGCTCACATCCTTAAATAGATATAACAAAATAACTGCAGTGCCGTTTAAATTCCACATAAAAAAAACTCTAGGACATCCCATCAGGTCAGTACTTATATTAAGTTTGTACGGTATAGTCAGTTTGGGTGTGTTTGTTTGTATCGGTGTATACCGGTGTAAAGGTTACCATAAATTATCACATTTTTTTAGCGTGGCAGAAATTTTGTCGTATTTTAATATCAGTGAACAACAGAATTTCAAATAATGGAAAAATATTCGTATAATTGGTTATACAAAATAGCAGCCGATGAGTCCGTACCATTTTGTCCGGTCACCGTCAACAGGCAAACGGCATTAAGATCCTGGCAAAATTAATTAATGTTGTTGTAATTAAAAATAATTCTCGGATGCAAATCAACCGTGGCCCTTTGCTCTCTCGCCATGTTTTTAAGGGACTTAAGATAAATAAGTATAATTTAAAAGGTTCCTGTAAAGTAAGCCCCCAAATGAAACTTAATAGAATCCCCTAGGCTTATTTAAATATGCATTATGGTTAAAATATTCGCCGCTCCATCGCTGGGAACAAGGTGGATAAACAAAGTGAGTTTGGAACATGGCTGCCGGCCCCGGTTTGTTTACTCTATGGTTTTATTCAAAAATACGTTTACGTAGCATTTAAATATTATTTGTATTACATTAAAGCAGTCAAAACTAGCAACTAGCAGTCGGCCATTGATTTTTAATTGGCTGTTTTGTTTTTTATCCGTGTAAAAACAAAAACAGAATAAAGCTACGTTTGACGAGAAAAAAAAACAAATAAATTTTAATGGGAGTTTTATTTATTACAGATAACAATTTATTAAATATGTGTCGCTTTATAATTAGTGTCTCAAATATCCGGCAATATTTAAATTACGACAGAAATCAGACCAGCAGCTAGACGTAATTTTTAACTTCCGTTATTAAAGATTCTAATTCCGGTTATAAAAATTGACTTTTCAATCGATTTACGGATGTGTGCTTTAAGACATGTATCTCTGTTGTAACTTAATTCTCTCTCACTTATATTCTCCTAAAAACAGAGAAAGTCAAAAAAAATATCAAACTACCAGTCTGGATTTAGTTATATACTTACTGTTGCCGAAAAAGATATCTTGAATGACTTAGAAATAACCCGATCTCGTGAAAACACTTATGTTGAGATACACTCTAATATAAATCATTAATGTTTCATATCGGTTGCAAACTTTGTTAAAAAATTGTCAACAGCGATTAAAGTATTTAATATATTGTTTATACTATAAGATATCAAATTGTTCATAACATAAGTGAAACAATTTTCTACTAAGATCAGTAGCATACATTTAAATTGTGTTTTCATTGAATCAATTTAAATGATCTTATTATTGCGCTATTCTAATATATATAACAAGTCAGTAAAATCTTCATATTCTACAATAACGACATCTATTAATAATAACAAATCGTAAAATGTATCAAAAAGTATTTCAAAGTTTCACATTTTTTGTAAAAAGTAACATTAGACATTTTTCCTCATTAATAAATGTCAAATGTCACGAATCTGAAGCTTTCATTTCTCGTTAACAAGTAATAGTAGTTGCAATGTAATCAATTATGTTGATAGAAAATAAGCTTCAGTCAAAAAACCACTGGTTCCAAAGAAAATATTGACAATGAATCTATGTATATACCACGGGGGCTGTTTTATTTTAGAAGCCATAACTTATTTATTCTGTCGTTCACTGTTTCACCGAATGCTCATTTTGTATCACATTGATATATTATATTTCGCCCAAAAGCCCAAGTACCAGCCGAGGGTATAAAAATCTGATAAAATTTTACAGCGTCCAGGCGACAATGATCTCACGTCGTCGGAAAACTGTCATGGCTCCCATATCCATAGCGCTATTGGAAAACCATTTTCCGTTTTGGGGAGGTTTTATTTTTAAAACAATGCTCTACCCCCGAGCCAAGAAATTGGAAGATATCTACCGGAAACAACTGGCGACTTTACATAGAGAATGCTCATTAAATAATCGAAACAGAAAAATACATGTTATCTTTTCAATTTTTTCATTTAAACTATATATGAACTGTACACACAGAAGTTGTTTTACAATAACTAACTCACTTTTTAGAGAGGATAAAAAATGAAGAATATATCGATGACCTAGTTCTATAGTATGTCAAAAAATTGATGTTTTGAGTTTAATTACTCATTATATTTGAACACCTTTCTGTTAAAACTCCACAAAAGTACAACTAAAAACAGTTTTCTCTCGGTAGGCAGATGTTTGTATAGTGGAAATAAAGAAATATAAACAATATTTCAGTCCTATATAAAAACAACTTGACATATCCCTTGAATTCCACCGACCGCAAGAACAGGCAAACATAATTGAAGCTCCCGGAGTCATCCGCAGCACATGTGACATGACCCATCCAGTTCCAACGTCTGTCTAAGACAGTGATGCACAAACTGTGGCCCTTTTTTAATTTTCTGGCGGCCCTTAAATCTTTTTCTGAAACATTTTTTTCACATAAAACATTTATTTAATAAACTTAAACAAGCTTTTTCTTCAATGAAGGATAATAAATCGAGTCATAGAAACAGGCTTACTGATGAAAATTTAGATTTGATTGTGCGGCTTAATACTACAAATATTTAAGAATTTAAAAATAGTTAAGAATTAACAAAGACCAAGATCGCATTAACTTTTGAATTACATATAAATGAAACATACATATTTCACAATGAAACAATTTTTAATAAGCAAAAACTTATAATCTTTCTTTTGCATGGCTTATTTATGTTCACGTTTTCGAAATAACACGGTCAAAATAATGTAATGGAACCTATGATTCATTTATCTAAATTCACTTAATCTTTTTTACACGGTTTTTTATAAGGCTGTTTTACATGGAACGTACATATGCTCCGTGTAAAAAAGGATTGAGCGTATTTTAAATTATTTTTTCTTTGCGGCCCAAACTGACAATAATTTATTTTATGCGGCCCGCTAGAAGGTAAAGGTTGTGCATCACTGGTCTAAGATAACTGACGTGACAGGGCACTGTTTTGAACGTTCTTTAATTTCTCACGAACTCAAATTATCTCACTCCCATCATCTGAAGCAAGCATCTATTCTCTAAGCTCAGTTTACGGTTTTCCTCGTTATGTGTTATGATTCGATACCTTAAAGAAACGCAAGGTGCCAGAGTTAAATAAATAACATATGGTTTTAATCGTGTATGTACATTCCCATTGAGTTAAATGTGACTCCCGCTATTTTTTCTACGCTCCTCATAAATGTAGAAAAAGGATATAAAAAAAATACTTACCCTATTTAAGTTATAACCTGCACCATATGCTAAAATTTGATTGTACACCGCACTATTTTTACCGAAATATATATTGAAAATAAAACTGCGGCATTGTATTCTAGCGGCGATGTTAAGCATACCAAAGCAAATATTTCAACAAAAACACTATTAAAAAAATAGGAATATTTCATGACAGTTTTAAATATAATTCTTTTATCTTGACAGAAATAGTTTAGGATTTTATTTAATGGTGCACGTGTGTTTTTTTTAAAAAGATTTTTGATTAATATTTCTTTTTTTTATCATGTCAACGTTTGAATACATCGCATTCATTATTTAAATCTTACAAAGAATATTCAGTTACTCATGTGAATTGCTTTTGGACTTGGTCCAAATTTTTCTTGGACTGTTTTACGGCGATGGTATTCTTCAATGTTGTTTATTCACAGCCATTTAGTGTGATAAAAATTAGTTTTTTTATTTTTATCGCGCTAAAAAATCAACTTTGTTTTTATTTATTGATAATTAACATGAAACATCGCCGAGCTGAGTTGTTAATCTAATCATTAATTAACAACGAGGAAATTAATAAATTCATTACGAGGACAGGATGTTCCAAAAGTTTACTTTACTTTCAATGTCACTAGTTTAATTAATATTGTCTCTACGTCTTTATAAATAAGTTTCTGTTACCGGATATCTACAAATAAATGAGAACGTTAAAAGCAAAGGTAGCAATCTTGAAAAAGCTAAAAAAACCTTCAGCTTGTGAATTGATATTTCAGTAAAAATTCTAGAGAGAGTAGAGATAGAAGAATTTGAGTAGGATAGGATAAGTGTTTAGCTAATCACTCTAGTTACGCCGTTATTTTAGGATTAGAAAGGGGAGAGAATATTTGTATACATCAAAAGCACACATGTTATCGAACAGAAATTGAGCCTTCAAGAGGTGAAGTGAGCCAACTAGTAAAATGGTAAAACAGTTTCCTTTGACTTTAAGTACAATCACGTCTTTACATGGTGCTTTGGTGGACTGCATATTTATATTTTACGGAGATAAAATTATTGCAATGTGTTGTAACACTTTCTCTACGGTGTTAAAAATGCTTCAGATATGTTGCTGACCCTAAAAGAATCAAGTGAAAAAACATGTTTTAACACTTACCGCCACGGTAAAAACAGAACGTACATTTAAAAAAAAACATGTTTTCTAATTGGTTATTGAAGGACCAGTAACGTATCGGAAGTATTTTAATCACTGTAGGCCATAGGGGAAGTGTTAACTGAGTTTACTTAACTTTTACGATACTTTAAGATGTGTATAATATGACAGACAAAGCATATAAATTATTTTTTCTGAGATACCACTTGGCTCACTTCACTTCAATTACTCAATTTTTACAATGTATGAAAAAAAATGCTGTTCGTACCGAGACTTGAACCCGTGAGATCTTTTATGAAAGCCAACAACGTTGACCATTGCAACATGATCAAAAAATTTAAAAAAACGACAGTTATTAATCTATCGGTGTCAATAATGAAAATGTGTATAATATAAAATAAAATAACTTAGATTATTCCACGTACTGTGTTACAAATTGTGACACGTGTTTCGCCTCTTTCAGAGGCATCCTCAGACAACTACTTTTGCAAATGCTTGCTTAAGTACGAATGATTTTAATTTTACTATTCTGATATATTATAATAAAAATCAAATAAGGCCTAATATATAAGCCTCCCATTTTTATTTGATTTTTATTATAATATATCAGAATAGTAAAATTAAAATCATTCGTACTTAAGCAAGTATTTGCAAAAGTAGTTGTCTGAGGATGCCTCTGAAAGAGGCGAAACACGTGTCACAATTTGTAACAAAATACGTGGAATAATCTAAGTTATTTTATTCTATATTAAAATGAACTTCCACAAAGTTACCGCCGAATCCATCGAAAGAAAATTTGTATGTACAATACATAAAGACTTGTATCTTTCATCACTTTCGCCTTTATGTGAAAGAAAGTATTAAAGATTTTTCCCTACCGTGATGAATATGGGAGCTATTTCTCAGTGGGATGCAATAATATAGACGTTTGGTAGCCGGGAATGGGGCAACTGGAGCAACCGGGACGCCTGGTTCCCGCTGCCGAGATCTAATTAACTGGCTACTGTCGACAGAGGGGCTGTTTGTTTAAAAAATAAAAACACATCTCCATAGCTGCGGAACTGTTGCGGCCCACATTGCAGCGGTGCGTAACAGCTGACGCGTGGGCTTATTAGATGTATTTAAATTTAAATTAAATTAAATCGAGTACTTAGAGTAGTGGTCACCGTCGTTGGCTTCTGTAAGAGAACTCATGAGCTAAAATCTGACCGCAAAATATAGATTCTTTTCAGTCGATTATACGATTTTAAACGTAGTGAGAGTGATTGACTAACCCAGGCATGGGGATCCTGCGGCCTTTTGGCTACTCTGGTGCGGCCTTCTGGCCAATTCTATAATTCGGTAAATTTATGTAAATTCGTAAATTCCTGACATATTCCGACTTCGTAAATTCTTGTTTCCGGACAAATATTCTCTAGTCAATGTTTATCGCGGCCTAATGTCAAATCAGAAAAATTAATGCGGCCTTTGGAGAAGAAAAGGTTCCCCACCCCTGGACTAACCACTCATTTTTTCCAAGCATTATAATTTCTATCCGTACTGTCGTTGAAAACAAAAGAGATTTTGAGAAATTGAGTAACAATCAGTTTTCGTAAAAAAGCTTATGTTAGGATACTTACATTAGGACGACTTGCGACATTGCTCTTAATTGGGAGTGGATATGGATTAATTAAAAATTAAAATGGGGGCCACGGAAAAATACGAGACTGAAAAGAAGCCACGGGCCCAAAAAGGTTGAGAAAATATGACGTAGACAACTCTAAAAAACAATAATAAAGTTATTGTGGGCAGTGGTGGATTAAGCATATGAGAGGCCTCAGGCGCAATAAAATTTTGAGGCCTTGTACAACATAATAACATCAAACATGGTTTTTTAATAAATAATCATATTTTAAGTTGCGCGTAAAAAAGACGTCATCCCAGCACAAATATGAATTTGCAACTGACGCGTTTAGCCCAGATATAAGCGGGCGCTTATCTCGTTATCGCGTTATCCTGATTTATATAAACTACAAAAGGTCCAAAAAACTATGATATAAGAATACCTTAATTATAAACATTGTATCGCCCATATTAAAATAGATATTTAAGAAAATATGGGTATTGGGGTCGCATTTCTTGAGCATAGAACCGGAAAAGTTAATTTATTTTGGTAGACAGCTAAACCTTAAATGTTGAGCTTCACTTAATTCTTCCCGGTCTTAAACACTCGCTTTATTCTGTGAATATTTGCGTTGCTGCTTTGTTTTCTTCACTCATTTGTTTGTTTCTTCAGCGTCTATTATTACTATTTACGTTTTTTTTTTGTTTTTCATATTATTATCCGAATGCCAGAAGATCTTGACGTAAAGTATTTCTTCATTTTTTTCCTAATTATGTTTCGAATTCGTATCATAACAACAAAGAATATTTAGTGCTCTCAATATTATCTTTAGTACAGGTTAAAACAACACAATATATATCAAATATATTTTTGGTAGGCTACGTATACATTAAATCATCCCGTTGGGATTTGAGGAGAATTTTAATTAATAGGTTGTTGAAATTTCCGTGGAAATATATACGATATTGATTTAGAGCTTTCATTATTTATGAGGATTACAGCAACAAATAAGACAGACAACTAATATTTCATTTATGAAAATACAGAAGAAACTGTACGCCATTATATATTTTTTAAAAATAAATTAAACCCCAGACTGCTTATCGTTCTTTGAAACACTAAAATCACATTTAATAAGTACAATATTGTAATTAGAATTTGAATTAGTATGTTAGAGTGAATAATATGATGCATTGTGTATCTCTTCTTAGCCAGTATATATAGCTGAGCAAATTTACGTTTAAAGCATAGTTCTGACGATGGCGAAAGCCGAAATAGCTATCAACGTATAACATATAAAAAACTGTAGAACTGAAATACTTTGATATTTTTACCTTATTAAAATGGAGTTCTACCAAGTAAATGCCAAATCAATAAATAAAATCGATAACCACACTAAAACTCTCATGAATGAAACATATTTTTTACATATTGTGTTAACAATAATTTATGGTATTATTTGATATATTGAAAGAAAGACTTTCAGGAAGTGGCGGATTACCCTACAAGCCAGTGTCAGCCAAACTTTTTTACTTCACGGCACACTGATAATGGGACTAGTACTGCGGCACACCAAATAAAAATGCTTTAAAATGGGAAATGTACCTTTAAAAAAGAAAATGTGTCGCATTGACCTTTGGACAAATATTTGTTTGAAAGAGTAGATGCTGAATTTATTTAAAATTGGGGAAAATTAATAAAATGAACATTTTTAAAACTTTTTCCATCGCGGCACACCTGAGACTTCTTGCGGCACAGAAGTGTGCCGGGGCACACAGCTTGGCAGACACTGCTATAAGCGAAAGAGGCGCGCGCTTATGACCTCCGAATTTAAGGCCTCAAAAATAGCTTATTTTGTGTATTATATAACCCATAATTTTTTTGTTCAGATTTTTTTATTATTGTTTTATTGGAATTTTCTAACGTTTTTATGTTATCCAAAAAATAGAGCCTCCAAATTGTATTACGCCTAAGGACTCTTATGTACTTAATACGCCACTGATTTTAATATACCACAAACGCCCATGCCTTCGAACAGAAATCGATCGAAAAAAATATGTTCGTACTGGGGCTCGAACCCGTGGATTCCGTCACGGATTTCAACTACGTTAACCGTTACACCACGGATCCGACGCTACTGAACTGAATACACTTGTCATCGTCTTCCTAGGTAATCATTACCTTTTATTAACACGGTTGAATGCCCAACGGCCAATATGCGTCAAAAAAATCTGCAAGAATATACATTCACAACTTACGAGAATTGTTAACCTCAAAATAAAAACAAATTACTTCAGAAAAAAATGTAACAACCAGTATTATGATTGCAGAAACCTGTCTGTCATTATTATGGAGTTCTACCAACAACGGTAAGCGGAAGCGGAAACTGCGCCATTGATGTTTTATAATGGCAAGACCACTGTGCACATTTTGCTTGTCGCGTCTCACAACTTTACGAAATCTCTTCAGCACATTTCCCTCGAGAAAATATTTGCGAGATTCCAAATTTGCAGATGTTTTCTTGGGATTATTTTCACGTGTACTTTGGTATATAAATGCTAAGTGTTGTACTATTGTCTAATATTCAAAACAATTATGTACGTTTTCTTCTTTTTCTTCCTTTTCTTAGTTTGAAACAAATACAACCTCGGATCACAGTTAACTGCACATTAGCTTTTCGGATATCTCAGTCTTGAGCTTTTTCTTTCCAGCAGTCGTTTTTTCTGGACAGTTTTCTAGAGCTCTAGTCCAGAGACAGCCATTTAAAACACTATGGAGTACTCTGGAGTAAAGAATTGCAAATAATCTTATTTTGGTATTCAAATAAAAATATATTATAATAATAGTAAACGAATGATTTTCATAAATAACTAACGGTTTCCAAAAATGATAGTACGTCATTGAAAGATTCATCAATTCTACAACCTATCAATGTGAATAAAAATGTAAGCGAACAATTTTAATAATATTTCAATACATTCAATATTGAATAATTTACAATACCGATATTTTGATACTAAAAGGACGCCATAAATACCGGAATCCTGGTTTCGGTAACACCGGTATTACAATCCCTACTCTGGGAGTCTTGCATATAACCTTTTGACCTCACCATCTAATATCCGTGCCCCTAACACGTTGTTGACACGGGGCTTAAAAAAGGCGAAGAGTTCCGTGTTTGGATTTTTTCAGGGCTATAATAACTGGGTGTGTATGTGGGTCAAGTATTCTTCGGAGAATTTTATTTTCGGACACTTGGGATTTCTTTTGTTTGTGTCCTGCTTAAGCTTGAAGTCGTACGCCCATTTAGGGCAACAGGTTTCACGACCACGTTGTAAATACGGCTAAATCGTTTTAGTGGACTATTTTTTGAACCTCATTTGATTAGAGAACGCAACGTAGACACCGTTTTCATCATTTAGTAATTCCTCGGAAAACTGACAGTGCATTAATTTTTTTAATTTTTTTAGTGATTTTTTTCCATCAAATACTTAAATTTTGGGGTGTTTTCAAACGGTTTCAAAACTATAAAATATTTAAAGAGAGATATTTCTTTCAGTTATATCATTTATTTTTATAAATTAAAATATTTGGGTAAAAAGAAAATACACGCACCAGTGTCAAAACCTCGAATTGAATAATATTCTAATAATGACGTCGGGTGTCGAACTCAAAACATATCATTGCTAGGGCAAAGCTTTTATCGTTAGACAATAGAGCCATTTTATTTATTTTCTTACGTAAACCCGTTCATGCTTTTTTTGTATCCATTTATTAAAATTTATGTAGCTAGAGGATTCAAAAAATATATTTCTATAATTATTTCAAACACTTTTACAGTTTTTAACATCAAGAAATTGTAATATTTTACTATTCCAAAATACGTGCATAAAAAATGTTACTATACGAAAACCAAATATTAATATTCTAAATATATTCCTTCAAACTGAAAATCAATTATAGACGGCATCGTTGAATAATACCTCGTTTTCGTCGCATTACCTCATAACTGAGGACTTCTTCTCCCTTGATACACTGCAGAACTTAATACCAGCTGTCGTAATATCATTTCATTCAACCTTGAGGTGTATACCATCTTTTCTTCTTTCAGTGATTTCTTTCATGTGATCTTTTCACTTCTTTGGCTGGTTCTCTCCAATGTTTGCTTGGCACTGCCTTGGATTGTAAGCTGCTGTCGTTTTTCTTGAGTTCTCAGCGATAATTGAAATGGAAATCAATAATTAAGTCACAACCTGAGAGCCCGTTTTGCCAACCAAATTGTATGAATATTGCCATACACTCTCATGATTTCGTGTAGACTATTTTTGAATATTATAAAAGCTGCTTAAATTATTGATAGACCTTATTTTCTTGATTATTTCAATCGATGTTGTTATGTGATGTGTGTATGTTAAAATTGTGTTGTAATATTGCCTTATACTTCCGATTTTCTTTTTTCATATAAGAAACGTATCAAGGATCAATATTTCTATGATTAGAAAAACAGTATTTGATTGAACATTGGTTACTTGAACATAGTCTATATGAAAAAATAAAATTAAACAAGAAGAGAATGTTGTTGTATATTATGTATTATGAAATAATAAACATTCTTCGTTTTTTGTATCAAATATGTAAATGTATTGTCAAAATGAACTTATTCAATTTGACAATTTTTTTTAACATGTACAGTGTTAATTGAAAACATATAGAAAACTTTCTACGAGATCCGTTTGTTAGGCTAAACGTGTGCAGAAACGGCAGTACAGAATTGGCATGTGCATTCAGATGACGCAGATACGTGTGACAACCTGCATCACGCAAGTGCTATATGGATTTATTTATTTCTTTACAAAATGACATTCAAGGTTCATTTTTAGCAAGCAATTTGAATAAAACTCAAATATCTCAGTAAAAATCAAATAAAACTTCTACAATACAAAGCCTACTACTGCACAAAAAACATAATATTAGAACCATGTAAAGCAGTGGTCACGCAAGTGACATAATATAATAATTATCCACGATAACTATTTTAATGTCTTTTTACAATCATTTAATGAGTACTAGAGTATAAAAAAGTTCAGCTTACTCTAATTCAATTAGTTTATCGGTAATTTTCGCGGATAAATCTTTAAAAAAAGCACGTCAAGCAGGAATCTGTACCGGCTCCGCAACAGAACGCAGCGCGGGACAAACACCACTCTGTATTGCACTTGCCTAGTGGCAGCACACGCGGGTTTGTTCTTCTTTCATATAATACAAAATCTGTGCTGCACTGCGCCGCATCGTCTGAATGTCAGCATACGCTTAGCTTTACTTGATGAAACTTTCATTTTTTTAAGAGAGTAACGTTAAAAGAAAAGGTTATGGGTAGAACACAGGCAACTCTGCCTTCGAGCATAAATTTTAATATCAATTTACGAAACTGTCTGTACTGGGAGTCGAGCCCGTGATCACAGTTACCAAGACTAGTTGCATTGAACACTCGTTTAAATAAACGGCAAAAATATTTCGATAATTATTATGATATTTATAGGTGTGTTTTAATTTTTATAACCCTGTCAAAGCAACAAATTCTGTGTATTTATCAATTTAGTGAAGAAATACGGTTTTTTCCTGTTATGGAATTAGAACAAAATAGTTTTTATCTTTTGATTAAAAGTTATCAAAATAAATGAAATTTACTTAATTAAAAATTTAAGCACTTATGATTGAAAATTCTTGCTTATCGATAATATATAATGTGATAATATCAACGGTTCTAAAAGCTTGTGTGAACTTTTATTTTGTATGTTATTAAATTGTGTTTTTATTACTGTTTTAGAAAGATGCAAATCCCACGAGCTTTTTCCCACTGAAGCAAGAATGAAGACTGATCCGTCTATCGATCCCGTCATATTGAGTAAGTGCAAAAAAACTTCTTTAATTACACAGGGTTTCTCAAACTATGTTCTGCGAAAAACTCATTTGAAATATTTTCCGAAAACTAATAAGGATGGGTTCGTATTCAGAATCCATTTTCCGTGACAGTTATACTAGTAGATTCAAGCGCAAGTGATAATGAAAATCTTATTAATTTAATCAGAGATTCCGATTTGAAACAAACATACAAAAATAGATTTAATGATTTCCGGTCGTATTTGTTAAAAAATCCTCCAAGGTGCCGAAAAAATCTTTTACTGTTTTTTTTTCCACAGCTTATTTATGCAAAACAGGATTTTATTATTATCCTGCAAAAAAATGAAAGTACATGAGCAGGCTCAACGAGATACTAAATTTAAAAATTCAACACACCAATATTGTGCCTGATATCAACAAGTCAATGTTTTGATCAGTAAATTGCTGTTTTGAAACCAAAGTGGAATAATATAATATGTTTTAATATTTCAACTTTACATTCACACAAATTTTGTCTCTAACGACCCGGATTTCACCTGTCGGCAACTTCAGGCGTTCGAGTGCACGGATGTACTTGAACTGACATTTAGTATAATATGTACCTAGCTACTTAGTTATTCCTGACAAACAGTTTATGATATCCAAGAATTTTATTGTGACACTTACTTATTTTTTGTCAATATTGTTACTTACCTACTTCTAGGTGAACTATGATGATATCATAGTGTAGTAAAATAAAACATTTTTTGTACTAATTCTACATTTATTTATTATTTTTCATCATGTTAATATCACTTATTCATATTTTGTATCATTATCTAAAAAATCTTGTCATATTTCTAATTTCAATTGTTTGTTACACCTTTACTAGTCTTTTATGATTTTTTATAAATTACTTTGTTTTTATATTTATTTTTATTAGTTGTAAATGCTCCTGATAAGCGAAGTCAATCTTGATTAAATAAAATGTGAAACTTGTACAAAGTAGGGTTTATATTTTTTAATATATTGACTTTCCACCAAGTATTAACAGTGCACACCTCAAAAAGTATTATAGTATACTTTACAAAAGACAGCAAGCACTCTGTGTGAAATAAACAAGATGTCATTAAAATTAATACAATAAATCAGTCAGTCTTAATCTGTCTATTTGTCTGTCTGTAACATATTTTTGTAGGGTATATGATCCATAATTCGTAGACAGAATGTGTTTGTGTGAAAATGAGTGTTGAAATAATGTAGATAAGTGCCACTGCCATCTACCAACTTTATAATCAAGTAATATTGTTGTATTTCCAGACTTCAGCAGAACGGCAGTTTCTTTTGCCATCATCAGCACGATAGTAATGTGTATGGGCTTCTTCTTCTCAATTTACACCTTCCTCAACCCTAGATATATGTTCAAAAGATTAGCTGGAGGCATTCATTTCTTATCAGGTAATTAAATTCATATATTTTTATTATTACAATAAGAATAAAAACATGTAAAAACAATGTTCAATACTGTTTTTCAAGCGGTATCCTTTGGTAATTAGAGATCCAATTATTATCCAAACTGGAATCTCAGTATGAAAGCTGTTTTATGGATAAAAAAAAAACATTTATTCATGCAAAATATCAATATTCTGCAGTTGGACATATTTGCATAAATATCCAATCAAGTTTTACCAATTTCAAAATTGATTAACACTCCTTTTTAAGAGGAAGAATAAATTAAAAGTGTTTCTAGAAAATAATAAAAAAATCAGCCTTTTATAATGTTTTATTGTAGGTACACAAATATTTATCCATGGCAAAAATATATTGATAATTCAAGATATATAATTCATTTATTTTATTAGATGTCATCTACAAAATCTAGTTGTGCAAATGTTTACATAGGAAAGGGTTTGTAAAGGGTGAATAATGAAAACAAGCTACAGTGCATGCTGCTCGTAAACTTATGTTATTTCGAATTGTCAATATATTAACCCATACACGGATATATTGTAAATGACACTATTATTCACAAACACGGCTTGTTCCAAAATTGGTTAATGATGAACCATGAATGTAATTTAGTAAATAAAAATACACTTTAAAAATATTTTAAGAAAACAGTCTCAAACCTAGATTGATAACATATAAAATATCATTCCAAAGTAATGTAAATCTAAAAATACGTTGGAAATGTATATTGCTTTACAAAATGAAATTCAAGATTCATTTTTCAACCATTTTAAAATGAGCCAGGCTTGCAAATAAAAGCCTCAAATATAATCATAGCATAATTGACATAATAAATATGTATCTGTCTAGTATTCCAATCATTAATGGTGATAAACTGGTATTTAGAAATGTCATCTTAAATTCACTTTTCAGGACACTTTTTTTCTTCAATAATATGACAAACAAACAAATGAAATGCTTAGAAGTTTTTTAACCTAATAAAAATAGTTTACACTGCTGTTGCCAGAAAAATCAAAACTGTCAACTGAATGTTAATATTTTCATAAATCTATTTTCAGCGTCAACTGTTTTGGTTGTCATCCAAGTGTTGATATCTTCGGGGGATTACGAAAAAGAACATCTCTTGTATACACATCCACAAGGCTCAACGCACTCGTAAGTATATAATGAAGTATTTTTTGGCTTCACACTATGGTTAGAAAAACAGAAAAAAAGTAATTCAAAAATAAAGATATTTTTCAACACAAGCAGTTAAACACTCAACATAAAATATTTAGGGCAAATTTTTTTTGTACTATATTTATTTCATGCAAATGAAAATATTCCACGACAAATTATACAATCAAATTAGCAAAAAGAAATGCTATTGAATTAACTCTATTTCAGAGTTTTGAATTGTATCCAAAAGGTATGAATGTCTTGAATAATGATGCAATAGTGAATAGAAAAAGTTAGATATAGTATTTTAATAGTCATTTAGAGCGATTAACTGATAACGAATTCCCATTCAAAAACTTATGTAAAGATGAATATTCATTTCATTAAGCCATGTCCAATCCATTGATCATATGGACTACCAATGGAACATCTCAATAAAAAAAAATCTAAAATCAGCGGGGGCAACTCATTTCGTCTCTACATCTATTAACAAAAACTAAAAGCTAAATATTTAGAGCTTTTAGAAAAATTTAATAGATGTCTATAGCATTCCAAATAAACATTCCACAATTCTCTATACTACTAGTATTATTATTTTTGACTTGTTCTAAATTCACATTAGAATATTATATCAACAAGGAAGTGTAATGGAATACCTTCCACATTTCAAAGATGATGTTCACTAAAGAGTAACTATTTTTTTTTTCAGATTTGGTTACAGCATATATCTAGCTTGGTTTGTCTTGGTGTTGAACCTGACGGCTGGTCTTGCATTCATGATCTACTCCAGGAAACGGAAGGGCAACAAAGCACTCACTGAAGAGTTCGGAATGGCAGATGAGCCTACCATCATGGGACGATGAATAATTAATTATCTTCACGAACTATTTCGGCTTTACAATAAAGACATTTTATATAAGCACTACCAGGGCTGCCAGATTAATAAGATAAGAATGGTAAAAATTTTCAAAAACACATTTTTGTTTCAATAGTGTATCTAACCCCAAAAACCAATTAAAAATAAACCTTGAAATACACTCCTTTTTATATAGTTACTCTAAAAAGCAAGGCAAATTTTTACTTATTACTTATTAGTAAATCTGTCACTTAAATTCAAATAATTATTCAAATTTTTATCTTAGCACTTTTTCAAACTATCCTTATTTAAATTTTGATTACCCATGTAATGATTTTGAAATTATTGAAAGTCTTTGTGTTTTGTTTTTTTTGCTCCTTACAGTTATTGCAAATATTTAAAATACTATTATAATTATGTTGTTAATAATAATCAAATTAAATTTAAAATACATTGTTAACAATTTCAACCATAAGACTAGAGATTTCCAACCTGGGAGGTGCGGACTATTGCAAAGCGAGGCGCGAACAGTCCAAAATATTTGTGTACCCTTTAAAACGTATTTTTATCACTATATAAAATAAAGGATGGGGAGGTGCGAAGATTTTTTTTCTTCAAAGGGAGGCGCAGTAACATAAAGGTTGGAAACCACTGCATTAGAAACAACAATAGTAAATAAAATAACAAAATATATAGGAATCAAACATTATCTCGTGTTGGTTTTACATGACAAATTTGACTGTATTTAAAAAAATGTTTATCATAAGTTGGTCCATATATTAATGAAATAGCAAAACCTGATTTCAAGTCTGGCAGCCCTAAACACTATTCCTTGGCTGAAAGTTAGTGAATAACATTCTCAACATAAATTTTATAACTTAACTTGCCTATGATAGCAAGTATTTCGTTTATCATCAAATTTACTGGTAGACTGGTAATCTACCATGTTGTCACTAATCCATCACTGTCCAGAAGATGGCGTGAGTAGCTCTTTGGAGAAAAGCTATAGATAGTTATCAAAGATTATTACTTAAAATAAAACTGATATTTTCTTCCTAACCTGCAATACATAACATACATTAACTAAAATTATGTTATAGCCAATAACTGATTAAAAGTATTCAGTGATATATTTGAATTTCAATCGAACAACTAAAATATTTAGTTGAATTACAACGAAGCGCAACTTATCATTAAAATATGCACTGTTGCATTCGATGATATTTTTTTGTATTTAATTTAATTCTATTCTTATGACTAGTTTTCTAAAATGTATATTTTCATTTATGTTTTGTCAAGAAAATTTTTAAAATATGTAACTAAGTTTTTTTTCCATCTTAGCGTCCTAAAATATTCTGATTTTGTCTGGAAGTTAATTTTGCAACAATTGGTAATCAAAATATCAAGCTTATGATTTTATTTGAGAAATTGACCAAAGAAAAGCAAGTTAACAATGTAAATAATTCTAATAAGACCTAATGACATCACCAATGAATAATACATGTTTTGGTTATTTTGTAGAAGAAGAAATTTTGCTGTATTAAAATTGAATTGCTTGGAGTTCTCAGAAATTGATAAAAGCTTTTATTACATGATAGTAATTATTAGAAAATAACATTTCATTTCCCAGCTCTACAAAATGATTGATTTTGAGTTACTGTTTTTTTTCTTTGGGGTGTCGATTTCGTTAAGTACCTTTAATATTTCCAATATAAATATTTTACATACGTATGTTAATAAAATAAATAATGTTTAATATTCATGTCAATAAAACTTTACGCCCACGTTTACGCAATAAGGTAGTTTTTCTACATCTAACAAAAAAAAATCTAGACGTTTTTTGACATATTTTGTTTTATCCTCATCAACTTACATTGCTATAAATATTTTCTTTTACTTTTTATTCAATATAAAAAATATGATATTAATTGAATGCCATTAGTCATAGACTTAAAAATTTAAATGATAATGAAACTAAATGTAAAATTCTGTGTACATATATAATATACTAATCATATTTATTCAAACAGTTTTCAATATTTATCCGAATTCATATTTGTACATAACGATGCCGTGTCAACCATATTATTATAATGTAAAATATTTTCTTCCTCTCTTAAATTTATTAAATAAAGACTTAAAAATTGAACAAACTCGTTTTTCTGGATTACTAACTGGTTAACATTTTGTAATTTTAAAAAAGTTATTAAAAAAAAGAAACTTTACATTTACAAATGGGAAAGTGTTACCTAAGTTCTTCTTTGACTACATTTGCTTCCTATGTGAAACATGTAGCCAACACTTAGCGCCTCCGTGATTATTTGTCACATTTCTTTGCTCCACTGAGTATGGTATGGATAGTACTCAACAGTACGCCAGTCGGAAGAAGAGACAAGCAAGATTGAGTCTCTACAAATGCAAACACAAAATATGACCTGCCTAGCTCCAATGTCTCTCCATTACCACTGGCGTTTTGGATTTAATCTCCGAGTTCCTTGCGAAATTAAATCACTTTATCCTCAATATCTGTTGCAAGCATCTATCTTTCGAAGCTCAGTATACAGTTTCTTTCAGGTGCCATAATTTGCTACCATAAAGCAGCACTAGTAAAACACAAGTGTTGAACAAATGGCATTTAGTTTTTATCGTGTACAGCTGCTTAAATTATCTATAAAATTTGTTGTAATGGTATTTTATAATGTGAGCCATACCGATTACGTCTTGAATTACAATCTAGAGATAATTCAAATCAGGGTACAGATTTGTCTGAAACCAATAAAAGAAAGACTATGTTTATTCATCATAAACAACGCTATATAAATGTTCGGTGATAGAATCATTAAATGAGTATTTGCTTTATAGGATTACTTGGCCTCTACATTTATAAACATCGAGTTTCCTTGGAAATGGCATCCTGTTTTTTTCCAGTGAAAAATGCATACAACGGTTTTGGTCAGTTTAGATTTTTCAGTTACCGTATATCTTGTCAATTTTACCCTAATGCTGATAACTTTGATTTTATTTATTAATTTGAGTTGCATGCTTTATTATTTAGCAGAACTCTGCTTTTGGAAATGCAGTTAAGTTAACTATTAACTTTAAATAGACACTTACTAAATAAAATCTTACGTAAGTAACTTCAGAATTGTGCGAGTTACGGCTATTATTAAAATAAGAATATTTGCTGCTTCAAAAACACATAGAAGTTCAGGCAAAGTTGACATGGTTTACGGTACTTCTGTTTTACAATCAAGGTAATATAATCCACAGCACAAAACAAAAAACATTGTCACAACAGAATTTGTTGAAGTATGGTTGCATTATTTATGCAACAGATGTTCTAGGAATCACCATGAAAATTCAATAGTATCATAGCAACCAAATAAAAGAAAAACACTATTTACTTCTACTCCACCATTTTATTTTTGTTGAAATATCTGCTTTAACTATTATTTTAAAATGAATGAAGATAGTGATGAACTGATTAAAATAAATGATTCAACTGCTCCTGAAGATCAAATAGATGCTGTTGAATCCAGTGACATTGTTGACAATGTGACAGATGAAATTTTAGAAACAAAAGCAGTGTCACCTGAAGAAAATGACAATGATATCAACAATGAAGCTACTATAGATAATGAAGAACCTTTAAAAAATGGTAAAACCATCTCAAATTTTTTTCAATCAAAGAAATGTTTGTAATCATGACAGTTTTAACATACTTAAAGTAAAGTAAAAGAATAATTATCCAGAATGGTTGAATACATTAATTTCTGTTCAGTCTCGCAGTTCAGTGTGTCCTCTTTAAAATATAAGTGCCTTGGATCTTGGATTCATGGTTGAAATAGTACTTTCGCAAAGAATTGTACTTTTGAACATTGGTCCCATTTTTAGCCCAAGTTTTTCAATTTAGAGTACTGTCCTTCTGGTAATAAGTAAAAAAAAATTCTTCTGTTTCACATTTGTTAGTGAAAAAATGGCCTATTGGCAAATCGCATAACTCCAGCTGAAGATCGGATCTGACATTTGCAATGCTGAGAGTCAAAGATTGACTAAAAGTAAAATATCATGGACAATATAATCAAAATCGATAAATCGTTTCTCAAAATTCATGATGATATCTTTAACCATTATCCGCCCAATGGTCCAGTATGGGACCACGGATTTGCGTCGTTCAATGCCCAACGGTCCCGTACGGGCTTTGATTATGGTTCATTTCGCTATTGGATTATACTGATTTATGATAACATTATTCAAGATATGAATATTAGCTTACATAAATAATGTTTTTGAGATACCGATCCATAATTTTATTTTCGGTTTCGATAAATATTTTTGTCATACGAGTAATATAAACTGCAATATAATCGATAATAATATTTTAATCGTTTTAATTCTTTTATTTTAATTTGTACAATGTAAAAAAATACAAATAAAGCTTTTGTAAATTATAAACAATCTTTTATTTTGATAATGCTTTTTATTTTACTCAAATAGGATAACTTGTTTTAGAGATATATTTTTTTTTAACGGATGCGGGTGGCGCGAATATTTCGCGAAAAAATTTTCGGGCAGTGTGCTACTTCTTTTGCGCACAGCACACGGGCGTTTAAAGGTTAATATGCTTAACATGATTTGAAAATGATTCTTTTTCAAAATGCGCCGCCAGCCGCATGCAACCCTCTGGTCTTAGTTTGGACAGCCACATTCTACAGTATTCAGTATTAAATACGTTACCTTTTCATCTTTTTCTAGATATTTCCAATACAGATATAAATTTACCACCGGAAATCATCAGTCAAGATCTTGAAATTGGATCGAAGGTAATTTGCTCAGATTTACAAATAATTAAACACAAATACCTAATATTGACCGTAAAATTTATTGGTGAGGAGCTGTATCAGATTTTTAAATGTTGAATTAGTTAAACATTATTCTAAATAGGAACATAACAAGCCTCTTGAAAGCATCACTTCACAAGCAAGTCCAAACGAATTAGTGACACCAGACATTGATATTTTGAAAAATTTTGACAACAGCAATGAAAATGTGACCAATCATGAGGACTATGATGGAAATATATCAGGTTTGTATCACAATTAAATATGGCCTGTTAAATCAGACATTAAATTCTTCCATATCCTTACCTTACTGGTAAAAAATTGTCAATAACAAATTGATAGTTCTGAGTAAACAACAAATGAAAAGTCTCTACCCTTGATATTTTATTTCACATAGATAATTATAATATATTTTAATTAATGCCTATCTGACTATTAAAATTGGACTCGGCAGACATTATAAATGCCCCTACGGACAATTGCCA
Source organism: Himalopsyche anomala (assembly GCA_031772345.1). NCBI lineage: Eukaryota > Metazoa > Arthropoda > Insecta > Trichoptera > Rhyacophilidae > Himalopsyche > Himalopsyche anomala. Next base: position 6,350,171 of record CM062840.1, read on the forward strand.
TATTCCTAGACAAATAATTAATAGCTGAGTCTTTCATTGTGCACTTACCTTGTTTTTAGCAATTTTGTAAGATATCTACCAGAGCAGTGATGTTTTGTATAAAAGAGTATTTTCATTACTGTATTCAAATAACAAAGTAAAATAAAATAGATATGTGTTAAGCATGACACATTTTTTTGGTCATGCCTGCTTCCTATTTAGAGCATAAGGCTATCAAATAGTGTCTACAAGATTCTCTGTCTCATTTTGTTATGTCATCATAGGTTTTGCAAGCATAGCACCACCAAGTAAATCAATTCTTTGGATGAACGGATTACATTTAGTTGGAAGAAAGGCAGATGGAATTAGTACTATTCTAGAGCATGACACTGCCATGACAATAGCTAGAGCCACATTTAACTCAATGAGGACAGTATGGGACACACAGCTGTACACAGTTAAACCAAAATCCCATTTGTTCAATGCTTGAATTCTAACAGTGCTGTTTTATGGTGGCGAACTATGGCACTTTGTATACTGAGCATTGAGAATGGATGATAAAGTTGGATAATAGGTGTGAGGTGGCTTGATTTTGTAAGTTTACAGTTAACCACATAGGAGATTAGGGAACGTACAAGACAGCGCCCTGTCACGTCAGTGGTTATGGAGAGATGCTGGAACTGGCTGGGTCACGTGCTGCAGATGCCTCCTGAGAGTCTTAATCCTGCTTGCCTGTCATGTGAGGAAGTAAAGCAATTGGTATATGGAAACATGTAGGTGCCTTGTGGCGGCCATATGCTTCACATAGAGAGCAAATTTGGTCAAAGAAGAAAAACATGGCGCAAGATGGCCAAGTTCATTACTCTCTTTTATCTTTGGAAGATATAAAGAGTTAAATTGTGCATGTTTCTGATTTCTAATTTCAATAGATATTATAGTTGATTTTCATAAGGTTTCATGACTTGCTACTGTGATACAGCATCTTGTATCTATAGCTCATTATTCTGATCATAAACTGAGCTTGTACTGTACTCAAATTTCTTTATGTCGGCGTACCTTATTGACTGTTTTTGTTTCTAATTTGTAGAAAAAGTATCAGAACTTTTTCTCACCGATTCAAGTGATAAAACATCTAATCTGGAGACCAATCAAGATACAGGCTCTCACCTCGAGGTGAAAATTTCTACGGAGCCCGAAGAGTACATGAAGAAGTACAGGGAGTTGATGGCTGAAAAAACACAACTGACTTTGAAAAACACACTGTTTCATAAGAAACTGGTTGAATATTATAAAAAGAGGAAGGTATGAATGTAAATGATAATTTATTTAGTTCAAACATCATCACAAATATTGCATGAAAGCCTACACCAATGTGTTACACTTATGCAAAACTACTGAGATATGTTCAATAAATAATAGTAACCCTAAAAAAATCAACCAAAAACATATTTAAAACAACAACAAAAAATAAACATCACAAACGTGAAATTTTAATAAATTAAAGAATAATCGACTTAACGGATATTTTGTTACCATTTTTACAAATGTTGGTTGAAAACAAATTGAAAATTCTAAGGTTCTTGAGTTATTTTGGATAGTCTCTAGTTTTGATACTTACCCTACATAGATAACTGTTGTATAGGAATATAAATGGATCTATGCTGATCTAATAAAAAACAATATTAGGTATCGATGAATCTGCATTAATGTTCTTACCGATAAAATAAATTTCTGTTTTTTATATACAAAGATCTGCTATCAATCAATCTTATGGTTTAGCTAACTGCATTTTTGATAACTTTTTCACTTACCAACATCCGCCAGTGCAGTCAAGATTGAAACAATTATGAAAAAGAAATAAATGATAAATATTTCTGAATTTATATAGGAGCAAACATTCAAAAAGTGTTTTGTCACAAATTTAAAAAAATTCTGTTTAATATCAGTTCTGATAGTCAATCGTAAAATCTATGAATGGAAATCACAATAAACGTTCAAAAAAAGTTTTTTCCTATTAAAACTAAATCATAAAGTTGACACGTTCATGCAAAACGTGTTTTCTCCAACACCCAAATTCAATCAAAAGATGTTTTGTCCTCTCGACCAATCACAGCGTAGAAGCCGTCATATTGAATTTGGACAAAACGCATTTTGCATGAAAATTGGAACTAGTATACTTTCTTTACTGACTTTATTTGTTAACAGTTATTTTTAAATACCAAATTTATTATTAAAATATATACGATGCAAGAAGATAGTGAAGAGTAAATTGGACAAGCCAATATTGGCTCTAGAAAAGAAAAATTCACGGGCGGCAAACGATCTGAACCCAAAAAGAAAATATATTCTACATTTAGTGGATGCAACGTTTTGACACCTTATTACAATATATTCCCAGCCTGTCAAACTGAGACAATATACTACCATTGCTTCCTCAATACAAGCAGTGCCTATAAAGAGACGACCATGGCAACCCATTTTTTTATAATTTCTGCATTGTTGTTCCTGATGCCACAAAACCGTGTCTCTATAACTGGCCAGAAGAAAAAGCTAAGAAAGGAAGCCAAAAAATGCATCATCCTTGCTACACCATTTAAAAAATGTACAAGGAAAAACAGTCTTCGACTGTTGTGTGATAGATGTGTTTCACAAAATGTAAAAGATATTATTGCCCAAACAATAATGCATTTCATATTCACGGCTGAAAGAATAATAAAAAAAGTTGAACTGTATTCCCCTGTACACTGTCATAGCTATTTACTAGCAGTCCATGTTTTTAGTTCAGCAGATAGAGTGCGATGTGAAAAACAACCCATTTTGATTCCGGAAGAATATTAAGAAGTTTATAAGCAAATTGGCCAGGTCGATTTGATGGGCGAAGATTGGGAAATAATGGATCCCTGAATAAAATATATAAAGACTTCTCATTCTTAAGTGATGTAAAACGAACATCATGAAAATAGAAATATCACTACTCGGCAAAAATGTGTATTGTTCAGAGAAACGCAGAAAAATACAGCTGCTAAGTAAAAAAAGGCATATTGTATTCCCATTTGCAATGATTCCAACCAAACAAGCTGCTATTAATCTCATTTAATATCGCAAAAAAGAAAAAAATATGCCAGTACATTGTTAAAAATAATTTTTGACGATTGGCAGGAACATGAAAATAGAGGACTTGTAGCGTGGTACAAAAATACAGTATATAAGAAGATATCCTATGTGATGATGGAGCCAGAAGTTTAAACAATATGCAGTGCTCTTTAAAAAAAAAACTGCCGGAACTCAATTTTTGTGAAGCTTTTTTTTATAATTCATCTCCGTTCTCAATTTGGACTAAATGGTTTCCTAATAAAGGTATCTCAAGATTTTTTTTACGATAACTGCTTGTTAGTCAATTGCTTAACTTTTCTTTTAAAAAGAGTGCGGATAGAAAGATGGGGCTAAAACCGGACTAATGGTTAACTAATCGCTCTCGCTTTGCCTTGTTAATTTTAGGATTGGTAGAGTGAGAGGTATAGATATCACAAATACCAACACCTTCGAGAAAATCGATCTTTTAGGTCTTATCTTAGTTATAATAATTCTTTGTTTACCATTTTTACGTTTTTTGTGAAATTACGATTAAAAAATATATTTTCAAACGTCTTTCGATAGAAAAATTTAAAAAAATTCAAAGGAAAATAAAAATTGATTGGAAACATTAAAAATATCGAGAAAAAACGTGCCGGAACGCCGTTCCACCGCATCATATGGGGAAAAAAGCATTGATGATATGTATATAATTGTATTCCCAACCTTTTTTGGGTGGAGACCCCTTTTTATAAAAGCCATGTGACCCGCGACCCCGATGTAATTGAAAAGGGCTTTTTTTTAACAAGGTAATTTTAGATTAGAACTATTTTTATTATGTACGTTTCCATTATAATTTTGGCCGAACACGTCCCGGGTTTCGCCTCTCGGCATCTACCGGTGCTATCCAGTGCGCGAATGCACTCGAACTGACAGGTAGCGGAAGTTGTGTTTGTATATAGACAATAATCTAATCTAAAGATAAACTTCCATCAAGCACCTTCAGTCGAGGTTCTAAAAAGGTAATTTTAGTTGACTGTAGTTTTAGTTTTGTTGTTCAAATACAAAATCGAAAAAAGTTGGCGACCCCCTTGGGGGTCGCGACCCATAGGTTGGGAACCCGTGCTCTATAATATTAATAAAATACAATAATATTAATGACGATATAACTAAAAACTCTTAATTTTCATTCAAATAGTGTTTTGTCCATAAGTTTCATGCAAAAAGTGTTTTGTCCAAATTTCAAACCAAAAAATTAGCTAATCCAAGATTTCTAGATTATACAAAATACGTAGATTGAAATTCATTCCCTTAACAGTTTACTTTTAATAACATTTTTTTAAGAACTTGGGCTACGTTATCAAATGACACGTTTTTCATCATTTCCCAAGTTCAGCATTTGTGTGACAAAACACTTTTTGAATGTTTGCTCCTCAATTATCTTCAGTTAAATTCTCTTCTTACTCGTGTGCTTATTATTTGTTAGATGTGGATTCAAATTAATATTGTGGGATAGTTGCGTAACTTAAATATGAGACCTCACTGCAAACTTTCCTGTTGGTTTTTTTTTTTACTTGGTTTATAAATTAATAACAAATATCTTCTTAGTCGGCAAGTATAGATAAATACCCAAAAAAACATAAATGTTTAGACCATGCAAGTATAGGCACATTGATTTTATTTTTTGCTGGTTATTTCAGATAACTCCAGCGGTGAAAGAATATGGAGACGAAGTAGAAAAAGAAAAACGCTACCACAACTTGCTGCTGAAATATGAAAAGAAGAAGAACGAGGAAACTCTTCAGAAACAACTGGTAAACACTTTTTGTTTTGTGGCTCACCATATTGTCTCTATAAAATATCAAGCATTTGGTTTTATTTCAAGTATAATATTTTAAAAATGATTGATGTCTGTCTACCACCTTTTAAAAAGTGAACTTTGAAATGGTTATAAAGATCTTTAAAAGTTAAGCCCTCTTCACCGAACGCTGCCACTACCTCCACTACTACATCTACCACTCCACTATTGACTAGCACTTTTAGTAAAGAAATTTAAGCCAACATAATTAGCATAGCCGGCATAATTATAAAATTTTATAACAACTACTGATCATCAACCTAAGGACCACTTTCGGAATTTATCTTAGCAATGATGGCGTATCGCTTATCTTGTAGTACTGTACATATCATTTTTGTGACCCCTTTACTTTCCCAGATACACATTAATAATAGAAGGCCAACATTCAAGAAGGCATTTATTTTTTTCTGTTTTTGACTACACAGATGCAAGAAAAATTGAATGATTCAAAGAAAATACTGGATTCTCGCCTGAAGGAGTTCAAAACTAGCTTTGCAGCATTTCAAGAGCTGGAAAAGACCACAGCAAACGCCTTAATTCATTCCACAACCGGAAAGCGTTTGTCAGAAAAGGTAAATTTTGTTTTTGTAGCTCTGTTCTTCTGCGTACTTCTGACGGTTTGCAAACTGTCAGCAAACCATCAGAAGTACACAGAAGAACAGAGCTTTTGTCACAAACAATATGACTGTTTGTACAATCATTGCGTTACCATCTTCCATAACTATTTTTGAAGTAATAAAGTCATTTGTATACTTGCCTAGATGTTTATGGTATACTTAACATATTTATTTCGAAAAAGGTGCTTTATGGAAAACAGAAAGAACTTTATAAATCTTAATTTTTTTAATCTCCAAATTTCTCACAGAATCAAAATACCTAACCCCAGTGGTGGATTATCCTATAAACAAATGAGGCGCGTGCTTGGGATCTCTGAATCTTAGGGGCTTCAAAAATAGCTCGTATATTTTTATATATTTTTAGTATTTTACTTGGAATTTTCTAATACTTTTATGTTACCCAAAAAACAGGGCCTCCCATGTGCTTAATCCGCCACTGCCTCACTCCCAATATTTTATACAAGTATATATTCATAAAACTCGGTACACGATTTTTTGAGTCTGTCAGGTCATAATTGAGACTATTATTTGCAAACATGACTCGTTCCAAAATTGGTGAATGATGAACCATCAATGTAATTTGCTAAGTAAACATACATTTGTTAAGTATTTTTAGAAAGCAGTCCCACACCTGGCAAGATAACATACAAAATATCATTCCAAAGTAATGTAAAACTAAAAATACTTTTAAAATGTACATTGTTTTACATAATGAGATTCAAGATTAATTTTTCAACCATTTTGGAACGAGCCTCAATTAACAGTATACTATTTTAGGTAGTGGATAGATATCTCGCAAGACAATCAAAGAAAATGGAAGATGTTTCGTCATTGCGACTGCAATGCATTCGATACAAGAATATGATCCAAGACACGGAGAAAAAGCTACGAGAACTGAATAAATTGGGTGAAGGATTGCACATGTCTGATTATGAACGTCTGCAGATGGAAAATCAGAACCTTATGAAGAAGTTGGAAGGTATGTTATCATTTAACTTAATTGCATTACGACATTGAAGTTGTTTATTTCAGTTTGTGTAATCATATCTGAGGATTTGTGTCTATTATACAAATATTACGTCATATGGATGCTGATAGTTTCATCGTTATAATATTGTGTAGGATATATGTCAACAATGTGTTAGAAAAGTGATTTTTTTGATAGGTAACAATTCACGAGCCAAGTACTATAAGGTTCTATGCAAAAAATTTTGACGAAACAAAAATAACAAAACGGTTCTTGGAAGACTGCTGCATTACTACTTCTGTTTCATCAAAATTTTTCACATAGAACATTGTAGTACTCGGGTCGCGAATAGGCTTACATTTACACAATGTCACGCAGCAAACATTCAACTGCTGTATCAAAATTAAATTAAATTTTGAAGTAATGCAATAGATCATTATAATGCATCCTATGTACATAAATATATATATATATAAAAATAGCAAGTTATGGGAATCTAATTAAGAAAAATTCAAGTAAAAAGCCCATTCAAATTCGCTTATTTTATTATTGTAGGACTACTTTACAAAATAAATGATCCTCCGTCCAATTGGCTTTTTCACAAGCTATTTGTTTCTTCAGTCCGCATGTTGTTCACAAAAAAGTGTTAGATTGGGAAAACAAGGGATTTGTGACAATTCTTGTATTTATAGGTAAAAAAGTGATTTTCGTTCAATACATAGATTAGATTGATTGGGTTTGTATATTCTTGAAACATACAGAGCAACACCAATATTATTCAATTAGTTTGTTTCATCCATTTCAAAAAATAAAATTTTAAAATAATTGTACATCGTGCTGCCTTGTACTTGACACATTATTGTATGCAAAGTAAACTTATGCCACCAAATGTAAATCCTAGTTTCAGTTACTAAAAACAGACATTTCAAATCATTGACGATTGAAGCATGTCACAGTTTATGTTACAATTACATATTGTCGTTGCGCCTTCGAAATCGGCTATGTGTCTCTTTCAAAACATTACAGGAGAGGCAAAAAACTTTGTGATTTACAAAATCTGTCCCCTTTAACATCGACATATTTTTAAAGCAATGCCAGAATACGTTTTATCATAATCGTTATCGGTTTTGTTGTTGTAAAGAAGCTTTAAAAAATAATATTTCGTTTTAATTGCTTTGTGTGCACATATCCGATTAAAAATTGCACCTTTTTTGGACATAGTCAGTTTCATACACAAGCTCATAAATACCACACAGCTGTTTATTTTCAAATGCATCTCCTGATGAATTAGGTTGACATGCACTTATTAGGTTTTGAATCTTGAATTATAATATTTTTTTTATGGAAAAATCCGATTTTGTAAAAAACATACTCATTGCCGATTTCAAAACGCAACCACGATAAATAGTAAAATAAAATATGTTGGTAAGAACGTGATGAGCAACTGGCCCGACAGCGGAACCTCTGCATGGAATATAATCAAATACTGGCACACATCAAAGAAGAGATGCACTGCGAGGACGAGAGATGTGAGACTGCCGAGCACGAAGTCACAAACGCTGAAAAACAGTTCACGAATGTGAGGAATAACAAAGCTTCTTAATTAGTATAATGCCAGCCATACATTAAGGAACAAATGGTTCCAGAACATGTCTTGGAACACAAAATTCACGTATTCACGCTAGAGGTCTGCACGGGCCAAAATTTTACAAAACTACCCGGTCCGAGACCGAAAAACTCAGGCCCGAGTCTAATACCGCACTTGTTACCCGACCCCGACCCGAAGCCCGAAACTCTTTTCGAATACTTTTTACCCAGATTATCTCTGAAAGTCCTTTTTTTTTTTTTAGCTCACCGAGGAATTTAAAATCCTCAATTTGATATACTTTTTTCCCAGATTGTCTCCGAAAGTCCAATTCCAAAGCCTGGCCCGGCCCGAGCCTGAATCTCAATTGCGCTTACCCGACCGAGCCCACGGGCCGGGTGGAGTAGAAGCCCGCGAGCCAGGCCTGGGCCTGTGCAGACCTCTAGTTCACGCCGTATCGTGGAACATTTCACGTGATCCGATATAGGTTCTATGTTCACCGTCTAAAACCGAGCATAGACCATAATAAGTTATATTGGAATTATCTATGGTATAAGAATAAGCTGTCATAGTGGATGATAAAATAATTGTATTTTAATTGTAGAAAGCTTATAAATGTTAGTAATTAAATTTACTCGCATTTTTGCATCCAATAAAATTAAATAACGTCCTTTCTGACGCAGCACTATACAACATAATCTCAACGGGTGACGTTTCTGTGACCCCTCGGGTGTTCGTGAACATTCCCTGAAACATGGTTCCTGAGAAATAACGTAGATAGTTCCGGGAACAAAGTTCCTTAATGTATGGGCCCTTTCAGCATTACGATCAGTAAAAACTTTTGTATTTTACTTTACATATAATTATATACCTTTTAATGATTTCCTATGGGGTCATAAACCACATCTGATATTTCAATAGTCAATTCACCATTGTTGAAGAACTTGTGCTGATAGTGATAATTAATAACACATCCAAAAAATATCATTTATAAAAAGGGACTGCAAAATTTTGCATGAAGTTGTGAATTTCTTTATATCTACTAATATATGTACATAAGTTTGTGAATTTCAATTCAATTTTGAAATAGGGCATCAGAGACACCTGTTTTTTAGTAACTTCAGCGCCATCTAAAACATTGTGTCTACACAGCCATGATATTAACGCAACAAATTATTTTTATTATTTGATAGAGCTTAAGAAAAAATATTTGGCATTAATTACATTTAATAATTGCCCATAAAATATAAGTATTTTTGAAGCTATAAATCATATGTGATCAACTCGGTGAGAATTGTTTATATACCTTGAGATTAACTGTACGAAATCACCCATGTACAATGTCTGAAATTTTCATTGAAAAAATCTAAATTTTATATTAAGTAATAAATCAAAATAATAAAGAGTAAACCATTTTGCACAAGTAGTGCACTACAACAACACTGCATAATACAGATGTTCTTAATCCAGAAAGCGTGTTTGTTTTGATATTCCTAGTGCTAGGTCTTATTAAAAATGTCTTTGTGGTAACAGTATAAAGTACAATTCATTTATAATAACTAACCGCTTTTAGCAACGTTCGTGTAAAACCTCAGGTTTGGTTTTCGTATAAATTACTATGTAATAAGAAAATCTGCTTACTGTGACGACTGGATAGTACATATGTATGTTTGAAAATTCTAATTCAGGCCCGAGAAAAACTGACGTCTTCAAAGCAACAGCGTGATTCTCTAAAATCGGATCTCGCAAAAGAATATACAAAGTGTGGACTATTGGCACATCAAAACTTACTGGGAGACTACGAAGCCACAATGCAAATGGTAATGGAGATTCATTGTTTATGACTTTTTACTATTTTTAGTAATGATGTTTCACTCATTCTTTGTGTGCAACTCAACTACAGTGATGGTTTGTAGATTTCTTTATTTTTTTTTATCCATGTCCGCTCCCAATGTGGAGCATATGCTCTTCTAATGGAGGTATCTCAACAGAAGTTTTTCTACAAGAATTGTTTGTTACACAGTCACTCAACCTTTCTCTTTTTAAGAAAGTAGTAGAGATAGAAAGGATAAGGCAAGATAGATCTAGTGGTTGGCTAGACACTATTGCTACACTTAATATTTTAGGATTGGAATGGTAGGGAGAAATCTTTAGGATTGAAACATTCATGAAAAATCAGAAATCTATTGAAAAATGCTGTCCGTACTAGGATTTGAGCCAGTGAGTTCTAGCATGGCGTTGACCACTGTGTCATTCCAAAATGCTATTGCTTTATGTTGTTGGACCAGTGGCGGATCCAGAAATTGTCCCAAGAGGGGGCCATTCAATTTGAAAATAAGCATGATACATAAATAATACATTAAAAAATAGATGAAAGCCTTTTTTTATGCAATTTTTTTTGCGCGATTTTGAAATTGCGCGATTTTTTTGGACGGCACCGTAAAAAAATATTTTTTGCGCTAATTTGAGGAACAATTTTTTTTTTCATACATTTTTGATACTTTTTTTACACGATATTTTGATTTTTGGAACCGATTTATCAAATCATATGAAAGTGAGGTTTTTTTACGCGCCACCTTCCTCCAATGTATCGCGTAAAAAAAGAAGGTGTATATAAAAATAGTCAATACATAATTAAGTAAGTATGTATTCTATAAAACATAGTAAACTAAACAATTAAAGAGCCCATTTCAAAATAAAGTTTTAATAAATTATAAAAATGTAAAATAAATTCACCCAAGGAGGGGGCCATGGCCCCCATGGCCCCCCTCTTGGATCCGCCAATGTCTTGGACCATATTTGCTCCCTATGTAGAGCATATTGCACCATGCATCTCAACTTAGACTTCTGTCACCCACCCATCGCTTTGCTTCCTCCCATGACATGCCGGCATCGTTCAGTTTCACCGAATACATCCCTATGGATACTACCTAAACGTCATCATGGATGTCGGAATTCCATTGTCAGGAATAAAAGGAAAATTACTACAGTCTGACTAAAATTGCCTCATTTATGTGTCAACAAGGTTTCAGACCTCAATGTCGACAAATTTTTGAATGTCTATTCTGCACAAATTATTTGCAATCAGTACACCAATCGCCGACTAGTTGGTTTGCCTGCGATGTTATGCGCAAGAATTATAATATGTATTTTAAGTGAATGCACGTGAACCAACAAACAATACAGTATAATAGGGTAAAAATAGCAACGCATTTAGTTCTGCAGTTTTTATAATATTAGTTAATTGCTATTTCGGCTTTCGCCATCGTCACAACTATGTTTTAACTTACATTTTACTCAGCTGAAGAAATTCTATAGAACTAAATACATTGCTATTTTTACCCTATTATAATGGAGTTCTACTAAGTAAATGCCAATTCAATCAATAATTACAGTATAAACAAATTATTAATCCACAATTCGTCAAACTATTTTCCAAAATATCATGACTTTAATGGTAATATGTACATATTCAAATTATTTTAAATGTCTTTTCCATTACTGTGCGTTTACTTCGTTAACATAAAACACAAAACAAAACATAAAACGCTGAGACTTGTTGGCTTAGTTGTTGTAATATTACTTACATCTTTAAAGTGAATGAAATTTAAAAAGTAATTTCCTTACAGGCCAGTGAGCTGCGAGCTAAGAAAGATGTTCTACTGGAAGAAGTTAATTATATGAGAGCCAATATGAAGTCACCAAAACAAACATTGTCATCAGAGTCAGTGACATCGGCATCACGGGTTCGTCCCCGCCTCCATCGCACTGCCAACCTCAAACCATCCATTGGAGATTGTTATCACAAATAACTAACTATTACATAAATTGGTCCCATTAGAGGTTAAGTGAGCCAAGTTTTTTTTTAGAAAAAAAAAGTTAGGTGCATTGTAATATTCTACATGTCTTAAAGTATTGTAAAAATGAAGTTACCTCAGTTAATACACATTGCAATAGTGTTATCTCCGTAAAATAAAAATATGCAATCCACCAAAACTCCAAGTAAAGACGAGATTGTACTTAAAAGTCAAAGTTTTTTTTTTATGATTTTACTGGTTGACTCACTTTACCTCTCAAGAAAAATGCATCAAAAGATGAATGGTAGGGGTTTTCTTAAATAAATACAAAGCATCACATTATAAATAATTATATTTAAAAAAAAAAACAATTTACACTATTATATACAATTAATACTACACAGTCATAATAAAAACCAACGGAGCTTGAGAATTTTAAGCAACTGGCGATACTGGTTAACATTTAACATGCGTTAAATTGCGGATTGGATTAGCTTATACTTTATTTTTGTGTAAACTAGAGAACTCTAACAACGCTTTCTAGATTACATGTCATCATGTACATCATCAATAAATTCATTTCTTTTATGAAACTGGCTTAATTTAGAAACTTATATATACTGCAATCAAGCATAATTTTTAAATCAATAATTTATATTTTTAACACATACAAATGGCAACATAAGTAATGACACAGTTGTATTTTTTTCTGCATTCTCTATTATTATTAATTTTAGTATCATAGGAATATATTCACAAAGTTAGTGCAGATTCTGGCGTAACATTGGATTGAAAGTCAATATGATGTGGTACGGTGAGCCAGACATTGTCAGATTTGTGAAAAAACTCAACGCTGCCGTTGGGCCAGTCATATATCACACATGGATGAAAATAAATCTACAAAATGTCTCACGTTTGCCACCCGTGAAGAAAGTTGAAGTGTTGGAAGACTTGAAGTACCTGCGAGTGCTGGAGGTCAGCGACTGACATAGGAAAGCGTAGGATCAAGTGGAGTGGAGGAGATCAATTGAAGTGACTAAGGTTCACCCTGGACTGTAGCGCCAAGAAGAAGTATTATAGAAACATATAATAATTCCATTTTTATACTCAATTTTGCACCATGACAACTAATGGATATTTTGCAGGAGAGCAAAAAAAATTTTTTTTTTAATAATTGTTTTCTTTTAAGACTATTATTATTTCAATGAATTCTAAGCTATTCATTTCACTGTGCTGAATAATCAAACATGAGTTACTGCTTTGTTTTTTGAGGGTTCCAATGTACAACAACTAATATCATTATAAACATACTGATTATTTTCCCTTCGGTAGCTTTAGAAGTTTACAAACGCACACTATAATTCTACTCTTCTAAATCTTTTGATGTTGTATTTTCTCTTTTCTTGTCTTCTTCTGATTTTTCTGTAGTGTGGCCATTTTCAATATTTTTCTTATGTTTATAATTGGGTGGGTAGCCGTTCTTTTCAGCGTCATTCCACCATTGCTCTTCCCCTTGGGCAAAGAATAGGTAAACTATATTCGTGATGAAGAAAACTCCGAGGACAATCCAGAATACTGTCTGCCATTGCTTTCTTGTTTGCTTGAATGAGAATAAAAATAATATATTATTGTAGGCAATGCTGTATGAACCAGCCCCATAAGTTGAATATTAATTATTTGATTGAGGTGTAAAAAATATGATAGACACATTTCATTGCATAGTGACAAACTGACTTATTCCATATAATTTTTCAAGCTTTCATTTGGCAAAACAATTTTTAAAACACTAAATTTTATGGTTATGAATCGAAACAAGAGGTCGTTTCAAAGGATCTCACACACTAAATGAGTTGTCTGGTACCAAAAGCAAAACTGTTCCATACATGATGTATGGAACAGTTTAACAGTTCTGCTTTTGATACCAGATAACTCAAATACACTTTTAAAGAGATCCATGCAACTTAGAACTATTAGTAAGTATTGTTCATTTTTTCGTCAGTTGTAAAAAGGCTATGGAAAATCGAGAAAAACCTGTGTCAAGTAAAACTTGAAATTTTCATATGCCCATATTTTGAAATTTACAAATGCAGTCAGTTCACTTCCATGACGATGATTTGTTGAATATTTAAATATTTATCATAATTTTGTGTTCTTAGAACACTTGCAGGCACTGCTAATAATATGTTACTTTGTTAAGCCTCTTTTATACTAACTGTGCATCATTGGCTGATTTTTCAGCCAAGCAGAAACATTGCCAGAGCAAGCGCCTACAAGCATATCAGTTTTTTAGCAATCAATTCATTTTTAAGTGCGTTACTATTCACCCGCTCATTTGAAATCATTCTTCAGATCGCTCAGTCAAATCCCATGTGTCGTGTTCATATTGATTTATATTTGGCCAAGATCACTCTTGGTTGGTCTAAATGAGACTTTTGTCACGCAGACTTATTCTACCGTAGTCATTTAAATATACTGATCATTCATTTGAAGTAATCTTCTTAATCTGACAGCATTTTACACCACCTGTAGCTTAAATAAACTTTGGTATACTTTGTCTCACAAAAAGCTATCAAAATATACTCACATCTGGGGCGAGAAGTCCGACTAAATAAGGTGTCACAATGCCTGAAAGAGCACCAATTCCATTGATAAGAGCCGTGGCAGTTCCTGCATAATTTGGGGTTATGTCTAAAGCGTTGACTTTCATACCGCAGTAGTAAGAACCCATGAGTCCCATGGCGATTGTAAACATCAGCACCGAAATAGTTGGATCGCAACCAACATAGCTGGCAATCACAATGAAAATTCCAGGACCCATTGAAGCTGTAATAAATATGTAAGTAATTTGTGTTAAGAGATGTTTCTGACGTTGAGATGAGCCCTGTAAAGGTAGGTTTAATATTAATCTTCGTAATAATCAAGTAATATTTTTAAATTGCCTTATACAAACTTAGTAGCCTCTTTGCAGTTTGGCACGTAAATTTTAACAAACACTAATCACATACATTTCTTAATCAACTCTTGTATGCCAACTAGTTTTTATTCTGAATTGTTTCCAATGTCTTGAATTGTTTTCAGTTTCTCACCTAGATTTATAGTCTTCTTCATTTAGGTATTTTAGTTTTGAGTTAGACAAATTCGCGCAACCAGATGCGATGTAAGACAAAAAAAATATTCTACAAAAATGGTCAATCGGGATAATATTTGTGACGGGACAAAAATATTTAGACGATAGATCGAGAAAAACGGTAAATCGGGGAACGATTAATACGGGACTATTTTACGTTGTTCTTATGGGTGTTTCGCCGGGACTATGCAAAATAAACGATCCATGCGGGAAAACGAACAATGCGAGAACGGTAGGTCGGGGTTCCACTGTATTAGTATACTGAATAAGTATAGTTGGTTCGTTGGTTTTTTTCCTAGGAAAATCTAATGAACAAAGCAAGACTTTTCAAATATTTACCTATTGTGGTGAAAATTTTCCTTGCATTCCTGATGGAGAGCCATTGTCTTCGGATACACAAGTCGCAAAATGCACCAAAAAAGAAAGAGCTGATCCACATAACGAAGTAAGGAAGTGCAGCTAATAAACCTGTCTTCTTGATATTAAATTTCAGTACGTCAGTCATGTACTTTGGAAGATCGGTCACCATGGTGAAATATCCCCAATCATGGCCAATCTATAAATTGTATATAACGTCATCATTCTGACTAAAAATATTAAATAGAAAAATGCTTTCTATTTCAATGTCTGTCATTTGGCAAAATATAACTTTTTACCTTTAAGATAAATTTAATTTCCTGTCGAATCTGGGCGGGGCGTATGGTTACCTTAATTATACACCACTGTAAATTTCACTGGCATATATTATTGATAATGATTATTTTATATCATTGCCACCAATAAATCATAACTATTATTGTTTTAAGTAATCAACAAATAAATAAAATTGTTCAAAGGCTTATCCTAGCTTTAGATAAGAATACAAATAATGATGAGATGAGTGCTTTATGACATACCGCTGCAATAATAATTGCCCAAAGTGCAGTGGAAGATAACAGTGGTCTCCACGGAACTGGTTTTGTTGTTTTCTTCACAATTGTTTTCTCGAGGTAATCTTTCTCTTTGTCTGATATGTACGGATGGGATCTGGGGTCGCTGTACACCAACAATGTCTGTTTTTGAAGAATATTAAAACACTTTTTATATATATATACGTTTATAGTTGATCATAATCTATGTCAATACATTGTACTATCATAAATCTAATACAGATAGGATATTTATTTATATAAACAACACAGAATTTGTTTGATGAATTCAAAAGTAACTTTGTGGGAATTCATTTTTAATATTCCACTGAATGTTTTACTAATTGTGGTTCACTTCTTCAAGAAGTATCTTCAGACTTCAATAAAACGTTGGTAAGCCAATTTTTCACGATTTTTTCATAAACTAGTATTAGTAACAGTACAAGTTTTCAGGAGAGACATGAGTGCTCTTTATTCTACCAGTTTACAAGATGCAGATCTACCACTATAAAACACCACTGGAATAGTTTTGTCCTCAATATCTGTGAGGAAGTTAATAAGGCAGACGTTTCCATCCATGTCACCCTCTCCTTCATACCAAACATACCACATGACCACATTATTTTTTTGCCAACGTTTTTGTATTAGGTTAAAAAAAACCATGAAATAAAATATATTTTGGGGTGTGATTCAATTAAATGTATTGAAATTTTGAGTTCATTACATAAAAAAAGTCAAAATTTACAAAAATTTAGATAAATGTTTTTAGAAAATTAATGACGAATTTCCTTTTGCGAACAGAAATAGACACTTAAATCTCACCAAACATAGTTTTCCCCATAACTCAGCATTTTAAAAATTCAATTAATGATTCATTTCACAGGTACAATATAATAATATTAAAACTTTGCACACAACTTATGTAAAGAATACAAAATTGAGTGATTGTGACCCACATGAACACTACCTTTGGTCTGCACAAGAAATAAGGTAATAAAAAACAAGTGTCTTCATGCTGGGGTCTGAAACTAACTTCTATTAATTAAATTTTAATTGCATCATCTTTCAAGAGGTCTTTTTTCAGTATGTTAGAAATTTATATCAATATAATGTCAACATGTGACTATTGATTGACGCTTTCAAGAATGGGTATACACTGTTTCGTAGACTGTAACAATGACTCAAAATTAGGCCACTGACCTTATTAGGCTTCACGACAACCTTTCATCATTATGTCATCAGCTTTTGCGTATTTTAAAATGAATAATTATAAAAAAACAACATACCCAAAATACAAACCAAACTATTCCAACTGACCCAAATATGTAGAAAACTTTGGGCCAGTTACCGTCTTCTTTCATCACAAACCCCGAGACTACAGTGCCCATGATGTTGCCTATTTGCGCCCCACCAAATATTAGGGAACCCATTCTTCCCCTCTCGTTCTTGGGCACCCAACGTGACATCAGGGCGGCTAAGGCTGGCGAGGTTGGACCCTGGAGATTCAAATATGTAATTTTTTAACAAAGCATACTTTTTTTTTATAGAAATAAATCATTAGAATCATATTCCTTCAAAATTTGGTTGCTTGTTGAAATTTGGGCACTGACAAAAAGCATAGAGATTACTAATAAACATTACCCAATAAATATAATACTATCAAACTTAGTAATATGATCCAAATCTTAATATTCTACACAACCTAGAATAATTCAAAAATCTCCATGTTCAAGTGAAAGACAAATCAGTCATTGAAAACCTTTTCTAGTGGCTAACAACTAAATGGGAAACTGAAAAATATAATATAAAAACTTTATGGCTGTGTTAATTTGCATAAAATTGTTGTTGTAAATAGAGATATTTTTTAGTTTTGCGGCGTGTCATAGGATACTTGGTTGTTATTTAAAGAGAGATCTCTACTTTAAAAAGTTTTGAAATCTGTGATATTAGGCTTACCCAAAATGAGCGATTATGTTGTTTGTTTTTTTTAGTTAATTCATGAGTTTGTTTCCAATATGTGGATGTTTGTGGTGTATGGTAAACGTCGTTGACTTTTGTGACGGTGGTCAGGGTTGAAATCCCACCTTTCAGATCCCTAAAAATCATGAGGCATAATAAGCCTATCTTTCTATCCCTACTCTCTCCGTAAGAGAGGTTGAGCAAAACTTTTTTTGAGATGAACTCCATTAGGAGTCCATATGCTCCACATTGGGAGCGGACATGGTTAAAAAAATACTATCCAATCGTGAAACATAAAACCTAGCCCTCCCTTTTGTAACCTTAGTTTTTTTGGTAAGAAAAGATGATCGTTTGACATACAATCAGTCCTTGATCAATATTATTTCTGCTGTTGGAGTACTCCACTAAAAGTTTTTTTTATATTGAAATAATTATTACCTCTGCTAATCCTTCGACAATCCTGACTGCTATAAGAGCACCTGATCCACCAATTTCGACTATCGCCGGCGTGGCGAGAGTCAAAATGGCCGTTATCAAAATGCCGATCCCAAGCGTGTACTTTGCGCCATATTTTTCAGCTATCATACCAGCCGGCACGTGTGTTATTACATAGCCGTAATAAAAAGAACTCAGTATTACACCCTGTGTGTACTCGTCCCAGGGGTACTGCCCGTGTATCTGAAAACAATCATATTATAATCGATAATGTTTGCATTACTAATTGACTTCCGATTGGATTGGCGCCAAAAATCTCGTGCGAAATGTCAAATGTCAAATTAATATGCTACATAAAATGGCCGACATTGCACTGTCACGCTAAGTATGGCTGTGTTTACTGACGATTTATTTTATGTAGATGCTTTGAGTTTTAGATTATTTTAAATCGTTAATATTTTTATCCTGTGATTGAACAAGAAAAGTCGGAAACGTATATTTCAAAATTATGTTTTTTAAGAAAGAGTTTGAGCTGTACAACACTATGAAATCACGGTTTTGAAGACACTTGACTCGTTGAAAAGATTTTATTTTAATAACATAATTCTTAGTTCGCAGTTTTAAAATAAATAATATAATTAGAATTATTTCACTCAATAAATGGGATCAAATGATTTTAAAATGATCACTCTCTAAGCAAAACCTTGTAGGTAAAACGCAAGAACTTTGTAGGAACTTACTCAGTTGAATTCTTAGACAGTTTTTCTATATTTATTTAATGATTTCATCATTTTATATGACTAAAAAAAGACGTCAATTTTAAGAAAATTCAGAATGTTTTGAATGATGGCGCATCGGCAGTCACATAATCGCTTTTTTGTTTGTTATAAACATTTCTCTCTATTATCATTACGAAAAATAATTCCGTGGTTCAAAAGATGACTATTTCACTTTGATCAGTAATGTTGGAAAAGGAAAAAAAGCCTTGCAACACTGAAAAACCACGAGAAGGTTGTATTATAATAAGATGTCAACTGTGGAAAGGAAAAAGGACGTAGCCCACAGTTTTTCATAGCAGGCTTTTTTGATAATCACAATGTATCAAACTTGATACACGTTCTATCAAAAGACAATTTCTTTAATTAATATTAGATTATGTCAATCAAACACCAGTCTAGAAGTCTCCGTGCACTTTAAAGTTTTGTATAATTCATATTTGCATATGGCCCAAAATAATCAAAACACTTTTTTTCGCTTTCTGTAAAATTTGATACGTGTGGGTTACGTCTTTTTTCCTCTCCACAGACTATGTGAAAAAGCCTCACAGTATTATTCGTTGGATTCCCCGCATTTGGGTCTTCACATGCATCTGGGTCTATGGAATGTCCGTGATCCACTTTATCAACCATTTGAGTGATGGCAATATTCAAGCAGACCCTCAACGTATACCCCACTGCTATGCACAGGAATCCCATTATTCCGACAACCCATCTTTGGGGGATGAAGAATACTGAAAAAAAATAGAAGTAAATTTAATTATTTATTTTGTACGCATGCACAATGGAAAATTCGATCTAAAAATAACTTTTCCGGTTCTAAACTCAAGAAATGCGACCCCAATATCCGCATTTTCTTAAATATCTCTTTTAATATGGGTGATACAATGTTTATAATTAAGGTATTCTTATATCATAGTTTTTTGGACCTTTTGTAGTTTATATAAATACGCGATAACGTGATAATGCGATAACGAGATAAGCGCCCGCGATAAGCGATGGTTCGTAAGATAGCTCGGCTCAACGCGTCAGTTGCAAATTCATATTTGTCCTGGAATGACGTCTTTTTACGCGCAACTTAAAATATGATTATTTATTAAAAAAACACGGATTTTTATTTAAAAAAATGTATGAGGAATGATGCAGAGAGATATTTTAAAGCCCTTAGACTATTTTGTTTTTTGAAATTCATAAGACTAAGGCCAATAATGAGGAAACCACTGGGGTCCCTAAACGACCCCCATTGGCAGAGAAGTATTTTTCTAGTCACCGAGTTTGATACTACATATGTTGAAAAGATAATTGAATCACAGCATTCTAAAAATTACAAAAAACCTTTTTTATAATGATATGCGTTCTAGACTAAAGAATTAATGTTTAATAATATTATATGTTACAAAAATATATTTAATGCTAATCATTGTGAAATCGAACGTTAAAAAGTATGTAAAAAAAGTAATGTAAGTTTATTTTTGTATCTTTTATATGGGGTTTATTGACAATTCATAACTATAAACTAATGTTACTTTACGGCGGCATGAGGGATTTTTTATGACTTCATTGTATGGGTTAATACCACGTTACTCATATCGACTGTGGAAAGAAAAAAGGACGTAGCCCACATATAACAAATTTTAAAGAAAGCGCAAAAACCGTGTTTATGCAAATTATGAATGATACACACACAACCTTGAAGTACACGGAATCTTCTAAACTGGTGTTTAATTGACATAATCCAATATTTACTAAAGAAAATGTCTAGGAAAAACCTTTATTTCAGTCTTTTTTCTTTGTTTTAATTTTTTACAATGTCATTTTTTCAAACTTAAAAGCTAAATTTACATACTAATTCGGCATTTGCAGCTTACATCTTTTTGATAGAACGTGTATCAAGTTTGATACATTGTGATTATCGAAAAAACCTGTTTTGAAAAACTGTGGGTTACGTCCTTTTTCCTTTCCACAGTCGATTTATATTTCACCCAATCGGAGCACATTTTTTTTAAAAAAGACAAATTTCTTATTGCCGTGTCCACTCAATAGCGCATTATTACATGTATTACATATATTATATAATTATTCAGGTAGTTTTAAAGCTTATTTAAAGATGTTTTTTTTAATATATCGAAACTAAATAAAACTATTTTTACTAAGAAATTTCAGGGCTCAAGAGAATTTTCGTCAATACATAACACGCAACATTTTTAAGGCAAATGTAATGTTTTTTTTATAATAACGAAGGCTAACAATAATACCCCCCCAAACAATTTCATACTATTAGGGTTCATTATAAAACTTTATTAGGAATATCAAAATTATAAAAAAATTACTGGCGACTGTCAAAATATTTATGTAATAAATCTGAGAATAAAACGACAAAACAAAACATTTTTATTTAATATCGGTTTATTTGTTTTCAAGATCTTTATATTTTGTAAATTCGTCAAGAGACATAAAAAAAATACTGAACAATTTTATCTTTAGAATTACCTCAGTTATAAACCATAAACCATGCAAATAAGTGGGTTAAGAGAGACACTAATTTGTTGGCAATAATTATTTACGATAGCCTTAGCATGCACCCACCATTGCGATTCTAAAACACTAAAGAGAACAAATATTTAAAAAAAACAATATCTACTAACTAGGGCTTATACAAAAACCTATTTTTGAAAAACCCGGTTTTCGAATGTCAATATTGTTTGGTTATTATCCGGTTTTCGAAGTTTTACAAAAAAAAAAAAACAATTAAAATAGCGAGAAAAAGTTATTATATATTATTTATTATTAATATTATTATAATATTTTTATTTTGTTTATTTATATGCATAATTATACACAACATGAAATTATTTGGTGTCATCTTCAGAAAATATGATTTGAGAAAACACAAAGCGTCCACTGATTGTTTTGTAACAAAATTTTCTGATATCGAAAATACCCTTTCGCTGAGTAATGATGTGGGGCATAGGTCTTTAAACCATCAAATAAAAGATCCAAATTTTCTGTCTTTTAGTTTATAGACTCGTTTATGGAAAATTCGGCACAATTGTGAACATTGGGAGTGGACATGGTTAATATATAATATGTGTTTTGTTTTTTGTAAACAACATTATCATACAACCATAATTTTGATATCTTAACTTTATTTTTTGTCGTTCAATATAATATAATAAGAATAAAAAAATATAAAAACTGTTTCTGCGATTTTTCCAAAAACATTGTTTTGTAGTTTCGCCATTGTTACCTTTAGCCCTTGACTGTATTCATATCGACTGTGGAAAGGAAAAAGGAAGTAACCCACAGTTTTTATCGATAATCACAATGTATCAAACTTGATGCACGTTCTATCAAAAGGATGCAAGCTGCAAATACCGAATTAGTATCTAAATTTAACTTTTAAGTTTGAAAAAGATGACATTGTAAAAAATAAAACCAAAAAGGAAGACTGAAATAAAGGTTTTTCCTAGACAAATTCTTGAATTATTGTTAGATAATATCAATTAAACACCAGTTTAGAAGTCTCAGTGCACTTTAAGGTTGTGTATAATTCATAATTTACATATGTCACAAAATCATCATAACACGTTTTTAGCGCCTCCTGTAAATTTTTTAATGTGTGGGCTACGTCCTTCTTCCTTTCCACAGTCGATATAATATGTCTCAAATACAACAACTGCTCCTGCGATTTTTCCAAAAACATTGTTACGTAGTTTTCCCCTTTTCATCCTATGACCTCGACTGTATATAATTTGTTTATTGCTTAAAAAAATCAAAATTACAGTACATGCATTACAGCTGACGCCAATTCGCCATGTAGTTGACAAATATAATGAGACAAAATAAATATAATGAGACAAAAAATAAAACTACATAATACAGCAAAATCAAGTTATAAAAAAAAACTCAACAAACAGTTCACGAACAATGTCCAGTTCTCTAGGCAATGAGTTGATCAGTCGAACGGCCCTTGGAACTGGCGACTAATACGTCCTAAATGAGGAACATTTTTTTAGAAATAAAAGCCTTTGGTCATAGTTTCGCCCAAGTAAGAATAAAGAGCATGTAAGTTAATAGTCATGAGAATTTCAGGATTATTAACTCGACCCCGAAGAAGAAAAGAAAAATGCTTTAAGCTTGAAAAATATCTTCAAGCTTCAAGAGAGTGAAACGATAACATTCCTAAAAGAAATTTGGTGGGGTAGTATTCCTTTAATAATAAAACATTGATAACTTACATTTAGAAAGAGAAAGTCTCCAGCCTGTCAACATATTGAGATGAAACTATCTTTTGCACTATTTTCTTATTTAATCACTACAAATTGTTACACGACAATATCATCACATCACAAAAGTCCCTTTATTAAACTCCAATAATTCTACACATAAACTTTCAATATGCTCAGTATTTTAATTAGACTATTGCTAATAATTAGTATTTACAAACTTTCATAAAGTGTGTTATGAGAAATGCATTATCTTTGAGGAAATACAAAAAACACTCTACTATATATGTAGAGATGAAATAATTATCAGTTAACATCGCAAAAATTCTGATTCAACGATAAACAATCATAACTAGCGATAAAGATACGAACCCGATTTAATACAGGGTGATCAAACTGAGAGTTAAGGGTATAATCAAATGTATTTTTTTAGAATACAATATTCGCAACCCGATTTTGTATGTAATAACTGAAAATGCATATTAATAGAAGTTTGATTAATCGTTCTGGAAACAGTTGCTTAACTGTTTGGGTTATCTTGTTAACATTGTGCGTGCTGAAAACCTTTTATGGCCATACTGACATCTTCTGCTCCTATCTATCATGAATTGTGAAAAAAACCATGACTCCGACTCGGGAATTTGATTTTTTTTGCTAATTTATATTAGACAGCTCGAATTTTTCGCTGTTATTACTTTTTCGCAAAACAATGATTTAAAAAAATATTGTTTATAGTTTTCGATAATACATATATTTTTTGCGATTATTGAAAAGAAACGTTAAAATGCCGCGAAAAAGGTGCCAGAACGCCGTTCTAGAAAAGCATTGGTAGTATTAAGCCGCACAATCGAATCAAAATTTTCAACAGTAAGCCTGGTTCTATGATCCGATTTATTCTCCTTCATTAACCACTTGAATACTAAGCGGACACAGGTGCCGGAACATATGCAAGTTAAAAAATCAAATACTTTGTATTCTAATAGAATATAAGTAATATTTTGATGTGTATGTGTAGTGCTATCTATACTGAGTCAACATAGGTTTTTAAAATATCGAATAAGAGTGTATATTAGGCAAAATTATTTTTATCAAAAACACGCAGTATCTCTAGGACATATTAATGATTTACTTGCGCGGTATTCAAGTGGTTAATTAAATAAAAAGATTGCTGACATTTATTAAATAAATGTTTCACGTGAAAAAAATATGTATTATATTTAATTTTAAGAAAAAAACATTTGAGGGCCGCCACAAAATTCGAAAAAGGGCCGCGGGTTGTGCACCACTGTTGTATAAGTACGGACACAAAACATAATATTCTGATTGGATTACAATATGAATTTATTTATCGTGCGGCCCCGTAAGTTTTTAAAAATTTAAATCCGACCTGTTTTTCAAAAAGTTTAGTGACCTCTGCGTTGCCGTAAAACTTAAGCAGATAATTCTTTGGGCACTATTTTTGTATGAATAGAATCGTCTTTAAAGATCTGTTATTAAGACCCCCTCCTCAAAAAGAGAGATTTGGTTCTTTATTATACCTCAAGTACATATTTGTTCTGATACTAAAATGTTATACATTGTAAACATTTGTAAAACTCAACAAAATGCAACATTTTAAAAATATATATGTTTATTTTTTGAAACTTTTTAATCGTTTAGTTTCATGTGTACTATCCATATATAAAACATAACACGTTACGATGAGATCACTGTATGTACATACATTCAAAAACACTTATTGGGTGGATAAAAAGAACCTCGGAAAAATCCAACACTCATTTGCCATATTTAAAACCGCTTTTCAAATCCAATACATTTTAGATTCAAAGATAATTTATTTATAATATTCGTTGATGATTTATATTGTACGTTGAGTTTAGCGGTCTACAGTGACATCTATAATTAAGACAAATTATTAAGTGACTTATTTACAAACTTTCACATAATCAATAAAATTGAGCTTACTATGATTTTCAAAACATCCCAGTTTAGTAAAAAAATCCTTTTTATTTTATTCCAATAAAATCTATCAGTTATATAAATGCACAGTTATACAAATAAATGCATCTTACCCAAAATGCACTATCGATTTATCAAAAATGTAAAATAATGCAGTAAAATGTTTGCCTGGTAGATTTTTCGTCAAGATTTTGTTATTTTGTATCGTTCTACAAAATACTGGCACCATTTAGGCGCTCCCTATGCTTTTCCAACGCTCAGCATCCAAGGTGAACAACCTATTCGCTAGCCCCTAGCTACTGCCCTGAACAAGCAATTGTTTAAATTAAAATGCATTACAAACGTTCTAAATAATATCTGGTGTACTCATTTTTTACACGTTAGGTACGTTTCACAATAACTGTGTAAAGCACGGTTTTGTGGTGGCCACGGGCAAATCTTCATAAATTCCCAGATTTTGAAAATCGGGCAGTGACAAAATATTTCGAAATTCCCATAAGAGCTTAAAAATGCTCAGTGTCTTTTTAACTTTGAGAATTCCGCAAATTCCTGCGTCCTTGAAATTGGAAATTCTAAGAGTTAAAAAAAAGGGTTTCGTGTATTTTCATTTTGAGGATTCCGTAAATTCCTGGGTTTTTGAAATTCCGGGAAGAGCTAAAAAAATGTTGAATAGAATTGAAAATTGTTTTGAAATCTTTCAAGCGTCTCGAAAAAATTATTGTACGGCCACAAAAAATATGAGACCCAAAAATAGCCACGGACTCAAAAAGGTTGAGAAACTATGCCATTAGCAACGAAAACATTAATTTATTGATACACAATCGAAATGTTTTTTAAATTTATATGTCTATAAAAAGTCAGCGAAAACCTGTTTATTTTACAATGAAATTATATTATTATAGTAATAACTGTAAAACATCAAAGTCAAGAAAAATACTTGAGCGGTTTTATCTTACAGTTAAATCATAATAACAAGCATCATTTTAAGATAAGATATACATAGACTAATTATGGTATATTTCAAGAGACAAAAATGATTTAAAAAAACCGCTTTGTGGAGTTATCAGAAAACGATGTTAACGAATAGAGCCATACATGTAACGATTTGATAACGCTAGTACAAATCGTTGCATACAACATGTGTGCGTTCGTTCTCACACTATATCAAAAGTATTGGATGCAATTTTAGTCCAATGTGATGGTAAATTCATGGTTTGAATGATTGGTCAATCACCGCATTGTGACCGTAAATTTTACTCTTCAACCAGCAAGTCATGTATAGAGAATAATTAGACATGTTCTCATTTACACGAATCTCACTGATATTAACTTAATTAAGGACGCTATAATAAGAGCATCCAATCCTGGATCATTTTTGTAATCTCGTGATTTCGGGGATCACATTTTTTGATGACCATAATTGAGTCGCTCATTTTTCACAACTCTTGTCGATTTTAATAACCCAGAATTTCCCAAAATGACCAGCGCGAGAGCTTTTTATTTAGCTCTTCCGAAAAATTTTGAATTCAAAATCCCAGGAATTTACGGATTTCTCCAAATGAACAGCGCAAAAACTTTTTTTTTTAGCTCTTCCGAGAATTTCCAAATCCAAAATGGCAGGAATTTGCGGATTTCCCAAAATTATCAGCCCGACACCTTTTTTTAGTTCTTCCGAGAACTTTTCGAATCCAAACTCCCAGTGACTTACGGTTTTCCCAAAATTGACAGCACGAGAGCTTTTTTTTTTGACTCTTCCAAGATTAATTTTCTGTAATTTTCTCAATCCTACAACCCCGGGATTTCAGGATCACAAAATTAAACGGGATCCTTAGATTGGATACCATAGTTCAAGGGTCGGCAACCTTTTGTTGTAAAAGTGCCAAATATTTTACGTGGGGATTAGTGAGGGCCGCACTTGAGTCACATGCGTTGCGGTGAGAATCTTGCGGGTCGCACCACGACGCCTTGCGGGCCGCTGGTTGCCGTCGCCTGCCCTAGTTAATAAACATTATAAAGACGGTCAATTCGTTTTTTGATGTAACCACGTTATATATTCGACTATTTGTATTAACACCGAATTGAAATGTAAAGCATTTACTCATTAAAGCACTTTTACACTTGCTAAAATCATCCAAATACCGGACTAAAGCATAAAGTTAAATAAAACAATGTAAAAGTTAGTTATGTGAGAAAAACAAATAGTTTTCAAGTCAACAAACCGTCATCAAAAACACGCAAAAGATTATTATTCGTCATTCGAAACTTTTAAGGAAACATACAAATAAAACAATAGTAATTTGATTGCAAAAATTATTGCATACTATTTATTCAATGATAAGTTTTGATTTCTCTGGCTCGGTTATATATTTCAATTTCCCATCTTCAAACAATTCAATCAGGCTCTGTGTAAATTTCTGATGAAGGTTGTCAACCTCTTCTTGAGTCGGGTCCAAATTCTTCGTTACCTCTATAGGCTTCCCGACTGTAAATAAAAAAAACTCATTGAAAGAATGACATTTAATTTTAATGTATTAAAATAATATTCAATCTAGTCTAAGCCTATATATAACTTAACGTTTTTCAGCTGTACAGATTTCTTATTCCAACAGTTATCCAAAGATGATTAGACGAGTAAACGTAGCTGTAAAAATTTTGGTAAACTGTTGCTTATTTATTTGTCTTATTTTCTACCGCTTCGCTTCATGATATTGAAAAAAGTCAACTATCTCAAAACAACGTTTATTGACTTAACCACTCTAAAGCTAACGACCCACCGGTGTGTCGTATACCTACTAACCACACACGCTACCCACCAGTGTGTTGTCATTATTACGACGTCAATAAATATTTTTTAGAGTTTGCATCATTGTAAAAGGGTCCGACATCTCTAAAGGACTCACAAAATATTAAGTTTTCCTTTATTAGTTTTTAGACAATTGCTAGCTTACAGGACAAAAAACGTTATTTTTTTCTAGCTGTTAACGGGTTAAAAATGTCTAGCAGAATACCGACGATATATTCTTATAAGTATAAGTTCTGGGTCCAATGTTTCTCTAACCTCTTTGTAAAAATACTAAAATGATCCTCACCAACGACGGCAATCGGTCGGCGGAATGGAATAAACCCAAATGAGTATTGGAAGAACCCTCGAGCATAAAATAACACGGGAGCAGAGCCTAGGCGTACCCTCAACCAGTCTTGACATTTGCGAAGTATGCTGCCCTTGGGATTATTGACCTGGTGGTAGACGTCAATCTCTCCAAAATCAAAAATTGGAACTAATGGAGTTCTGAAAGAAAGAAAATGTTAAAATATATTATTAATCTTGGGAATTGGAACTAATTTGAATCCCTAAAACAATAATTAAAATGAATAGTTGAAAAACATATTTTTTTTCCTAAGATTGCAAGGGTTAAGATCAAAGATTGATGCAAAAATATGTATTATTCTTTTCGTTTCAATATGGAGAATAATACATTGAATAAAATAAATTAATAATGCGAAAAGAACTATATCTTCAATCAAAATAAAAGAATAAAACGTTATACTAAAAAAAATGGCATTACAGCAAATGCTTTTGCGCCAAATGTTTTGAAGCTGAAAGATCATACGAGATTTACTCGATGAGAATTTTTTGTAAGTCACAAGAGAACAACTCTAGTAGAATTGACATCAAAAACTCACTCGTCTTAGGTCTTAAATTTAAATTGAAAATAAAACTAAATTTGACATTTACCTTAACGGAAATTGAATCTTGACCCACCAAGCTCTAACCACAACTAGACCACGGGCCACTTTATCGTTCTATACTAGGGTGGGGAACCGTTTTATTTCTCAATGCCACGTTCATTTATCTGATTCAACATAAGGCCGCAGTAAAGAAAACGTTGGAACTAGGGTATCGGTAGCCGGACTATTTTCTCGGGTGATTTTGGTATTTCATGTAAAAACCCAGAAATTTGCGGATTTCTTAAAATTACCAGCGAGGAATCTTTTTTTCAGGTCTCCTAACAATTTTCGAATCCAAAATCCGAGGAATTGGCAGTTTTATAAAAAATAGCAGAATTGATCGATCTAGTCAAAAGGCCGCACCAGAGTAGCCAAAAGACCGTAGTTTCGCCATCACTGTTCTAGACAGTATTATAATGATAAAAAAACTGTCAAAAAACACTAAATTTTCATGACTGTGTTCTAAAATTTAAGTATAATGCTTATTTATTTATTGTAAAGCACAAAGATATTTTTCCCTAAATTAACAAATGGCTCGCTGGGTTGAGTAAAATTGAACAAATTGAAAAAATGCCCCTCCAGTCCGCCTCTTAAAACAGCATTTATATGTTATTTACAAAAAATATATATACGAACCCATGTTTCATCGCAACTTTGATGAAACCTTTTCGATTTTTTAAAACAATCCTGTGCTCTCCAGTATTGGCGTGGGCATTCAGGGACTCGGCTGATCCTCCGACTAAAATGACAACAAACTTTCCTTTGCCATTCTTTGGATTTGTCAAATAATCAATACTCTCGGCAGAAGCGTCACACAATCCGGACCAAAGAAATAGTTCTCTTATGATGGGGAACACAAAATTTCCCCTTAATGTCAGCATATGTGAAGTCAATCCGGAAAACAAACTTCCAAAGCCACAGGCATCACTACCGAAGCAAGTAAAACATCCTACTGTCATTATTCCATGAGGATATGCTATCCCGAGGTAGTTTTCTTCTGGATCTAAATCCGCTGTCTTTACAAGTTTGATTGGAAAATAATCTCGCAAGTAATCGAAGAATGAACATTTACACCACCATGCCTTTCTAGAATCAAAACAAAATTAATGTCACACGTGCATTAAACAAAAAATTTAACCTTGTCGTGGAATGGGTATTTCTATTCTTAGTCGTTGTTTCTCAGCCGGGGTCTACGTCGTCCCCTTGGGGGTTATAGCATGTTCCAATAGGGCCACAGAGAAAATATCTGTTAACGGACAGTAGGCTTTTGGGCCACGGTTACCAGTGGCGGTTCCTGACCTAAAATCTTGGGTGGGCTAGAGAAAAGCATATTTCTACTTCACCTTATACATTAATCTACAAGCAAATTAACAAATACTACGATACTACTGCAATGCATAAATTATTATATAATAAAATCAATGCTAATGTAACTAAGAAATAATAGAATAATAACACGGAATCCTTTAATTTGTCTCTTTCAAAGTGAAATAACAAGTACCTACTAAAAGCAATACAGAACTGTCACACTGAAAGTCAATACCTGTCACTTTCATACAATACAACGATATTGGTTTTGTGTTTCAATGCATAAGTATGTGTAATGGGCTGAATCAGTTCAGCCCCCAACGATCAACAGAAGTTTGACAGATTAAAACACAATCCTTTGTGATTGATGACGTTTCCGTACATACAAATATTTAAAAAATCTAATCGTGCTTGATTGCGCCCCAGTGTAAAGAAAAATTTCATGATATTGTCTGTGGTTACGGACTAATCACATTACAGCCCCTGAGTGGTGTTGCCAGAGTGACGTTGCCTTTTCCCTGTGAAGTATTCATAGGGTTATTGTGCCGGCTCAGTTTAAAATTGTAATACAAAACACAATCGGGAATATGATTGTAGGTAGACGTAACATTGTCTTATATTGACAGAGGATAATTAAAACAAAGATATTAAGTATATTCATTTGGGAAAGGTTAGTTACGCTTATAAATGTATTTATTTTGTTCAGCGGCCGAATTGCTGTTCATTTTTATTCAGCCATCTAAAGTTTTGGGTGAAAAATGCAGGTCGGGCTTAGCCCACCTAGCCCAGTACCTAGAACCGCCACTGACGGTTACCCTTAATATAATATTTAACACTTAAGTCCAGTTAGTAGTCCGCTGGATTAATATTGTGAATTTAGTGCTCCGTGAGCCAAAAGGTCTTATGTCGAATCAGAAAAATGAACGCGGCCTCTGGAAAAGAAAAGGTTCCCCACCCCTGGTGTAGACCATAGTTTCTCAAACTTTTTGGACCTGTGGCTCCTATTTAGTTTCCATGTTTTTCCGTAGCCCCCACACCCGTACAAATATTTTCGGGGGTTTTCGAACATTTTGCTCGCTGCCAGATTTCAAAATTTTACCCAGGAATTTACAGGATTCGTAAAATGGAAAGACGCGAGACTTTTTTTAGCTCTTTCCAGAATTTCTCCGTGGTCTCCCAAAACTGTGCTGTGGCTTCCTAAAATTATGTTTTCTTTGTGACTCCCTGGGAACATGCTGGGGCAGCCAAGAGGGCCACCAACCTCTGGTTGATAAACCGTGGTCTAGACCAGTGTTTCCCAACCTTATTCGTTCCACGGGCCCCCTAAATCTAAAAACAATAATCCGCGGCCCTCCTCAATTGTCTCCGTAACTCGTTTTTTTAAGCTCACCGACAAATTCGAAATCCTCAATTTGCTATAATTTTTCCCGTAATCCAATTTCTCGATCCCGCATTCCGCGGCCCCCAATATGGGTAGCACTGATTTGACAGCCTTAAATATATCGATATTTGTTACCCCGCGAGAAATCCTACCCCCCCCCCCCCCCGAGGGGCCGCGGCCCACAGGTTGGGAATCACTGGTCTAGAACTTAGACGTAGTTAAATGTGTTCAGACAAACACTAAAAATGTCGCAGGAGTCAAAACTACTTGCTAGTGAGTTTAATGAATATTTTTATACCACCAAAAACGAGCACTTGACACTTGTCAAGTGATAAAATATGTTATCGGTGTTTAAAGGTTAAAAATAATTAATGCACTTTGTCGTACGCATTAACGTTTTGTCTTTGTTACTGCCACAAGTTCACTTACCTGTTTCCTCCTTTTTGACTGATGTCTATTGATCTCATAATTGACATAAAATAAAAGATTCCAATCATATAGTAATCAGATCTGATTAAAAGTATCAAGATAACATATCCTAGAGTACCAAGATATGTCCACATAGAAATCCATCCAAACGCTGCCAATGTTTGAAGTCTTCTGTCCAATGGAACGAGCAATGGGGCTAACTTGATTCCAAGCAGGCCTGCTATATTCCTGAAATATAATTTATCAGGCTAAGCGTATGCTAAGACGCAGGCAACACAGCGTAGGTGAGTTCATAATTTGCATGTGGAGGTAGGCGAAACAGACATGTGCAACCAGCGTATGCTGTGACAGCTGCAAATTACATACATGCAGTGGCGGATTATCCTATAAGCCAATAAGGCACGCGCTTGGGGCCTCTGGATCTTAGGGGGTTCAAAATTGGCTTATGGCATATAAAAAGAATAACCAACATACTTTTTTTTTTTTTAGAATTTAGAATTATTCATACAATTCAGTCAGTTCAATGCATTTGCGCACTGAGTAGTACCGGAAGATGCCGAGAGGCGAAATCCGGGTCATGTTCAACCAAGATTTTTGTGGAAGTGTGCATAATGAAAATAACACATACTTTTTGTTCAGATTTTTATTATTTTACATGAAATTTGTTGACGTTCTTATGTTATCTATGAATCTGAATAAAATTTACGCATAAAACTACGTTCATAACTAATTTTCGACAAAAACGTCACATAGGACAAATTAAATGTGCAATGACGATATATACAATTCCGAAATAACGAATGAAAAATTCATTAAGTATCGCGTTTTTACTTGTACATAGTTGCAAATACTTTACACGTGCAAAATATCCAAAAACATAATTCAAAATTAATCCGTAATACTGGGTCACTGCTACGCTATTGCAATCTCTTTACCGACTTTGTTGGCTGCTAAGACTAGGGCTTGTCGGTTTTCAAAAACCGACGAAATTTGCGACATTCAAAAGCCGGTTTTTATAATTGGTAACCTTTAATTAAATACTTGAATATCAATCTGTATTATTATGTATTTAAAAAAAAAAAAAAATTACTTGAAATAGGCTATCTTAAAAACTAAGCAAAATTAAATATTTAGTTAATAATCAGAGCAATGAATGCGTTAAAAATATTGTATTGTATTTAGGTTTATTTTGTTTTTTTTTATATTTTTTATCTTAACTTGATTGTTTTTCTTGAGTAGGTATAATTAGTCTACTACCAAATAGGAGCACTAAATAATATTTAAGTATTTTTTTTTAACAAATAAACAAATGTATTTGGTGTTTTAATAAATATTTAAAATTTCCTTCTTATAAATATTAAAAATTATCTTCGAAAACCGGATTTTGTCGATATTTTTTATGATAAAAAATACTTACCCCAGAATCTTTTCTATTGCGTGTGCAATAACTTCAAGAACTTTTATTAATTTGGAAACTCTTTGCATTGTTTTAAAAGTCATGTCGCACAGCCAATGTCTCGGGCGATATTAAACATATTGCTTGAAATGTTTCTTTTTTAGTACTGTAAAAAAAATTAGTGCAAAGTTAAACATTTTTTCTAATTTATAGCTTGCTTTTGCTTGGACTGTTGGAATCGAGAAATTATGTGATAGTTTGTACGGTTAAAATATCATATGTAAGTATGTATTTTAACTCTTAACCAATAGCGTAAATGAGTTGAAAAAATCATAATATTGAATGTTAGGGCAAGATTTCAAAATTATTATATTGTCTGTTGAAAGGAAAAAAGACGTAACCGACAGTTTTTTCAAAACACCTCTTTTTCGATAATCGAAATATTTACAACTCGTTACATGTTTTATCAAAAGGATGTAAGCTGGAAAACTCGAATTAGTATCTTAAATCAGATTTCAAGTTTGAAAAAAGAAGGGCATGTAGAAATTCTGCGATCAGGGAATTTATTAAATTTAACAAATCTGAGACAGCCTTTTTGTTGATGAAGCAGAATTAATCGGTTCTTAGAAATAGACTTTACATATATATTCAGATATTAACAAAGCTTTGAGACAAAAAAGTTGGTTTAAAATTTACAAAGACAAAGATCATATAAACTTTTGAATTTTAAATACGTGTACCTAAACATTGCATAATAAAAGCATTTTTTGAAAATAAATACACATCTTTTTTTTGCACAGTTTCAAAATAATGCTGTCAAATGTTATGGAGCCTATCTTTTATGTATCCTATATTCACTTCATATTTTTTTCATAGCTACTTTTACGTCTGTTTTACATGGAACGTATCCTGCGTGTAGAAAGATTGAGCGCACTTGAAATTTCATTGTTTTTTTGCGGCCCGAAATCATTATATTTTGTTTTTATGCGGCCCGCTAGAAAAAAGGATAGTGCATGCTAAAATAATTTTATCCGCTTCAAGAGCTGCAACAAATTCAAAAATGTTCAAGAAAAATTTTGATATTTTCCCACCCCACGTGAATGTTTGACTAGATGAATTTGTATAGTACATAAAGAATTTTGATTAAAAAAAAAACATCAGCGAAACCGATCTTGATCATTTTATTATAAAACTGTGGAATTAGCTGGATATTTATGGACCTTTTTAAAAACATGAATGTTTATAGTGTCTCAAATCCTCTCTTTCCACCTATTTAATGCTTGAAATAGGATTTCCGTTATTGACAGCGATTAGCAACCTACTATAACCAGACCTCTCTTGAAAAATGAAGTTGAGCTACTTAGTAACATGCAGTTTTTAAAAAAAATGTTGCGATAAACTCCATGGAGGCTACAAATGTCAAATATTTAAAAAAATATTTTTTAAAAAATACAATATTTTTGTGTCTTTCTGTTGATTTTAATTATACAAAATTTGTTTACATTTTTTTAAGTTCTAGTGCATTTACTTTTGATGATAACAATGATGAGACAATTCCACAAAAAACTTGAATATCATTAGATAGTTCTTTACAAGTATTGTAAATACAAAAAGGTTAGTGCAATAAATTATCTACGAATCTAAGAATATAAAATATTTACGAAATAGTATTCATCTCCCATTATAAATTGGCCAACGGCAAAAGAATGAATTACAACATTCTATCGAAGGCAAGACTTCACTACCAATTTATGGTGGCGAATTTATTCGATATTCAAAAAAATACTGGCGGGTAAAATTTGGTTTAACAAAATACAGATGTCGAACGTAGGCTTACGAGTGTCATGAAAGTTTTCTTTTACTAGTAATTCTATGAAAATTAATAAAATATGCAATACCAAGTGTTTCTAAAACAGTGAAAATGTGCGGGTGGTAATTTTCATTGGTCGACACTTGACAGTTCTGCAAAGACGACTTGTCTCAAAAAGTAACTCATAATGTTGAGGATTGCTAAGCGGAAATGGTAGGTAAAGTAAAATGATATTATACAGTATCGCCCTCTTTAAACGAACAACATAAAATATTCGATCAATAACTCATGTAACTGATGCATTATTTTAGTATAACTTTGAAAAATTTAAAACACTTTCATCCAGTTTCCTTGATTGACTAGTTGATTGAACAAAGTTTTGTTCTAGTTAGTTGTGAAGATTGAACTAGTTAGTTATGATTTACTATGGATCGCTAGATGTGTTATAATCTTTTGCAACTTCATGTGGTTTTGAAATGATGTTTCGGCTATTACTTCTGCATCTTTTGTGCTTGCTTTACAATTTTTAAAGATTTTTCCCATTCCGGTAAAGACAACTGACTCGGACTCCACAGCCCTGAAAAAACTATTACACTAAAGCCAATGGCGTTGGCCACTGCACCACAGATCTGACTTTTCGATTTATCCAAAGCCTCCTCCTTCCTTCCGCAATTTGTTATATTGAGTTTGTAGAAATTTAGGCCTCTCATTTCGCTGGACCCTCATTTATTTTATGACTCTGCCATGAGGTAGCTACGCCATTCGATGAATATAACAGATTGTTCGAAAAGTATTTTCGTTTTTTTCGAGCTTTGAGTAGGAGTGTAGGAGAACTTAGGCGTTTCGAATAATCATGAACGGTCGAATTCGATAAATTTAATCTCTCACTGTATGTCTTACGTACACGAAATCTAAGCGAATGGAAAGCGACTCAGTGCGGCACGAAAATGTCAAATTGTCTCCACCGCTATAGAGTGTCCACGTGATAAAACGTGATAAAACAGTTTGGTTCGATATTTTGATCCGCTTTAAGCCGCGTTTCAATCGCGTTCGCAGTGACTTCACCCAGGTAAGATTTAACGTCAGCAATCACGAGTAATCTCATTCTCCAGTTTGCATCAATTAATACCTTTATTGTGTCTTCATCAGCTTCAACAGGCCTTCCAGAACGTGATGCATCTTCGAAATTTTGCAAACCAGTTTTGTCACTGGCGTTCTGTCAATACATATTGTCCATACATTTTGGATAATTATTTTTTTGGTTGAACAGCATTTCAACTTATTCGATAGTTAAAAAGTAAAATATGCCGAAAATGCTGCTTTTCACTTTTCATATTTGAAAGGGTACCAACCAAAAACTACTACGTAAAATCAATCGACGTTTTCCAGAAGCAAGCCTTTTTATACCAGCTGTCAAAATATATAATGATTATGTGGCTTGAATGTGTAGTTAGCTGTGAAAAAGGATTGTAAAAAATAAAAAATATGATTTTGGATTACGAAAATTTTTATTTACATAAATATTAAGTATATTTACAAAAACTTACAATTTATTAACCTATGAATTAAAGTTAATGAAGTTGGAATTTCATATCAATAAGCCGGCTATAGTTTCATCTTTACATAATATGCATTTGTTCATGCATTAAACACTAAAATATCACATGAGAATTAAACCCAAAAAGATGCCAAAAATTTAAAATACTAACAAAATAAATTATAATAAAAATAATAACTGTTACAATTAGTTTTTAGATTGGGTTAACTACTCTAGTATAATACTAATCAATTTAACATACTTAAATATCACGCATTCATGAAATTATTATTTATTTGTACGTATATAGAATACAAAGAAATATTGTAGGACTTTCAAAGGAATGTATTGGTTTGGTAACATGTTTTCTAGCGTGCAACTGTCTTAGATAATTATATTATAATTTTACATTCTCAACTAACTTTTACGATAATTAGCACCATTTATCACTTTATTCGTATTTTACAGTGGTGTAAATATATATTTCGGTAGTCTTGCACCAAACATGCACAACCTTTTTTCTCTAGTGGGGCACATACAAAAATATAGTAATGTTTTTTTAGAGTCAAGTATTTATATATATTGTGTTTGTAATATAATCTAAAAGTTATTAAGGGAGAGCTAAGGGTCACAAAGGCGAAACCACAACAAACAAAAAAATGGGAAAAACGTAGGAACAATTTTGTCTAAATAATTGTGTATTTAAGACAAATTATGTGTAACGACAAAAATTTAATTGAGAAATCAAAGGTTTGTCTTAATAATGAAGTTGTTTTGAATAAATAATATAATAAATGACAACGTAAACATTTTTTTTTTGTAGTTTTACCTTTGTGGACTTGAGCCCGCAATTTGATATTTTTCTGTGGAATTAACATTTGAGAATTGTTAGCGGTTATTAAATGTAAATATTTACTCAAAATATATTTTTATTCTAAGAAAAACTTTTAAAGGCCCCAAATAAAATCAAACTGGCTGCGGGTTGTGCATACCTGGCTTAAATACACCACACCTCTTCGAAGCTTTTTATTGTATTTTAACTTTCCTTTTTCATTCACTCGTTTAGTTTTTTTTTAATACATGTAATATAATATAACTTAATTATAATTTAAAAATGTAATAAAAATATCTCCAAATGATCAGAGGCGTGAAAGATGCACATTTGACTACGTCACAGGGATCGTAAAAGGTGTAAACACATCATTCTTGACGTAGTTAATAACTTTCGCAAAAGTTTTCAATATGGAAAACTTTTATACTTAATAGATACTATATAAACATACACAGATTCCGCTGAATAGGTAAGGTTGCTAGCTTTATAAGTTCTATATTATGATAAATTATTTTTCAAGGTGGCAGTACTTTTCATTTTAAAAAAAGTTTTTAGAAATATGGAATATTATTATTGTATTGTGTCTATCACTCAAGAATTACAAATGTTATTAACCATATCAACAATTATTTCTAAGCTTATTAACACTTAAAAAAGTTATTATATTGTGGACAAAAAATATTTTATTTTCTCAGAAAATGGTTTATAAATTATGTGTTCTTCAAAAACGATATGTTATATTGTTGCAATCTCTAGTCTTCAGAAAAATATGGATATATTTGAAGTAAAATAACATTACATTCTTCTTCTTTGATTAGAAAGCTATACACTAAAATCTTCGACGGTTTTTAATTATAATTTATGATAACTATAAATCAAAATAATATGTCCCTTCAACATTTAAGTAATTTACCATTAACGTTAAATTTGAACATATTTGTTTTTAAGTAGTTTTTCATAAATTTTATAGTATTCTTACAAATGTCATCAAGTTATTGTAGATAAATTTTCAATACCACAATGTCTGATTTTATTATTTATGGGATCGACAATAATCTAATACTGGAAGCATTCAACTATTATTTATTCTACGTACATATCTTTAACTATGCCACAATTAATCTCGGGGTAGAAATAGGTAATCTTTAAAAAAACAACCAATATTGATAAAAGATTAAATTACTGTGTTTTGTTTACCTCTAATAATTATTATAAATACAAAAATCACATATTACCGTCCAACTTTGCTTAAAAAGAAACAGTTTTATGCAAATAGGCTTAATTTGATTAAAAATAACCTAAGGCACTGTACATTTCCAAATTATTTTTATGATTGTCAATTATTTGTTTTTAAAACTAGTTATTGAGTCTCCTTTGATGAAAACAGATTTATTATTTAATGTAAATTAGTGAAAAGTTATATATTTCATTTTTCAATTGAATAAAATATTTAACAACTTACGTCATTTTAATTTTGAAACCAATAAATAGCTTTTAAACATTAATAAACATATATTTCATTAATGAAATAATCATAATTTTCTTAACAATGATCGAAATTTTACCGTTGGTTTATAATTTGATCATAAACAGTGCTACGATTTCATCTCCAAATTTCGTCAATTTGTTCCAAATTAAATACATTTTATAACGATCAACGTATAAAATTGCTAATTTGTGTTAACATATTTTCATTTGTTCTTTAGATTTGATGTATGAGTAGCCTAGAATCATTACCCACATTCTCAAAAACTCGAGTTTTGATAAAATCGTAAAAAATCACAGTATTTTTTTTGGACTTTTAAAAAGTTATAAATTAGCAGGAATATTCATTGAACGTAAGCAGTGGTACTTTCTTACAATATGAAGTATACTTTTAAGCAATGAAAAATAGTAATTGCCGATTGGTTGATTTTAACCATCTCATAATATTATTCATTTAAAAATAATAACTAAAGCATCAATAATGATCTTTAACATTGGTTTTTACATTCTTCAAAGAATCATTTAGTAGTCAACTATTGTATTTTTCATTAATGTATTAAAACATTTAGAATCACTTGGCGTACTTAATTTAAAAATGACGAAAATGAAAATTGTGAGTTTTGATTCTAGGCGCCTCATATTCAAAAAAAGCAAACACAATATTAACATTGTTTCACAATGGCTTTCCACTAAGTATTAAACAATGATATTATTTTTTTTATACAAAAAACTATTGTTGATAACTTACTTTTATAAATAAAATTTCAATACTTGAAGATGTCATATTTTTTTATATTCTTATCCCTGTTTAATCCTTTTTCTTGAATCATATTAGTAAAAAATCACGACTAAGAGTTCTTCATATAAAATTGTCTTTAAAATTCCTATGGTTAAATCACGGGTAATTTTATAATTTCGTAGGAATCACAGATACTGATAGATTATCTTCGTCTGTTCTTTTGACATTCTCCTCCATGACTGCACTTTCTTCGTAGAACCTGGCTCCTTTCCAGTTCGCTGGATATCCATGCTTAGGAATATCATTCCACCACTGCTCTTCTCCTGAAGCCCAGATCACGAAGATAAGGTTCGTTATCAAGAAAACACCGAGGACTATCCAGAAGACGGTTCTCCACTCTTCGAGATTTGACTGAAATTTAATAGTGAATATGCGATAAGTATTAACGTGGATAAATTAAGGAGTCATATAAAAACATTCCTGTATTTATAACACAATTATCTATTAGGAACAGGGCTGGTTTCGCTCATTACGAGTATTTTCAAGTTATAAAAGTATAGATTGATACAGAACTATGTATACCAAATAAATAATAAAACTAAATAAAACAATTTAAACCTCTGTATCAATTAATGGTTTATTAATTATGATTATTAATTAATCATTATTATTAATTGAAAATGCTCATGATGAGTGAAACCAATCCTAATAATCTTAACCGGATGGCTGCCACAAGCGTCTTAAGACGCGAAAATTTCCGTGAACGGTACGCCAATCATACATAAAATGATGTCTTTGGACGCACGCTTTGAAAGGGATTTTACTAACGTAAATCAATTATGTTAAACATACAACTGTGTCGAACACACTACGACATCTATTGGGAATATCGTCCTATACTCACAATTGAAACAGTTTTCGTTTTTACTACTTGAAAAAACGATAAATTAAAAACTATATATAATTGGAATTAAACTCGTGGCGTGCGAGGTACCGCCATACATACACCTGCTGGCAGTTAAAAGGTTAATAAACAATTATGAAATATGTACAAAATACTAATTT
Organism: Himalopsyche anomala; assembly: GCA_031772345.1. NCBI lineage: Eukaryota > Metazoa > Arthropoda > Insecta > Trichoptera > Rhyacophilidae > Himalopsyche > Himalopsyche anomala. The sequence continues at coordinate 6,391,147 of CM062840.1, forward strand.
ATTATTTTTAGCATAGTCTTTAAAACTTCCTACGTAATTCTAGTGGAACCAAAAACATTGTTATTTTGACTTTATTATTTGTATATTGATAAATATGGTGCAATTATTAATAAGCCTAATTTGCCTAAACTAAACCGAAGCTTGACAGTAAAAAACGTAATTGAAGACCTTTCGAGATATGCACACTTTAACACTGCAAATTAACACACAATGAAGATTATTTGATTGATCATATCACATGTATGAAAGTCCTAACATCAGTCAGAAAGGAAAGTAATCTGAGAGAGACGACTATAAATTTGCTTATTTATAACAATTCCTATCATTTATAAATACACGAAATTTCTGTAGTGTATTAATACTTGACACTTTTAACAAATTAATCTGATTGTTAAGATACTGTTGTTGGACGACAATCAATATCATTTTAATAAAATTGCAACGTATTTTATAGATACGTAATTTAATACTCTTATACTGGAAAAATATACGTGTAACAACTATCAATATGAAATATTTTACTCACATTAGGAGTAAGGACTCCAACGAGGTATGGAGTAACGATGCCTGACAGAGCGCCGATTCCGTTCACAATAGCCATAAGAGTTCCAGCAAAGTTCGTACTCAGATCTAACGCATTGACTTTCATTCCAGGGTAGAAGGCACCCATCAATCCCATACCAATAGTAAAGAAAATCACAGCGTTAATTCCACCTTGTTCTCCTTCTCCAGCGTACGAGGCGATGATGATGCAGATTCCGGGTCCAATAGCAGCTGTAAAAATAAACAATCATTCAATTGTTTTAATAAAGAAAGATCTAACTAAGTCTATAAACTATTTTCTCTGGAAAACAGCTAATCAGGAATTATTCTCAACAGCTCAGTTGCTTTACCCTAAAGAGCGATTAAAAAAATTATACAATGGAAAACTTCTACCAGTTTAAATCTACTTGTTTTTTTTATGAGATCGTAAAATTATGAAATTCAGTTTAATTGCAGTAAGTGTGGCCTACTGTTTTAAACTTAAGTTGGACTGAATTTGCTTCCTTTATTTTCGTTTATTTAGTTTTCGTGCAAAAAATCATAATTTATAATCTAAAACAGCGATGAGCAACATGCGGCCCACAGGCTCCCTTAATTTTCCTAAAAGCTTGTCATTTAAATTGATAAGAGAAAACGATCATTTTTTTCAGGTTGGAAGTATTATTATTAATTTTTTTAACCATGTCCGCTCCCAATGTAGAGCATATGGACTCCTAATGGAGTTTATCTCAACAGAAGTGTTTCTACGAGAACTGCTTGTTACTCAGTTGCTCAACCTCTCTTTTTCCAAAGAGAGTAGGGATAGAAGGATAGAGCTAGGACAGGACTAGTGGTAAGCTAATCGCTCTCGATACGCCCCGTTCATAGGATAGGATGGGTGGGAGAGAGGGGAATTCAAGACATCACATACATCCATGCCTTCGAACAAAAATTTATAAATCGAATGAAAAATCAATTTATAAAACTGTCCGTACCGGGATTTGAACCTGTGCCCTCCGTAACCAAAGCCAACAACTCTGACCACTCGGCCACACAGGCATATTATATTAGGTATAATTCATTATATGTATCATTGTACGTTTTACGATGTAAACAGTAATCTCTGTTAACCCTTGTCAGATAGGTGCGATAATTTACGTACGTCTGTTTTAACCGAATTCCTTTTGTTAAAATGTAAAGTATTTTTTGTACTAATTCCACATATTAAATAAACGAACAATACCACGAGTGTTATCGTCGGTTGATGACCCTCGTGATATAGCTCATCAGTTCGTAACGATCGATCAGTCGACTCACCAATTGTTGTAAAGAATTTTCTTGAATTGGTAACGGACAGCCAGTTTTTCACGATAAACTTATCGCAAATCCAGCCGAAGGCAATGGAGGTGATCCACATGACAATGTATGGAAGGGCTGCAAGAATTCCAACCTTCAAGATATCGAAGCAGAGAACCTCTTTCATGTACTTGGGCAAATCAGTTACCATGGTGAAGTATCCCCAATCGTGCCCAACCTAGAATAAAATAAATTCATTTTAATGCAATACTTATATCTAGATACCCTCACCTGCACGAGGGCTTATTTACTATTTTTGATATTATACTGTACCAAACACGTCAAATAAAAATGGTTTCGATATTTACAATTTACATGTTTGATAGTTGTGCTTTAAAGCAGCGGTTTCCAACCTTTTGAACGTTACAGACCACCAAATTTACAGTTTTAAATCCATAGGAACACTCATATTATCTATTTTTTAAAAATAACTGGACAAACATATTAACGTGAGTACTACGAATATAAAAGTATATTTGTACAAAAAACTGCTATTTCGCTTGTTTAAATTTAAAAAAAAATGTTACTGCATGTTTAACACTCGAGTACCGAAACATCGAAAATAGGATCGAGGAGCGAAGTGACCCCTGACAAATTTCCGTAATATTTGCACTACATTGATTGAGGTATCATTGTAGATATCAGTTATATATTATTGGTATTTACCAAATAGTTTAAATAAGAAGATTTTTTATGTGAATATACTGTTAAAAAAATCTTTACCCCAACAGCGTTACTGCGACACCTCCGCCGATCACCATTTGTTTCATTTACCACTGGTTGGTTACTGCTGCTTTAAAAAGACTATGCTGAGCATTTTTTCTGATTCTAATTCTTTTTTAGTTTTAGATAAATGATTTCGAAATAAATTTAATTTACACACTTGGGAACCATCAATCTTTCCAAGACGAGGAAGAAATAATTTCATTACCTGTGCTGCAATCAGAGCCCAGAGCGGAACAGATGTGAAAATTGCCCTCCATGGTGTGTGTGCGTTTCTTGTTCTGGTTCCTCCAAGGGCTTCTTCCAGATATTTCTTCTCTTCGTCTGAGATGAAGGGATGAGATTGAGGGTCGTTGTAGCAAAGAAGGGTCTGAAATTAAAGGCAAAGAAGTAAGTAACCTATTTTATTTATTGAAGCTGACCTAAAAAAAATGTTTGAAGCATGTGCAGATAATAATTTTATGTAAACTATCATCTTCATTATTCACTGTGGTAATACCATCTTTGGGTTGCAGAATTTTTCCTAAATACTTTGTAAGTCTATGTTGATTAACTACACGCAAAACAAGGAATATGATTCGATTTACTGGAGCGTAACAAGGATTGAATACTTTTAAAAACTATCAGAGTCATCTAGTATCAAAGATGGTCAATTCTCTTTTTATAGTCACCTCTTGTGAGAAGAGAAATTCAATGGCATTCATTGTTTTCTATTTGTCTTCAACAGTTTTTTGATCGACTTTGACACGAAATTCTAGAGCATTGAGTATCTGTTATTTTTGTTTTAGTTCGTTTATACTAGGGCGGGCTGGAGGAGTTTGGAGAGGCTCGCGCGAGCCTCTTATTAAATTTCACTCAGGCCGGTGAGCCCCTTGGTAATTTAAGAGGAAAACAATATATTATTTACGGCAGCTTCAGTGTACATATTAGTATATGCTTAGCCATTTACATTGATAAATTTACAGTGAATTGCATATTGTTACATATTACAAGTGTATTAAGTAGACATCGATTGCTAATTTAAGTACATATTGCATATAATTGCATAAGAGTGATAAAAAAATTCACTCTTTCCCAGAACACCGAGAATTGCTTTGGGACTAAGCGAGCCTCTTGTTAACATATTGGCAACTCACCGCTGCGTTTATATGATTCTGAAACATTCACACCTTTTCGTTGGCAACGATGGGAAAGGAGTTCAAATAATCAAAACATCAGCGATGAAGACCACAAGAAGAATTTTGACACTTAAGTGTCTTAGGACTCAAAAATATCCAAGAAAAAATGTAAATACAACACCGAAAAAATATTTTCATAATACTCACCCAAAGAATGAACCAAATTATTCCAATTCCTCCGAAGAGGTAGAACACAGAAGGCCAGTCACCGTTCTGAAGTATCAATCCAGAGAAAAGAGTTCCAGCAATGTTGCCAAGCTGGGCGCCACCAAATACTATAGACCCAATGGTTCCTCGTTCAGATAATGGAGCCCACTGAGCCAACAGAGCGTTCAAGGCTGGGAAGGTGGTACCCTGTAAATTAAAACATCAATTATTTAATATCAATTGACAATAACTATATGAAAAGTCTGTTTTTTACATTGTAGTACACATGCAGGCATCACCATTAGTTCGATTATCACTTAATGTGGGATTGACTCGAGATATTTACCATGGGCCTCCTCTACATTCGACTTAATGCCTGATATCAAGTGCTGATTTGATCTTAACCTCGAGCAACTTTGAGATATTTGATAATCTTGCAATGTCAAAAGTAAAGGAATGATGTATTTTCGATTTCAATAGTTAATTCAAAGAGAAGTGTGTTTGATTCTTTTGCTGTGGAATGTATGCAGTCTGTCATGTATTCTTCAGTATGCAGATTCGATGCAAACGAAGTGCTTGTACATACAATACAATGTTATTTTTTCATTCTTCTTTTTCATACGCTTCGTATTTTTTTAGGTTGTGTTCACTCTTAATATGTAGCAAATGGACTGCAGATACAATATCTCAAAAAAATAAATTTAACGAGAACTGTTATTGAATCAGTAGATTAGCCTCTTTTTTCAGAGACAGTAGAGATAGAAAGGTAAATCTGTGACATGACAAGTAGTTTTATTATCGTTCTGAATAAAGAGAACTTGTAAACATAACAAATCGAGCACAAATCATTGAATTGATTGAAAAATCATTTTTTTGAAACTGTGCTTACTGGGTTTTAAGTAGAGCTTTCAATCCCGGGATTAAGAATCCCGATATTCCGTATTTTGAGGTTCACTAAAAAATATAATAAAAGTAAAATAGAGCTAAAAAAAAACCTGGGATGGGACACCAGTAGACGTGAGTTTTTGAAAAGATGGAGCTAAAAAAATTCTCGGAGTTCGGAATAATTCTGAAATCTGTTAGGACGACATTTTTTTTTAGAACAATAGTAAGTTTAATCCCGGAATCTCGAAAGCCCGAGTCCTGAAAAAAATGTCAATCTCGGGATCCAAAAAAAGGGGTGCGGGATTGGATGCCCTAGTTTTAACTCTTCGGATACCTAACCTAAGTAACTGATCCCAAGAACATTGATCACGGACCTGAATGCGTATTACGCGGAATAAAATTTCTCGTTATGGGCGAATTCATTTGTTTTTTCTTGATCGCTATTGAATTGTAAAAAGCAGTCATGTAATTGCTGGTGGTGAGACTAAAATAATTACTGTGGAAGGTGAGAGATTTTTAGAGATGTTTGTCAACCGCAAAAACCTGAATTATTCAGGGAGGACGCTATGGATCTAAAATTTCCATTACAAGTGATTGCCTTGGGGGTTATAATACTTCGGTGAATGGACGTCGGGCGATAGTGATGACGACATTTCAACTCACCGCGCGTCATTATATAGTACAAAAACAAAAGAACCGGTTTCTCTCTTTGAACAGATCTTGCTATGCTTAAACTGAGTGGTGTTACTTAGCATAATTAGCAGACGGGCGATTTTAATTTTTTGCAAAAATATGGCGGCCGCTCCGGATGGATGGGTGTCACGTGCGAATAAGACATTTCATGTGATCAATCAGTTAACATCATTTCAAAGAATATTACTAAAAATATATCCACTTGTTGTTTATTCGAAATACATATAACAAATGTTGGCATCTTGCAATATACTAAAATAAATGATAAAACAGTTAATTATTAAACCATCAAACGATCCACTACTTATTTTCCATGAATTCGGCGGTAACTTTGTATCAATCAGTTTTTCATATAAAATATTATTTTAGCTATATTTTATTACACTTTTTGTGAAAATATTTGTAGCACGTATTTCTTTTGAAATCTGAGCACTTAATATATCGTGATATTTTATCCATACAACAGAGTTTGTCTGAAGCAGGCATTCACAGCTAGGGTATCCAATCCCGGACCCTTTTTCCAATCCTGTGATTTCGGCATTGAATTAGATGGGGATTGAAATCTAAATTTATTAATCTGAGATGACTTTTTAATTATATGTTAGATGTGTTAAACATTTTAATTTTGTGCTATTTTAGAATCACTTTTAATGTAATTGGTATTTTCTTTTCAATGCCAATTGTTGTATATAACTGTTCATTGTTGTATAAATAGCATTGTTAAATTATATTTCTTATCAGTTGACGATGCTCGTAATGAGCGAAACCGGTCCTGACATATTAAATAAAGTGGAATGAAGTACAAAGGAATATTGTGTTTTTACTAATATAATGCCTTTCCACCAAGTATTGACAGTGAACACCCTAAAAGTGAGAAAAACAATAGATCAGAAACGTTTTCTCATAGCAATTGACTAACTTCTTTCCAACTCAGATAACGTATCTATTAAATAATTGTTTTGCTTTTTTCTTTTAACATATTTGTTAAAGTATCTTACTGCTAATAATTGACACCTGTGATAAAAAGTGATTTTGTTTTGTTCATAAAATATTTTAAAAATATGTTTTCTACTGTATACTGCTAATCAGAATAAAGTTATCACAAAATATGATAGTATACGTTATCGATATCACATTCTTTTCAACACACAATGATTTCTTAAAATTTTTGTGCCAGATCAACAAAAATACAACACTCATGACTAACCTCTCCGAGTCCTTCAAGCACTCTCAAAGCGATCAGGGCATTCGCACCTCCAAGTTTGACGGTTATCGGAGTCAGCAGAGTGAAAACGGCAGTGGACAAGATTCCAAGTCCAAGTGAATATTTTCCGCCGAATCGTTCAGCAATTATTCCACCAGGCATATGTGTCACTATGTATCCATAGAAAAACGAAGATAGAATCAGCCCTTGTGTTTTCTGATCCCAGTTGAACTTTCCTTCTTCCACCTATAAAAAACAATATAACATTTAAATTTAAAAAAAACTAATCAGTTCTGAAAAACGAAAGATAACCGGCATTCTAAATAAAAGAAACAAAGCTTTATTTCTAAATTAAAATGAATGACAATAATTTTATTCCAAAACTTTATAGGCAACAGATTTAATGTAAATAGAATAATCGGTTATTAGATTAATATTGAATGTTTGTCCACTTGTTATAATACATGTAAAACATGCTTCGTTTTCGTAGTAGGCTTCTCTACACATAACTCATCGTTATTCTATAACTAGGCAGGGTTTCTCAAACTATGTTCCGCGGAACACTGGTGTTCCACAGAACTTGAATAGGTGTTCCACGAACACCCACATAACTTAAAAACTACTCATGCTGCAACCAAGTGCAGAAACAGACTCGACACCGCACCGTTTAAAAATAATAAGTGTTTTATTATTTATAAGACGTATTTTTTTATACTATTATGAATTACCCGACCTAAAAAATAAGCCAAGTATTCCCTTAAAATTGTCGGATTTTCAAAGAAAAAGTTTTGCAGAAAAGGTTTGGGAAACTTTGAACCAGAGAATGCTTTCACAAAGTGTGTTCCGCGAGATTATTGTCGAATCTTTTTTTTTCGTTTTAAACAATCATCAATTTCAATACTTTACTGGCGTGACAAGGCAATAATAGTTTCACTGACAGGATGCCACGTTGCTATAAAAAATAATTCATTCCAACTGAATTTAGTACAAAATTATGGAAAAAAATACAATAAAATTGCTTGCCTACGTTGTGTATTGTAAGTAAGACCACAATTCATTTATTTGCCATGTAGGTATTATACAAAAATATATATGTACTTAAGCACACCAAAGGACACCTTCGGGAACTATTTTATTATTAACCGTTTGAATACCGCGCAAATAAATCAAACATATACACTCGAATTCGATATTTTAAAAACCTACATTGACTCAGTATAGATGGCACTACACATATTCATCAAAATATTACTTATTTAGAATACCAAATATTTGTTTTTTTTTAAATCCCGAATACACCCGTGTGATGTTAGTAAATCGGAGATTTAAGTTTGATTTACTTACATTCGACTGTGGAAATAAAAAAAGACGTAACCCACACAACAAATTTTGCAGGAGACACAAAAAACGTTTCTTGATGATTTTGGTCCAAAGGCAAATTATGCAATATACACAGTGCATGGAGACTGATAAACGGGTTTTGAATTGAGATTATACGATATTATTTAAATATTTTTTTCAGTCTTTTTTCTTGATCGCAATTTCTACATGCCCTTCATTTTTAAACTTCAAAGCTAAATTTAGATACTAATTTGGCATTTTCAGCTTACATCTTTTTGATAGAATGTGTATTATGCTGTGATTATCGAAAAAGCTGTTTTTAAAAAACTGTGGGCTACGTCCTTTTTCCTTTCCACAGTCGATAGTATAGTAAATTCTTAACTCCCAGAATCAGGTTTGAAACCCTGCTGGCAACGTTGTAAACAAAGAACAACCATATATGTTATATTACGTTCACTTTTATCAAATCACTATTTTCAACAACGAAAACAATTGCAAGCAATACTTCAAATGTTCAGTTTTAAATATCGAATCACGTTTACTTTCCTATTGATTCGTATCCACATTTTGTAATGCACTATGACTAAGTCAGTTCCAGTTGACTGATTTGAATCAGGCTTCAATAATAGAGGTCTCAGCGGCTCGGCCTACATAGGAATTCCAAAAATTCAATCAACCAAGTGTCATCTAATACCGGCTTCAAAGCGTTTCCTGTTTGCCTTTATTTTTAATGCTAGCTAATTTTGCATTGTTCAGCCCACTGACGGAGGTTACAAACAATGATAGTGATGGCGAACGATACTGATTCTGCGATGAATCATTCACAGAAAATAATAAATAGTCATTATCAAGCGAGCATTTTTTTAAAACTTACAAAAAACACGTTATCTTAAGACAGCGATTTCCAAACTGGGAGGCGCGCCTCCCTGGGGAGGCATGGACTATTGCAAAGGGAGGCGCGAACAGTCCAACATATTTATTTACCCTTTAAAACGTGTCTTTATTACTATATGAAATAAAGTATGGGGAGGCGCGAAGATATTTTTTTCTTCAAAGGGAGGCGCAATGACAAAAAGGTCGGAAACCACTGTCTTAAGATGATAGATTATTTTTTAAGTGTGAGTGTATAGGCCTACAGCGACACCTATAATTAAGACAAATTATTTAGTGGCTTATTTACAAACATTCGTTTAATTGATAGATTCTAGCTTAATATAATATGATTGTTAAAACATTCGAGTTGAGTTAACCATTCTTTATTATTATATTCAAATAAAATGTATCTGTAAATAAACAGGGAGCCAGTGGCGTGCTAAGCAGTGACCTCCTATTTTTTTTCAATAACCGCATTTACAACAAAACGCACTATTTATTTTTGAAAATTTTATTAAATATTAACAAAATCAAATAATTTATATTAACACTACCTTTTTATTTTTTTCAAACTTTTATTGGAAATTCATAGTGGATTAAAACGTGGAGTCGGAGTCGTAAAAAACGAACGAGTCGAAACATTAAAAAAATATAGATTTAAGATTTAATGATGTGTATTCAAACCACAATAGTTCATAGTGTTGACATTGCATGCTTGGCTGACTATAGATGATCTAATGGAATACATATATAATATAAGTTAAAATGAAATTACTGAATAATTTATTCGGATTTGGAGTCGGACTATACAGCCTTGAATTAAATATTGAAACAGTAACTGTAAAGGGGAGAATTTAAAAAAAAAATGGTAGTAGATTGAATTTAATTTTGTTAACGTTTACTTAAATGTTCAAAAATAAATACTGCGTTTCGATTGAACTGTAATTTTTATTGAAAAAAATAATAGAAGGTCACTGTTTAAGCACGCCACTGGTTCTCTGTTTATTTTTTACAAATAAATTTTATTTGAATATAATAATTAGATATGCTTCTCCCATTGAGTTCTATCCTATTAAGCTAGATTATTTTAATTATTACACGAATTTGTTTTGAAAATAAATCATTTAATAACTTGTCTTAGTTATAGATGTCGCTGTAGACTGCTACTTTCACCCTTAAAATAAAATGGTGGATACTTTCCAAGGTCAATAAAGACAGAAAATGGCCGAAAAAATCCCTATTTTTTATATATATAATATATAAAGAATGTACTTACTCTTGTGATGAATCCGTCGCTATGATTGAAATACGAAGTGTTCTGAAAAAAATAAAAATAAATTAATTAATACATATTTAAACATTATCATGCGTGTATAAAATGTCAATTTTACGCTTTATTTTAATATAAATTAGATACAGGCAAAACGATCAAAATGTGACAAATAACAGATTATGAAGACATTCTTAATGACCAAACAAATATTAATTTATTACCCGTAATTCAAATAACCACAAGAAGTTCATGTCATTATACATAATCATTTTTGTTTAGAATACTTAACAATCCCATATTTGTCACAGTTAATAGAAAAAAATCAAGTCAGTGTATTAATTCAAAACTATAGAAGGTATATTATATATTTCTTCTAAGACAGAAAGTAATATCTATCAACTACAAATATATAAAAATAATATTTGTATAACTAAAATATATTCATACTTATTTAACTTATTATAATGTAATTTTACCTAGTCTATAGATCCCGTTTCAATAAATACAAAAAATTAAAATTTGATAACTTTTTTTTTTTACCATTTCCGCTCCCAATGTGGAGCATATGGACTCCTTATGGAGTTTTTCTCAACAAAAGCGTTTCTACGAGAACTGCTTGTTACTCAGTTGCTCAACCTTTCTTTTTCCAAAGAGAGTAGGAATAGAAGGATAGAAGTAGGAGAGGACTAGTGGTTAGCTAATCGCTCTCGATACGCCCCATTTATGGGATAGGATGGGTGTGATGAGGGAATTCAAGACATCATATACATCCATGCCTTCGAACAGAATTTCATAAATCGATTGAAAAATCAATTTATAAAACTGTCCGTACTGGAATTCGAATCCGTAACCTCCGTAGCGGTAGCCAACGACGTTGACCACTCGACCACACAGGCGGCAACATTTGATAACTTAATACAATAAAAATCACGACACCAATGATAAAGACTTGAATATTTAATAAAAAAGTATATGAAATTTTGTAAAATACAAGCAAAGATGTAGGAATAAACATAGCCTAATAGAATTGTAACATCCAACGACTTGGTGATAATCACGTGCAAAAACTGTAATCAATATACTATCAATCATATATTATACAAATATTTTATTATAATGCATAAAATGTCCCACGGAAAGTGATATGAGTTATCTGATTTCATCACATAATAACAATTGTAATTAAGCGTTTACCGCTATAATTAAAAAACCAATAAATTAAATCTGTATTGATGATGTTGAAAACGGCTTAGTTCAATTATTATATTATTTTTGTTTAAGTTAAAAGAAAAGGATAAGAGAAGCCATTAGAGTTGTGAATCGTATAGCCATAATGCGCTATACGATTCACAACTAAAAAATATATTAAAATATAATTATTCAGGTACATAAATAATACGCAAAGCTCATTTTTATCTCTCTGTGCAATACAAACAAAAAACCCAAACAATTGGTTACGTTTATGATCGACGGAAATAACAATAACGAGCGGTAACGATTTCAACTCATAATCCAGAAGCGATGGTTCGAACCACGGCCGCGGCGCTTTTTGTATGAGAATTCAAATTTTCAGCCATTTGATTCGTTTCGTCAAATAACCGTGTATTAATTAATGGCGACAGCGGGGCAGGATGGGGTGGGGGGGAGGAGGACCGTCTTTCTTGACGTCATCGAAAAGGCGAAATCGCGACCATATACAAACGAAAAAAGTATGTATTTAGTATGAATAAAAAAATGGTTGACAGCGGGGTTGGGGCGGAGGAGGGGGAGGGAAAATCGGGGACAATTTACAGACGGACGGACGGACGGACGGACATTATCGACTACTAATATATAGACTAGCTGTAAGCCCGTTGACCTCAACGGGGGGATTTTTGTTGCATTTTTAAGTAGTCAGAAAATTACAAACCTATTTATTGAATAAGCCAGAGATTCTTAAAATAAAATAAATATATCGGGGCGTATATCGACAGCCCTGCCCTGTAGTATTTAAATTGTAAATTATTTAATTTTTGGAATAATGTTAAGTTTGCTAACAATTATTTTTCCTATTAGCAGAAATAGACCTCGTAAATTACCTAATTTTTGGAATAATGTTTATGTTTGCTAACAACTATTTTTCGAAGTAGCAGAAATTTCGTAAATTATTATATCTTTGGAATAATGTTCAAGTTTGCTAACAATCATTTTTCATAGTAGCATAAATCGATCTCGGCGCATATATCGACAGCCCTGCAGTTTTTAAATTGTAAATTATTAAATTTTTGGAATAATGTTCAAGGTTGCTAACAATCATTTTTCGTAGTATATATATTTTATTCAACTAATTTTCAAGTATGCTAACAAAAATATTTCGTAGAAAAAGAATAAGACCCGAGGACATCAGTACGCACACATTTGTGAATTGTGAATTGTTAATTGTGATTTGTGAAAAGTGATTATTTTATCGACTATTAATATATAGATTTTGGAATTTTTAGAATAATCTAATATTCTAATTTTTAGAATAATTTAATATCTATTGAACTTTTTTTTCACTTCAATGGAATGTGAGAAAAAAGTCGGAAAATAAATGGGCAAAGAATTAAATTATATTTATATAAAAAATGCAATTTTCACATGCAAAATATTATAAATTAATTGGACATTTTATCAAAACAAAATTATCAAAATTTTGACTTATTCTCCAAATAGAACTTGTTTTTTAGAATATATATAATGATTTTTACTGATGTTATTTTACTAATCATACTGAAACTATGCTTTCGCCAACAACTAACTATACCACGTATGTATCTAGATTAAAAACAAATCTTGAAATAATTGCGTCTTATATTTATTTTTTGAAAAACTTACTTGGCTAGTCAATCGGATTTTGTTATTTTGATAGCATTTATTTTCATACGATCAAGATGTAATGTGATTTAAAAAGAAAGTTTTCAAAAAAAAAAAATGTTATAAACCAAAAAAAAACGCTCAGGACATCCTCAGACAGACTTACTTTCAGTAAGTAAAAGTAAGTCTGTCTGAGGATGCCTCTGAAAGAGGCGAAACACGTGTCACAGTTTGTAGCACAATACGTGGAATAATCTAAGTTATTTTTTATTTTATATTCAAATGAACTTCCAAAAAGTTACCGACGAATCCATCGAAAGCATAAACAATGTATTTTAGAGAAAAAATGATTGAAATTATGCAATAAAAAGGGTGGGTTCAGTTCACTTTTTCCCATCATCCTAACTTGGCTCACTTTGCCGTATTTTAATCTCGTTGACCCCAATCTATCAAACTATTTCGCTTACTTTATTTATATTACTATTTGAGCATAAATTTACCTTGTCATTCCATTCCATTGACAATATTCCATTTTTGAATCTTTTATACAAACAATCGAAGTCAGTAGGAATCGCAAATATCGTTCCATTTTCAAATTTTTATTTTAAATACACTATTTTTATCGCCTTGATATTTATGACGTTAGCTCAGTTGATAGAGAGCTCGACTGGTAATCCAGAGTTCTGTGTTCGATCCACGGTCGCGGCGTTTTTTTGTATGAAATTTTTTCAGCTATTTAATTTGTTTCGTCAAATAATAAACAGTGTATTTGGAAAATATGTCTTTAGTATGAATAAAAAAAACTAGCTGTAAGCCCGTTGACCTCAACGGGGGGATTTTTGTTGCATTTTTAAGTAGTCAGAAAATTACAAACCTATTTATTGAATAAGCCAGAGATTCTTAAAATAAAATAAATATATCGGGGCGTATATCGACAGCCCTGCCCTGTAGTATTTAAATTGTAAATTATTTAATTTTTGGAATAATGTTAAGTTTGCTAACAATTATTTTTCCTATTAGCAGAAATAGACCTCGTAAATTACCTAATTTTTGGAATAATGTTTATGTTTGCTAACAACTATTTTTCGAAGTAGCAGAAATTTCGTAAATTATTATATCTTTGGAATAATGTTCAAGTTTGCTAACAATCATTTTTCATAGTAGCATAAATCGATCTCGGCGCATATATCGACAGCCCTGCAGTTTTTAAATTGTAAATTATTAAATTTTTGGAATAATGTTCAAGGTTGCTAACAATCATTTTTCGTAGTATATATATTTTATTCAACTAATTTTCAAGTATGCTAACAAAAATATTTCGTAGAAAAAGAATAAGACCCGAGGACATCAGTACGCACACATTTGTGAATTGTGAATTGTTAATTGTGATTTGTGAAAAGTGATTATTTTATCGACTATTAATATATAGATTTTGGAATTTTTAGAATAATCTAATATTCTAATTTTTAGAATAATTTAATATCTATTGAACTTTTTTTTCACTTCAATGGAATGTGAGAAAAAAGTCGGAAAATAAATGGGCAAAGAATTAAATTATATTTATATAAAAAATGCAATTTTCACATGCAAAATATTATAAATTAATTGGACATTTTATCAAAACAAAATTATCAAATTTTGACTTATTCTCCAAATAGAACTTGTTTTTTAGAATATATATAATGATTTTTACTGATGTTATTTTACTAATCATACTGAAACTATGCTTTCGCCAACAACTAACTATACCACGTATGTATCTAGATTAAAAACAAATCTTGAAATAATTGCGTCTTATATTTATTTTTTGAAAAACTTACTTGGCTAGTCAATCGGATTTTGTTATTTTGATAGCATTTATTTTCATACGATCAAGATGTAATGTGATTTAAAAAGAAAGTTTTCAAAAAAAAAAAAATGTTATAAACCAAAAAAAAACGCTCAGGACATCCTCAGACAGACTTACTTTCAGTAAGTAAAAGTAAGTCTGTCTGAGGATGCCTCTGAAAGAGGCGAAACACGTGTCACAGTTTGTAGCACAATACGTGGAATAATCTAAGTTATTTTTTATTTTATATTCAAATGAACTTCCAAAAAGTTACCGACGAATCCATCGAAAGCATAAACAATGTATTTTAGAGAAAAAATGATTGAAATTATGCAATAAAAAGGGTGGGTTCAGTTCACTTTTT